>OZ007554.1:206864717-207464717 GCA_963931855.1 Philhelius festivus | reverse complement strand
CGAAAAAATCACGAAGTGCACGATAGGCATTTTGATTTGAACGCCCATTTTCATAATAAGCCTGAATAACCTTAACGCGTTGCTCGATTGTGTATCTTTCCATGGTTCAAATTGAGTTAGTCTGAAATTGAGAAATGTCAAATGAAATGCAGAAAAAAATTTGTCGTTTAGGTGTGGTTCACATTCAACATCGGACCTTAAAATTTAACCATCCTTTATGTGAAGGGAAAATCATAAGAAGATTCACTTCCGTTGTGCTCCGCTTGCTGATGATTTCAACATCAATTGAGAACTTGAAAATCATGAATGTTTTATTTAAAAGGATTGAATAAACATTCTTCAAAAAAAAAAGGAATTTATTTTTTCCAACCAACCAATTGAAATAAATTTGAGAAAATAAGAAACTTGAAAATATTATATTTGATAACTTTAAGTCTTGAATATCATACAATTTATTGATCTCTTCTGCTTGGAGTTTCAATTCCACTTCTGTTAAACGAACCGTTATTCGCAGATTCCTCTTTAACTTTATCTGTTCCAGAACATTAACCTGGTATACCTAGTTACCTTTATACATTCTATTGTTAGGATTATTTTCAAAATTTATATGCTTCGATGGATCTTTAGTATCTTTGTATTTAAGAAAAGCGAATAGAATAAGGAATGTATAGGAATCAATATATTTACCATGTATATTGATTTTATCTTAGGAGGCATGAACAATTGATGATGATAATATTAAATTTCTTGACTTTTATACGTCTTTTATGCTAAGTAGTAAGGAGTTTATTTAATTATATTGCCAGGCACTTATCACTGAACTTATATTCATGTTCTTTCAAGTGGACAGTCTGTATAAGACGCTTGGTTATAGAAATGGTTAATTTCATCGCTCACCTTAATTAATTTCATGCAAATCATCCTTTAATATAGGGGAATGATTAAATAAAGACAATTTTGTCATAGAATCTCAGAATTTGATTTTTGTTTTATGCATTTTTGCGAAAAAAAAACTTTTTTACGGCAACTTATATCCTGTAAGAAATCACATACAAATGTTTTGAAGAAAATCGGTTTTAGGCTCAAGCTTGATTCACAGAGGATATACAGATGGACAGACCGACGATGGACGATACATACCTTCTTTATCATGGTAGTTTTAAGTTTGATTGAAACCTTGACATTTTGTATCTACACCAAACCAATTTCTAAATACATAGAGCGAGCAAAAAGTATAATTTGTGTAATTTAACAAATAACATAGTAAAATAATTCTTAAGATTTCACTCTTCCTAAAAAAGTCAACAAAAATAGTTTTTTATTTTATTAATTTCTCCGTCCTACTAGGAGGAAGTGACAAATAATCCAAGTGTATCTCTTGTCCTTGAAAAGTGCATCTCATCTTAAACTTTAGGTCTCGGCAGAAAATTGCAGGTCCCATCCAGTCCTGCCGACAACAGAACGCATACAGAAATTGTTAAGAGTTGCAAGTCAATAGACTCCGGTTTTTCATAAGCTGTCCCACCATCAAATTCGATAGAATTTATGTTTAATAGGCTTATAAATTAAAAAATGGATTTTATTAGAGACAAATGTTTTTATATATGTATAAAATTTTTAAAACATTTTTAAGAAAAAAATTTAATAGAAATTAAATTTCAAAAAGAATCATTGACCCCTTAAACAATTCAACCGTAATACTTGCGCTTCATTAGTTTACCCTTTGAACCCAACTTATAATTTTTCTACTTGGTTGGACCAGGGTATGTCTCTGCACCATATACAAAGACCGGGATGGTAAGAGTGTTATAGAGGCACACTTTAGATGCTCAAGAGAGGACTATGCTACTCAATTGCCCTGTTAGTCAAAAGAAGCAGCGATTGGCAAGTGTTATTCTGCATTTGATTTGAGCGCTGGTGTTATTATCTGAATTAATAGCGGCACCTAGGTAGACAAAGTCCTTAACTACCTCAAAATTTAAGCTATCTAAGCAGTGGCGTCTTTAGAATTTTGGGGGCTCTGGGCCCAATAGGATTTGGGGGCCAAAAAGAGTATAATATTTTTTTTAATTTCTTAGGTAAAAAAAATCATTTCAAAATGAATTTTTTTTTTCAAAAATATTTTTACTTTTTATACAGAACTAAAAAAACATAAAACAGATAATTTTTTTATAATTTTATAATTTTTTTAATTACCTTTAATAGTTGAACATTTTTTTTTTATTTATTTTTGATAATTTTTAAAGTTTTTTTGGTTGATTTCTAATGTTTTTATATTTTTTTTGTTAAGATTTTTTGTAAGTTTATTTCTTTTTTTTTGTTTTGGTTTTCTTTTTAGATAGGTATTTAAGTTTATACAATAAAATATTATTGAAGGCATACTTTTCTGACTTTGTCAGTAGCAAAATCATGAATTAAGTCATCAAATTCAATGTCCTGAAGTAATTCATTTTAAATTGATAAAATTGACAAGCTGTTTAGTCTTTCTTGTTGCATTGTGCTTCGAAGTTCATTTTTTATTCGGTTTAATTTCGAAAATGAACCCTCTCCACTTCAGTTTGAAACCATCATAGATACAAAAATTTTAAAATGTTGAGGAAGAGAATTTCAAAAGATAAGACGGTTATAAAATCGACTTATATGGACCCTTCGCCACTTGTAGGTACTCACGTTGAATTTTGGTATTGGAACGGAGAGTACAATGAAACTTGTTTTTCTGTTATTGTCTATTAACCTTATTTCGTTTTGTTATATAATTCTTGTATAGATTCATTCATTTTGAGTTGGTGGAACTGGGGGCCAAATAATTGCGGGGCCCTGGCCCACCGGGCCCATGCCTAAAGACGCCACTTTATCTAAGGCGACGGCGGCGTTTTGTCCAAGACGTCGGTATTATGCGTCCTTTTTTGATGACGAGCATTTACTTGGTCTTGCCCTTATTAACCCCTAAACCCATCTTCTTGCTTCCGTTTACTTTTTTGGACTTTTAAAATATTGTCCCTCTAGTGTTGAAGCGTAAGTTTTACAATTTGTATTATAAAAAAAAATCTTAATGAAACTGATAGATTTCAAGGAATTTGAAAAAAAATATTTGTGTGCCTTATTTTTGTTGCATATTTCGAGAATTTCAAAAAATTTAGTCTTTGTAATAATTTCCCTCGTCCATTTGTCTAAACACGAAAGGATTTGCTTCAAATTCGGTATAAAATATCTTAACTGGTTTGAAATCCTTTTTTTTACTTTAACCAGATAACGGTAACGATTACGTATTTGTATATATTCATTAACCTTTCCAGTTTTTCACAGGAAGTTCACATGTCAAAAAAATTGATTTTTTGAGCCAAAATGTCGGTTTTTTTTTCAGCGATAATTTTTAATAATAAGTTATTAGAAATTCAAATCAAAAGAATATATTATACATTCAACTTTGTAGTGTTACTACCTACTTAATTCTTCTTAATTTTATTGTTTAAAGTTTTAAGTTAGAAATTGAATCGATGCAACTATTTGTTATATGTTGCTACTCATTTAATAAAAAAAATATAATATTGGGTTTGCAATATAAATTTGCGAACTTTGCCAGGTAAATACGGCCATATTGCTTAATCTCCATCTGTCAAATTAGCTGGCAATTATTAATTAAGTTTATCGTGCTCAATGAACACGAAGAGTCATTTCCTCAGTCATTTACGCTCAATCAATTAGGTCCTTGAACTTCAAGATGGACAGGCTTTGAATTGCTTAACGGAGCGATCTAATAACTGCAGTGGGAATAAATTTTGCTCAATATCGCCCTTTCCACGAAATTAATAAACGATATTCCAATTAGTCTTTTATCGCCTGTCTTTTCCCAACTTACACGCCTTAGCCTTTTGTCGCATCTAATTAGAATGTTGATGATGATGATGACGGCTTGGTAGATAGACATAACACACAAATTGTAAGCCAATTATTATCTCATAATTTATTGTCACACATCGACAGACACATAAATGTGAATAAAATCGATGAGTCTGTTGAGATTTTATATGATTAAAATGTCTCAAGTTTTTCTTAAGAATTCAAAAATTCCTAGAACACCTGGTCCCTTGTGATTTATCCAAAACAAGAAGAAGCTACCATTTGAGAATTTTTTGCTTGCAGTTATTAAGAAAAATAAAAAAGTATTCTCAGAATTGCACACAATCAGCATATGTATAATGTACCTAAGCCTTGAAACGTGTCAGTAAACGAGACTTCATTACCTAATATGTATCAATGACATTGATTCGATATTGAAAAATGATTTAAAATTGTTTTGTGAGTAATTTAAATGGAATCTAAGGAATTGAAAATATGTACCACAAATATTAAAACAAATGTACTGCGCCCCAAACACAATATTGCCACAAGCATTATGCCCGCTATAGAAGAGTTTAGCCCTAAGGTAATATGTATGTACATACCTTCTATGTTGCAACTTAAGCTAAGTGTACACGATTGGTAGATCTTACAATATTGTCAGATCTGTCAGTGAAAAACATGCTTACAATGTCTTACAACCGTGTTATCTTCCAATTAATTGTCAGAAAATGTATCTGACAATTAATTGTAATGACGGTAATCATAATCGTGCACACACAATTTATTGTCAGGCCTGCCAATTTTTATCGTTTTCTGACAATCTAGAAATTGTAAGATGTACGTTTTTGAGCATAATACAATTTTTTCATTGTCAGACAATTTGCAGCCAAGGTTGAAATGAAGCAGTTTTCATAACAAACAAAAACTGACAATTTAGTTGTGTGTACACGGTTGGTAGAAAATCTACCAATCTCTTACAATTAATTGGTACGTATTTAGCCAGCTATCTGAAAATTAATTGTCAGCCAATTTATGACAGTAAATTGTAAAAGATTGGTAGATTTTCTACCAACCGTGTACACACATCAGAACACAATTATCAAATACCTAGCAATTTACCGTCTTACAATTGATTGTCATATACATTTTCTGACAATTAATTGCAGGATTACACGATTGTCAGCTAGCGTACACTTGATTGCCAGATTTCTTACCATTAATTGTCAGACATTGATCTAACAATTGTCAGACAAATTTTCTGACAATGAATTGTAAGACTACACGGTTGTAAGACATTGTAAGCATGTTTTTCACTGACAGATCTGACAATATTGTAAGATCTAAAAATCGTGTACACTTATGTAGCTTAATGCTCAAATTCCGATTAGTTGGGCTCTCATTCTGTCCAGAGCAGAACATTTACAGAGAAAATCCTGCTGATTACCACAAAGAAAAAGGAAAAGAACTAAAACCCTAGATGCCGGCCAAAATTGTCAATACCACAATTGCAAACAATCAGAATTTGGCGACAGTAAAAGCTATCATTGAAAATTATAATTTTTAATTTTGAGACTCTTAAAAGTCGAAACCAAGGATAGGCTCCTTCTCCACAAATAATTACATATAATATTACAATGAACATTGGTAAATTATTAGAATCACTGGATATTATTGGAATTTTGGAAGTACTTTTTTTAATTTTTTTTATTTATTAGCAAATAAATTAGAGACTATCAAATTCATTTGCTAAAATTGTTTCATTATGATTATAAAACTGAAATTACCAAAAAATATATTCACAATCGTTGAAATCTGTTCAGTACTCACAATAACAGGAAAATTAATTAATTGATAAGTTTGAGTTCTAGTACATCGTTTGTGTATCAATTGATAATTGACAACCATAATAAGGGAGCCGAGTTTTTCCTCACTTATATTTTTCTACTCTCACCATAAGTTAACTAGACAATGAATCTGCTTCTTAATCATAATGAATATATGCTCCCCTATTATGACCCTAGCCACTCTATAACACTTGATAGAAGTTATAAACACATAATTTGTGTTCACCACATAGCTTTGGCTACGCAAATCATTTTTTTTTTAACTTTCCCCCATTTAATGACTTATATAATTGTATTATTTTCTTTCATACCAAGTTCCATTAACCTCATGCTTTTTCCCTTCCTAAAAGGTTTTAAACACTCTGAAATGTACGACACTCAATAAACCTACACTATTTGCATAGTAGGTAGGTGGCACCCCCGTTGTCGTTGTCCATCACTACATTAAATTAAAAATGCTAACAGCTACTACGTAAATACTGTTTTGCACCATCTGTGGACGATTTAATTAGCGAATAGAATTTTCATGGAAAACATTATTTTATTTCTTCATCCCTAACTGTTTCAGAATGTCCCATTACAAGTCTCACACATACAATATGATTTTCCTTTTATTGGTTGAAAAAAATGAAGCCCGTCAATTCCTTCTTATATAGAATCACACACATTTCCTCTTTCGAGTTCCAACTCACTTCAATCTGAATCAGGATCTTATGGACAAAACTAAACATACAAACCTACATACTCGTATAGTATAGTTACAAAAAGAAACGGGAAGGAAACCTCTGTCAGGAACACGAGCTCATTACATAGGTACCTACCTCACAATGGAATTTCAAAATACAATAACATTCTTGCCAGCATCATAATCATCAAGTCAGGCGCCAAGAGAATATTGCAATTCTGACCGTTATCACCCTAGGGGTCATAAAATAGAATTCTTAAACGTCTTCAGCTACACGTTAATGTTCAGTCATAAAAAAAAACAAAAGTGGGTTCATATACTTAACTAGGATAAAGCTTATTATCCCTCAAGAAATAGGATATATACTTCAAGGTATTTTCAACAAGTAGTCTTAACAAAATTGTAGGCAGCTGCTGTCAGCATAAATCTTATCCTAAACAATGAATCCTTCCATTGCCAACTTCCTAAAAGTGAGATAAAAAGAATTCCCATAGCTAAAAAGGTACTCACTTCGTTTTGTTTTTATTTATGAAAGGAAGCAAATCCTTTTCAATGTAACCGCTTGTAACCGACCTTCAAATGGGGTATCCTATAAATTTTGTTTCAAATTTAATGGCCCATCGTCCTGCTTTTCACTTCACATACAAAAAAACATATACACAATGTAAGTTCACTAAGGTAGGTGTATTTTGAATTTGCGGTTGAAAAGTTAAACTGTCAGGCAAACTCTGACAAACACTATGATAAATGTTAACTTTTTTTTTTGTTCCTTTTAATAAATCACAAGGACCAAGACTTAGACTCACGCCCGATGTCTACCACCGTTCGAATCAAAAGTAATAAAGCGAATGCTAAAGTTTTCCGTACTCAACAACATTTTTGTTATATTATCAGGACTTTCTTGATAGATACTGTTGATAGCAGACATGCGCTTAGGATGTTTTTCAGAGTCATCCAACCAGACCCAATTTTTCACTGTCATGTCGTTACCAAATTGGCGGTAGGTAAACAAGGAATAAAGCCACAAGCTTCCTTTGTGGAATAAGGATGTGCAGATTTTTTTTTTTTTTTTTTTTTTTGCATTTTTACAACTTTTTAAGCCCTTTGTAATGATGAAGCAACCCGAATACTATATTCAACGAAGAATGATGAATCTGTTTTATGGAATGTGTTCAGTTCACTGAGGTTGGACACTTTGTTCCTAGGAGTTCGGCGGACTTCATGGTTTGGGGTTAAGGTTTATACCATGCCTCAATTTAAATTTACAGTTAGGTACATACCTATTAGTCCAGTCAAAGCGTCATGAAAAAGGGCCTGACCTTGCGCGCAGAGGCATGGTCTATTTTTTTTTTATGGATCGATAGGTGCTTATGAGAAAAGCTTAAAACCAAATTTGCACCACATGACAACTTTTTTTACCAAAGTTATTGATAAAAATGTGTTTTGTGTCATTTTTTGGTCACTTGCGAATATCTCAGCTCCACTATCTCGTACAAACAAAAATTAAACATGTTTTTATTCCTAATAAGATTATTTATTATGTTATAAAAAAAACTATTTGTTTAAACAAATGAAAAAAAAGTTATAGTAAGTTAAAATAATTTTTTGTTGTTTAAAAATCACGTTTTCGTGATTATTAAGAAAAAAGCTCATTTAACGATGAAATTTTTATTTTTTATTATTAAAGTTCTTGTAATTCCCTACAATTTAAAAAAAAAATCAACACTCTACGATGAACGAAAGCCGAGTAATAAATTATTGAACATAGGTAAGTCAGCGCACCCACGCATTTTATGATTTTATGTTTTAATTAATATCTCAGCCCCAGTATGCCGCAAAGTGAAAATAAAAAACTGTATTGCTAATAACAATATTTTCTATCAACTTGCATTTAATTTAATATGTTTGAGCAAAAACATAAAAAGTTACCGTTGGTTTCAACGTTTTTTTCCTTGTTTTTAATACCTTTTTTCCATAGTTATTGAGAAAAAAACTGTATTTCACGGCAAATATTTTGCAGTTTTGAATTTTTATTTCATAGTCCTGCTAATTTTCTTCAAATTAAAAAAAAAATTAGTCCATTACGACTAACGGGAGCCAAGATATTCATGATTTAAAAACTTAGGAAAGCTTACAATTTAGTATTTTAACCTTGTAGCTTGTGATTTCGGTGTCGCCAGCAACAAATATGTGTAAGTATGTGTGGGGTGTTTGAAGGATACCGATATATCTTGTTGCTGGCGACACCAAAATTACAAGCTACAAGGTTAAAATACTAAATTGTAAGCTTTCCTAAGTTTTTAAATCATGAATATCTTGGCTCCCGTTAGTCGTAATGGACTAATTTTTTTTTTAATTTGAAGAAAATTAGCAGGACTATGAAATAAAAATTCAAAACTGCAAAATATTTGCCGTGAAATACAGTTTTTTTCTCAATAACTATGGAAAAAAGGTATTAAAAACAAGGAAAAAAACGTTGAAACCAACGGTAACTTTTTATGTTTTTGCTCAAACATATTAAATTAAATGCAAGTTGATAGAAAATATTGTTATTAGCAATACAGTTTTTTATTTTCACTTTGCGGCATACTGGGGCTGAGATATTAATTAAAACATAAAATCATAAAATGCGTGGGTGCGCTGACTTACCTATGTTCAATAATTTATTACTCGGCTTTCGTTCATCGTAGAGTGTTGATTTTTTTTTTAAATTGTAGGGAATTACAAGAACTTTAATAATAAAAAATAAAAATTTCATCGTTAAATGAGCTTTTTTCTTAATAATCACGAAAAAGTGATTTTTAAACAACAAAAAATTATTTTAACTTACTATAACTTTTTTTTCATTTGTTTAAACAAATAGTTTTTTTTATAACATAATAAATAATCTTATTAGGAATAAAAACATGTTTAATTTTTGTTTGTACGAGATAGTGGAGCTGAGATATTCGCAAGTGACCAAAAAATGACACAAAACACATTTTTATCAATAACTTTGGTAAAAAAAGTTGTCATGTGGTGCAAATTTGGTTTTAAGCTTTTCTCATAAGCACCTATCGATCCATAAAAAAAAAATAGACCATGCCTCTGCGCGCAAGGTCAAATGACGCTTTGACTGGACTATATGGTTCTTTTTAATTTAAGTTCAGTGGATAGAATAGAGATAAAATTATGCAAGCGAAATGAATATTATAATGGGACTTTGATCGCAATTAAAAATATTTGTAATCAACTTTTTTGTAATTATTGCAGCATTTAAGGTTATGAAGTTATGATTAAACTTTACTAATGGTAGGTACGTGAAGTATTATTTTAAATTCAGAATTTGCTTTCAAAGAAGCCTACCAAAATGTTTGATCTTGTTCAATGTTTTGTGAGTATTGGACATCATAACGTATACTTACATACTTCGTCCAAGAATTCTATTGAAACATAGACATAGACATCAGCTTATTTTTAATCCGTTGAAATGTAGGAAGAAAGCTGGAAATGTTTTTTTTGTTTTTTTTTTATTATTTTTGATAAAAAGCTACATTAATCTGTCTTATTGGCTTTAAATACAAGACAACGAGGATTGAATAATATTTCCAAAAAAATCAAATATTTTACGCGGACTAAAGAGATTTTTACTACCCTTAAGCACAGTCCGGAAGTTTAAGAAAGTTAAAGAGGATTAAAAAGGGGGTACTGATGCATTGGTTTTGAATGTCTGAATATCGTTATGGGAGGGAAATATTGAGATATATTAAGCATTCAATATTTGTGTCATGCGGCTAAAGTAAGAATCTCTGGCGCAAAATTTTAGTTGAATTAGTTCGATGATAAAGCTGTTTTAGTATGAAATTAGGTTAAAATAACGATTTTGCAAATTTTAATCGAATATAGCACCATACTTTCTCTACCCTTTTACTAAAGTTAAAATCATCGAATACCTACGAGTATTTTATTTTTTTAGTATCGTGCTATTCGCAAACCCCACAAAAGGTTTGTTTACTTATTTTTTTGCACGAGCTGTCATTGTTTTAGGTGTGTTCAGAAGCAATTTATTAAGAAAATTGCTTTAGTACGATACTAGTTAGAAAATTTTTAAAATTAAGAATGAGTAAGTAAACTTCTTTAAAGTTAGAAAATTGTTATTTAGTATCATACTAATACCTTAATAATAGGTTGTTTAAAATTTTGCGCCTCTGAATTTAAAAGTATACGTACTTAATTTAATTTAAAATTTTTAAATTCCATGCAAGTCATATTAAATCGATTATAATTCTGTTTTAAATAAAATTTTAACATGTTTTGCTTGCAAAGATTGTTTTCCCAGTAATGTAATGAACGGTAATGAACGATAAAAGAAAACAAACCAATTCGTAGTGATGTGCTTCTTGCTTTTCAATTGAGGTTTTGCTTGCCGGTTTCGCCAGGTTCTTCTTGAATAAAACACAAAACATCATAGGTTTTTAGGTTTGGGTATATGGCATCGTGTTATTATTATGGTATATCAGCAGGAAGTACGCCGGTAGTGGCACTAAAAAGTCTGCGAAATTGTTAAGCAAAATGTGCTTAAAGAGCTTGTATTTGCGCCACGGCAGGAGGCTCCCACTTGATTCACATCATATTCCATACATAATGCTAAAGACTATATAAACAATTAATAAAATATAAATTATAAATTATTTTTCATTTAAAAGTTATTAAAACAAAAATTTATTATCCTGAAACATAAAAGGCACCATGTAGGTCATTGATGGCACTTAAGCAGTAAATAGCAGAGTAAACGATCTGGTTTATCAGTAGGCTAAAATACCCTGGTACGTTGACAGATACTGAATGCTCTGGTAGGAATTAATTTTGTAGGGTAAATCGCTCTACTACATCTGTGGTGTCTATTCTTGACACCGACTTTTTGTTTTGACAAACGTCACCAAAGCAGAAATGAGAAATGAGAAAGCAAACAACTAATTTGAAAGTGAAGTATCACTGTTATTAAATTTATTAAGAAAAAACGTTCAATATTTAATTTAATGAATTATAAAAAGCCAAATGGAGCAGACAAACGAAAATGGACTGTCCTGAGCGCCGCCGCGCGCCGTTAGGAAAAAGAGTGAGTTGGAATATTTGAATTTTTTCCTGTCTGTTCTTTTTGGCTTGGTGTTTATATTTCCAGTCTTTCAGTGACAGAGGCGCGACTGTTGATACACTGTCGCCACACATCAGCAGGTATTACGATCTCTATTTGTCACTAAAAGCAAAAGGTTAAACACCCTAAAAGATCACCATACATCGAGGTCCCAGGTGCCTGGTGTCAATTAGGACTTCGTACTAACATCCCTTTTCCCTTACAGTAGGTAAGAAGAAGCCTTATAATATATTGGTGGACAAAATTGCTTTTTCGCCATCCAAGCAGGTCCTCATTTTATATTTTCAATTACATGCCGTCCGTCTCCACTGCCGATAAATTCATCGCAATCGCAATACCAAAATAGAAAGTGGACAGCAGATTTCTTCGCATATTTTTGTATTATAGTGAAGAATGACATTGACTCAGATTCCACAAGCTTTCGAATTGGGAGTAATTAAAATTATTAATAAGTTTAATCACTAATTTTTGGGACAATTTTTAACTTTTAACTTTGAAGAAAAGAATTTTTCGCGCCCAAAACTCTAGCAATTTTGAGACGCTTAAACAAAATGACAGTTATCTTTGCGATAAACCAAGCGTGCGATGAAATATACATACATACTTCAGAAATAAAGAAAACCAAAAAGAAATAAAATGCACGACTGGGTCGCACGAACTTGCTCCTATGTAATAGACTAGGAATTTTAAAAACGGATGTTATTAAAGAAATCTGTTCATAAGGATAAAATGATTTTTTTAAATTCTTTAAGTAGTAAGAGATAAAAACAGAATGCTATGCAAATATAAATTTATGCAAGAACAAAAATTATAAGTCGTTGTAGTGGTTCCTTAAAAAAATAAGCTTTTATGTACAAAATTTTTAAAACATTTTTAAGAAAAAAATTTGGTACGCCAATCTTAAGTTTTTTTATTGTACGAATAAGAGTCTAATTTCCAAAAAAAATATTAAGCCGTTCTTGAGATATCGAATTTTCCAAAAAAAAAAATGACATTTTTTTCTAAAAATTGAAAAAAATATTTTTTTTTTAAGTTTTGAAATGCAATGTTTTTTAAACTTTTTAAGAGCTTCTTTATAAAAAATTTCATTAAAATCCGTTATGTCGATAATGAGAAATTCAAAATTCAAAATTAAAATTAATCAAAAGAAAAAAAATTTTAGCGAAATTCTCGGAACCGTTTTCGAGAAAAATACGATTTTCGAAAACCATTTTTTGAAATTTGTATGGAAGGTACCGTTAGTTTTAGATAAAACAATTTTTTTTTCTCAAATCTTGTAGATTATGTTAAAAAACTTTTATTTATCAAGTTTGAAAAAAATCGATCTTAGGGTTTTCGAAATATTGGGTTTCCAATATTTTTTTAAAATCCAAAAAATTGAAAATTTGAATATGTAATAATATTCAAACTGTGGAGGAGCTTTACCATAAAAAAATGATCAAAATCGGCTGTACCGTTTTCGAGAAAATCAAAAACAACAAAAATGGACCCAGGGGGGCTACCAAAAATAACAATATTTTGGAAAATTTTTTTCAACCATTACCTAGTTTAACTAAATGAAATTTTTCAATTTTTTTTTAAAAATTCTGTGGGATAGTTTTTGAAAAAAAAAAATATTTATAAAATTTCGAAAAAAAAATCGAATGGCAGGTACCGTTATTTTTGGTCTTAAAAAAAAGAAAAAAACGTGTGGGGGGACAAAATTAAAACTCATATCTACCAAGTTTGAAGAAAATCGGCCGAGCCGTTTAGGCTGTAGTCGAACCGACAGATAGACAGACAGAATTGCGAGACCCACTTTTTTGGTCTTCGCTATCATCGTAATGTCAACTTTGATCAAAATCTCGAGTTCGATTTTTTTTACGAATGCATAACTTGCCTTATAGTACTCGTAGCTATAAGTCGCATGTAAAAAAGAACGATAAATCCGCAATTTAATCAAACTCAGCAATTTCGTCACCACATACATACGTCTCACACAAAAGAACTTAAAAATCGCATCGTTTAAAAGCATTCAAATTGTGCAAGTTTAAAAAAAATATATACAACGTTGCTCTTGGGGCTCAAGACAATAATGTGGCCAAGTAATGAAGGCATAAGGGTATAAAAACCGAAATTACTATGGAATTTGTACAGCAAATAGTGATAAAGTCAAATATTTTAAGAAATTGATTAATTTTGTCTCTGATTTTTTCTTTATATAAAGTAAAATTTTGGTATTTTGGGGATTTATTAATGAAATATACGGGAATAACTCGAAAATCTGTTTCCCATTGGTGCATTTTTTACTAAAAGTTGGGATTATTTTTCCCCCCACTCGTTTTTTCTTTTTTTTTTTAAGACCAAAAATAACGGTACCTGCCATACGATATTTTTAAAATTTAATAAATACTTTTTTTTTCTCAAAGACTGTTCCACAGATAAAAAAAAATTTATTTTACTTGGTTTTAAATAGTTTTCGAACATCGTATTTTTCTCGAAAACGGCGCTTAGATTTTTGATAATTTTTTTTTTCTTTCGATTAATAATAATGGATTTTAATAAAATTTTGTATAAAAATACTTCTAAGAAGCGTGGAAAACAATGCTTTTCAAAACTGAAAAAAAATGTATTTTTTGATTTAAAAAAAAAAATCTATTTTTTTGGAAAATTCGATACCTCAAAAACAGCTCATAGTTTTGTTTGGAAATTCAATTTTTTTTTGAACAATAATAAAAACTTTAAATTAGCGTACCAAATTTTTTTCTTAAAAACGTTTTAAAAATTTTGTTTTTAAAAGCTTATTTTTTTAAGAAACCAGTACAGACTTATAATTTTTATTCTTGCATAAGCTAATATTTGCTTGAACCGCATGTTTTTAGCTTCAACTACAAAAAGAGTTGCTTAAGTCGTTTAAAAAATGAATTTTAATGTTATGAACATTTTTCTCTAGCAACATTCGTTTTTGAAATTTTTAGTATTTCACATAAGAGCAAGTTCGTGCGACCCAGCCCTGGATTTTACTGTATACATATGTATTTAAAATTAATTTGCTGCAAATTTTTTTTATTTTGTTTGGACAAATTCATATTTAATTTATTTAATTAAATCAAATTCAGTTGCTATTTTTTCCAGGATCTGTTTTATCAATTTAAAGATTGAACTTCGTGCTCTTTTATATTTTTTTCCAATTACATAGATACATGTTTGTTTTATATATACATATGTATATAAAATCTTTAAGTAATTTTTTGATTGAGGATTAGATTCATTATTCAGTGAGATTACGATTGCCAAAATTTCTTGCTTCTAAAGCCGATGTCTAGGTAAGATTTCCAAACTTTGCATTGCAACAAACAAATTAAAAAAAAAAATTCTGGGACACTCCATCCAAGACTCTTGTCAGAAATAGTGCTTCCATTTTTTTTTTCGTTTGGACTCGTTAGAAAATTGTAGGCCTCCTCCATTCTTACTCACAAGTCACAACACGCACAAAGGAATGGGTGAAAGTTATAAGTGACAAAGTTCAGCTTCTCTTTGATTTATATGTCTTCTATTTTTCTTATAAGTCGACAAAAACTATCAGAATATACTCGTACAACACGAACTTCACAAATGAAAGTCTCAAAATCCCCACACACGACTTTCGTAAAACATCACAGCTTTAATAATGCTTCAGCTTCATTTTGATACTCATTAATGTACTCAATTTGCCTAAAAGCGCTTCACCTCTTTCAAATGTTTCACATCTGCCAGGCTAGCGTGAGCGTCCCTTGATGGTTAACTTTTTTTTAAAGATTGTTTTAAAGCTGTTATAGGAAAGAAGCAATAAATTTATTTAATTAATATTTATTTGGTTATATGGGTAAGTGATTTTGACTATTGGTATGGGTGCATTAGTGATTGCTTAAATGGAAAAGTTATTGCTTTGGAGCAACACACAACTTATAATGGCAATTCGAGACATTAAATTTAATTCGAAACCCAAAAGGTCAATGGCACACAGAGTTGTTACGAGTTGTTCAAAGGCCAATGAATTGGTAATGACAATCTAGAAGACAATTTCACGACTGGAATCTGAGTATTAAATTCTTCCATTCCTATAAACAAAGATACCTAAGTTCAGTGATGCAGACACGTAACCGAAGCATCTTCAAATTTCAATATTTTTTTCTATTCTTACGTTATTTGAACATTAGACTCGTACCAACTTCCGAATTTGGCTAATGAACAGAGAACTACAGGGTAATGAACCTTAAGATTTCATTCAGGATAAACTGGGGAAAATTTATACGATGACATGCACAAACCTTGTGGCTACTAATTTGTTTTGATGTTGTTCCTCGGCAATTGGAAAGTGTCGAAAGTAGGGAGTTGGTTTCTTCAACCATCCAAAAGGTGGATGCCATGTGTACTGTACTGACTGCGCTCGTTCTTGTATCCTCTTTTGTTAAGGTTTTACTCTGGCCCCCAGGCGGGTACGTCTACTCTAACGAGGAATTACGGAACGTATGTGCTCACAATACAAAACCTTTTGCTTTGTTCATTGAGTCAGAAAAGACAACGAATCCAGAACTTTGTCCTGTGTTTTTATGCTGGAATTCAATATCCAGAGAGTGAGAGATGTTTTGATGAAAAGATTTTATATACAAAAGGCGAGTTCATAATCAGTTCAAATATCTATATTATCTTTCAAGAGAAATAATTAGTATATTATTTGAAAGGAGTGGGGGGGTTATATGTGTGTAATTGTGGTTATGGAGATACCTAGCAGATAATAACATTTTACTATTATATTTTTTTTTAATGTTACGTAATCAACATAATTGAATTTTGAGTATCATTTCAAAAGAAAGATGTAATGAAAAAAAAATTGACTGTGGTTATTATATCTCGATGTGGTGGGTGATTGAGAGGAAATTGGATATAATTGTTAATTGATTGTGGTATCCTCTGACTCTGGCGCAAAGAAAGGATTAAATCAAGAACCCTTTACGGTTATCGAAATGAATGTACATAATTAACAATTTTTTCAAACGGATGAAATTTAAATGTATATGTATGAAATCAAAATTGAATATTAAATGAATTATTATTGCTTTATTTTATGAGCTTTATGCTGCTTCATTCAGGGAAAATATCATGAAGCATCAAGTTGTTATTTTTCAATACAGTTAATCAGGTTAAATATTAAACAAGATACAAGAGTTGAAAAGAGAAGATATACTATAAAATCAACACTGTTTTGAGGTTATATGGAGTTTTATTTAATAAACTGGATGTTTTGTTTAAATGATTGGACACAGAACATTGGACAAAGATTTTTAATTGGCGTGGATAGATTTTGTTTTGATAATAGCTGTCAAATCTGATATTTGTTGTTCAGTTACTGATGCCAAATCATCATAGAGCAAATTACGAGTACGAGTACACGAGTGCGAAGCACGTGCAAATGATAAAACTTTAATATTAGCGCATTTTACAGTAGACGTAATGGCTCTTCACAGTCGACTCTTCAACGTTTGGTAGCCAAATTTCATCAACCAGCCAAACATTCGTACGTCAAAGGAAAACAAGATCGGCCTAGAACATCACCCTAGTCGATTCTTCGCAGCACACAAGAACTCGGCTTTTCGGACTTGAACTTCAATTGGTGAAATTTGCGTCGGATCTTGGGCCTAAACCCGTTGAAAATCCAACTAACCCGGGCGGTCAAAGTTCATGATCATAGACAAGGCCGTTTGTTTGCTGAATGGGCTTCGAAGCCAATTTTGGTCAAAAATCAAAAAAAAAAACAACTATTAAAATTTAAAAACAATAATTCATTATTTTATTTTATTTTTATTATTTTATTTTTTAAATCAATTCATTTCAACAGTTTTTGAAAAATGTATTTTCAAATTTTGAAATTCAATGTGATATGTTATGGAAAATCGAGATTCTAGTGCACTATTTTGATAAAAAAAAATCCTAACCTTCAACATACGTCAAATTGATAATGACAATGGCGCAAAATTTCTAACAGTCTATTATTAAGGTATAAGTATGATACTATACTTAACAATTTGCTAACTTTGAAGTAGTTTACCAACTCATTCTTAATTTTAAACATTTTCTAACTATGATCGTACTAAAGCAATTTTTGAAATAAATTGCTTCTGAACATACCCTAAAAAAATGACAGTTCGTGCAAGAAATTAAGTAAACAGGCCTTTTTTTGACGTTTGGAAATGTCAAATAGTCACTTAAAGTTAGCACGATACTAAACAAATAACATAGGAATTGGATGATTTTAACTTTAATAAAAGGGTAGAGAAAGTATGATGCTATATTCGATTAAAATTACATCGTACTAATTCAACTAAAAATGTATGCAATTGTATTTAAATCCAAATTATTAGTTAATAATAATATTAATAATAATATTAATAATAATATTATTAATAATATTAATAATAATATTAATAATAATATTAATAATAATATTAATAATAATATAATAATAAGCAAAACTATGAAAAGAATAATGATCATTTTTTTTTTTCAAGTTTTGTTTGATTTTGTTTTTTTTTTCAAAAATACTTGATTTTTAAGTAAAAGAATGAATCTCTGGCTAAACAATGTAAAACTCCACTTACCTAAATGCACTGTATTACACAATAGCATTAAAAGGCGTAGTCATATAACCCCTTGAGTATTTGCAAATTATTAAAAAAGTATTGTTTTAAATCTCATACTTTCATGTCGTTTTCATCGTTTTCATCATCATATTTCATATGGCTTTAATTAACTGGCAAATGATTTTATCGAAAGTGTCTTAACAGCAAAATTCACCTGACAAAAAAAAAACATTATCAACCGCATGATCCAGGAAACCAAACAGATGAGCTTCTCCATGTTAATATTGTTCTTTTTCGTTTCTCTTTGTGACTGACTTAGGAAACAAAAATGCAGCATTTTAAATTTAAAATTTTTCTAAATCATAATCATCATCGATCATTATTGGTATACAATTTTGGTAAGTCTATTTAAATGTTATGCAATAATTAACAACAACTAAAATCTTTTTTGAGATTTTAAAAACTCTAAATAAGTGATGCTAGTTCTCTAAATTACTGATATCAACACCGATGGCAAATAACTATTTTAAATATGTCATCTTGACAATATTGTGTATTTTTTGTCCATTCAGCTTTTTTTTTACCCGACTGTTGGATTATATCTGACTACTGTCAAATTTTTAAGATGCATTACAATTTTTCTGACAAAAATAAAATCTTCTCAGTGGTTTAATCAAAGGGCACGGTAGTGCCCAGCCAAGTTCTGGCACTACACCCTTTTTACAGGAACAAACTCAGGCGGTTTTTGACCCCTCCCTATCTTCAGTACCAATGAAGTCAGAAACTTAAAATTCCGAATATTTGCTAATCTAGTCAGGCACAGGCGTCTCACCTTCAATTTTCTAGCATAAGCGGTTCCTGAGATATAAGGCCTCAAAAATCACAAAAACCGTAACTGACTGACTGACCCACTTTCTCCGAATTGGTGTTGGTTGAATGGAGCACCTCCGACTGCTGTAAAACGATTTAATTTAAAAAAATATAAAATTTGAAGTTTTCCATTCAGGGGCGTGGTATCCGCCCACTTTCTCAGAACTAATGTAAATTATATGGCACACTTCTGATTGTAGTAGAACAATGAAATTTGGAAGCTATAAACTAAGTTTTCGAGATTTTGACATGGCAAAATATTAAAATCTTTGCAAAAAGGAGTGATATCAGACCAAAAACATAAATGTTAAAAAAAGAGCCAAGTTATTCTATACAAAAACCTTTGTGTAACAAGTCAGCCGTGAAAAGTACTGAGATCTAAAAGTACGCCAAGTTCTTACTTCATAAAGGTTTAATACCGAATATTTAAAGTAGAATCATGGTGAAACAGCAACCATGTAATAGAGAAATTTTATTATTTAATGATTACTGACTAAAACAGAAAACGGGACGGAGAAATAATCAAAAAACTTTATCTAATTTTTAAAGACAATTGATTGAACCATTTAGCTTGTAGACTTACATACAACAATCAGAGTTTCAAATTTTCTCGAATAATGTCAAAATCTGTACAAAGTTCAAAACAAATAGGTCTCATTTAAGCTCCAGTTCGTAGTACATTCTACGCACAGACTTAAAAACGCCAAACTGAACAGACGCTTAAAATAAATAATTGGTTGGATTTCTTGATCATCGTAGTGTTAATTTTGATTAAAAATTTTGAAAATGTACTGAAAATATACTTTCATTGATATCTATCGAAAATTTTCCTCGAACATTTCCGCAATCTTGTTCTTTTTTTACTCGATATAAGAAACAGTATTTTAAAGCCAATACATTTTGCGAAACGCACACTCCGCAGCACTTAAATTTCATAATAGGGATATTCATACAACGATGTAAAACACAAGATAAGTTTACCGTTTGCGTAAGTTTACCATTTGGTTAATAAACTGTCAAAATTTGAAATGGAAATGATTTTCACAAATTGGATAAAATTCCCCAACGAATTTACTGGATAAAATGATTTGATAAAATTAACCAAACGTCGGTCGGTGTCTTCTAAAATTGCATCTTTTTTTTGTTTCTGTTTATTTTAATCTATTGTTTAAAAATAAATGCTATTATAATACAAAAATTTAAACATGTTCCTTTTAATGCTCGTGGAGAATCTAATTAGCTACTTTATTTTATTTATTTTTAATAATTTAAAAAAAATAAAATAAAAACGTATTACACCCAGCCGTAATGGTTAGTGCGTTTTAATTTTAAATTTGGTTCCGTCGCTGAACCTAAAACAAACAAAAAATTCAGGATACATACAGCTTCTTGCGAGGAAGTGACAAATCCTCGAAGAGCCAAGTGTCATGAAAAGTGGTTCTCATTTTAGCCATTTGGACTTGGAAGAAAATTGTAGGTTCCCTCCATTCCCGCCGACAACACGCATTCACAAATGATTGAGAGTTGTAAATCACTAGTCGCTGGTTCACTAATAATTTTGTTTACTTATTTGTATGCATCGTTTATGTGTTGGGTCATTTTTGTTGGACCCCAATAATAGAAAATATGGCAACACTGGTCGCAATGATATCAGCATCCATTCGAACTTGATGACGACCTATGTATGTATGTACATTTTTCTTTTTAATAAATTAACAAGCACATTTTTCTTAATTTGTTTTAAAAATGCTTGCATTCCAAAAAAAAACACACACATGGTACCTATTCCAGAATCCAGAGTTTTGTTTTGCGCTGCGCAGCTTATTTGTTGGATCGATCGTTTGCAGTTTAGCTCTGTCACATTTCTTCGGAAGTCGGAAGATTGAAATTACTGGCTGTGGTGTTGATTGACGATCTTAAATTAGAACAGCCTGCAAGACTAATTCGTTTCACTTCTAAAGACAAGAAAACAAAAAACTGAGTAAAATAATTATGTTTATTTGAGCTTTTTCATCCGAATACCATATTCAATATTAAAATTAATCTATAAGAACATAGTGAAATTCTAAAAGGTAATCAAGACAAAAACAAAAAAATAAGTATAATATAATGCTAAGCAAACAGTGATAAGGTTGGTTCAGTGAATAAGTTCCGGTCCATGTTATGAAATGGAACTGTTTATCAAACATAGGTCAATATATTTTGATTCTGTGGTCATATTTTGTATTTTGTTTTATTTTTAAGTTGTGAGATCTTAGTTTTCTAAAGTGTTCACATGTGCCACTTGAATGCATTTTTGATATATTTTTTTATTCAAAACAAAATGTAAGTAGATTTATTACTCTGAGAAAAAAATATATTTTCCATGAAAGTATTCTTTGTGCACAAAATGCACATGTGTGTCTTAATTTGTTTAGTCATTTTGAAGAAAAAAACTTCAATTATGCTTATGTTATGTTCTAAAGGAATTCGATTGGGGTGTCCCTAAATAAAGTTGTAAGGAGTATCAACTGGTATATATACTCTCTCACCAATTTTAACTAATATGATACATAAAGTTTGCCTCTAAAGTGTATATACCTACCTACAAGCAGAGCTCATCAAATTTTTACTCGTAAACAATATCTACTAATAAAAAGTTACCATACTATGTTATTGTTGGCTTTGAAGAATTTGCGGAATTCACATTTTTCATATCTTTGACAATGGAAAGAAAACGATTCAAGAGCTGAAATACTGCTACCAAAAAGATAAGTTTGAAGGAATTCCCTTTTTTTAATGGAAACAGAATTTTCAAATGGATAATTTCTTCATTAGGGTTTATCGCAAATAAAATTTTCAATGAGAATATTTTTCTTCTTGAAAATTGGGAATGTAAACGATATTGTCGAAAGTTCACTTTGGAATTTTTCTTAAGAATAAATTTCAATTCACCAAAAGAATTAAGCTTTAATTTAATTTATTTTTCGTTTGGAATAAATTTATTCCGGTGGAGACCCTCTTTAAAACACCCGATGAAGGCATATTATCTGGTTTCTCCCTTTCTTTGATTAAACAACCAAATTGCCAGTATTAAAACAAAAGTTCATTTAGTATTGCAAGTATGTAGTTTAATTTTCACTGAAATCTTTCTTTAAATGGTGTCAATCAGCCAGGTTCTTCATTTCACTTTCATTGGAAATCAAATTGAAATCGATAAAAAATAAATTTTGGTGTTCTGAAATTAACTTTTACCGATTTTCAGGCGTTGGAAATTGAGGAACTTATATGAATCAATAACAAATAATGGTATTGTTCCACATGACAGATGTCACCTGTTTTTTCACTTGAAGCGATTTCGAAAAGTGTTCGAAATTATGAAATCGATCGAAATGTGGAACTTCGAAAATAATTTCACTCGATTTTCAATTTCATTTCCCGTGATTTCGAGAACTTAGCAGTATCCTTTTGGATTATTATAGAATAGAGTTAAAATTTGATTTGGAATATAAAATTTTTCCAAAAAAAAAACTAGTTTTGTTGACTTTTTCTTTTGTAATTTCAAGTTGAATTCAACTTGGAAAAATTGTATTCTGCAAAACGTTAAGAATTTGTGTCAAAATCTTTGACACAGTACTTCTACCAAGGCCGGTACCGAAATTTTTTCCATCTGAATTCTGGAAATTTCTGTCAACAAAAAAAGTAAAAAAGCTGCAACGATGTAGAAATAGAAGTTTTACTGATTTGGAGGCCCTGATGGAAAGTCACGTTTATCAAATCGGTATAGGTATAGTATGATACGAATCTTTTAACCACATAAGCAGAGTCAGCAATTCTTAATGGGTTTTGAACGATCTCTTAACATTTTTTTCTTCTGCTTATTCACGCCTGATAAAATACTCATTACAATATTTTATAGATTTCCTTTTTTTAAAATGTACAGACATAATTATAATAGCAGTCAAAAAATTCACAAACAAAATATATAGTTTTGTATTTTCCAACTGAGATGACTTTACTTAAAGTGATTTCGAAATTCTAATTCTCTATTCCTCTCCATTCCTGGTAACACGCACACAGGAATAGTTGAGAGTTGTAAGTCAGTAGTTCCTGGTTCTCTTCGAGCTGTTGCAGCTGAATGACTTCGATATCCATACATACATAAAGGTACTATAAGGCAAGTTATGCATTCGGAAAAAAAAATCGAGCTCGAGATTTTGATCAAAGTTGACATAACGATGATGGCGAAGACCAAAAAAGTGGGCTTTGACGACTCTTAACTTTGTTTAGACGAAAAGACATATTTTGGTTAATGATAAGTCACAAAGGTATATTAAATCGAATTCATAAAAATTGAATCCGTTATAGGGGCTTAACGTATGCGGTTTTGTTTTTAGCCCCGCTTATTTAAACAACCTGCGTGTTCACGTTTGTTAATTGCAACTAAAGATGCTTAATTTTGAGATATAGTTGAAATAAATGTTAACCGCATTGAAACCGATTAAAAAATATTTATTTTTCATCTGGAAGCGAAGCAGAAACAAAAATAATATTTTTTAGTGTACAGCAGGAAGTATCGATCTTAATCCCATGAAAAAAGCCTTCGTGTTTTGTAAGAGTAGAGATCAAATCAAAATTAAAAATAAGGTTGAACTTTGGACTTGAGTTAGAAAAGTACTCCATCTTCTTTTGAATGCAGATTTATATTCCATTCAAAATTATTTATTTATGTATATGAACTATTAACAACATAGTTATTAATCTATTGTTATTAACTCATTATCCAAGGCATAGAACCATTTTTTTTTTTTTGATTTTCTCAAAAACTATATAATGGATTTTATTCAAATTACTCTATACAAAAACAAAGTTCCTAGATTATTTGCACTTAATACCGGATTTTGGAATTTTTATTCTGTTAATTCGGAATCTCATTAATGTCGATTTCCTTTAAACAATAGGGATCTCGATCCCCGACCAAATTTTTTCTTTTGTTGTGCGTGTTTCATATATGTACATGTAAGTCCCTCTTCAAATACGGATTTGAAGATTTTTATCTCTCTCAAAAAAATCGTGTGAAGGAACGTAAAATCTGTCGAGAGATCAAAATCTTCACAAAGAAATTGATTTCTCATGTGTAAAGGAAATCGACATTATGTGCCAAGGAAATTGACATTTTTTCTATTTTGTTTAAATATTTATTTGTCGTATGATAATTATTACTATCAGTTCCAGTAAGGTTTTGGTTTTCAATTCAAACTTTCCCGATAAATTGTTTACCAGATCTTTTTTGCTTTGCTCGAAAAAAATCATTTGACGATCATCAAAAGGCATATGTGACCCTTGCAACTTTTGCGTCATACATTTTGATATTTACCGGTCAAAATAACTTTGATTTGACGTTTCCAACAACAAAAATTAATAAAAATATATATTTTAATTAAAAAAAAAAGAAACTATAACTTTTTTATATCTTTTCCCTTTATTTTTGTAGAAACCATGAAGATTTCGTTGGTATTAGGAATACATTTAGTGTTTTTAACTTGTCACGTTAATAGTGCCAACATTTTAGGGCTTTTTGCATTTCCTAGTCAGAGTCATTTCAACTCCATTCAATCAGTGATGACCAGACTCGCGAGAAATAATCATAATGTAAGTTTTAATTTGTGTCCAAACATAAATCAATCATTTTTTTTTCAAACTTATAGATAACATCGATAAGTAGTTTTAAATTAGGAGAAAAGATCGAAAACTATGAGGAAATAACTGTTCCTGCTTTTAGTTTTTGGAAAAACGGTAAGATGATCTTTAAAATTTGTATACCTTGATACATACATACATACATACATATGTAATGTATATATGTTTAAATATAGCTTCCATGTTTGTATGTTAAACAACTTTTATCTTTTTTAGTACAAAATCATCTGGGAGTAAAGAATATGTTTGAAGCAGCGCGTTCTTCCTCAAGCAGCATGCACAGGGCTCTAAGACATACTGGTGTCGAGTTAATTGATTTCTTCCTTCAACAACCTAAAGTTAAAGAAAAACTAAGTTCCAAAGAAAAGTTTCAGTATGATCTCATTGTCGTAGATTTATTCCACACAGAAGCTCTTCTAATGATCGGAGAAATTTTTGACATACCAGTAGTTGCATTTGCTTCCACAAATTTTGAAAATTATATGACTAATCTTATGGATTCAGCAGTCCCTACTGCCTGTTCGCCAATCGACTATGAAACCTACACTCAAGATGCTACATTTACAGTGGGACTTTCAAACATATTCGAATGTAGAGAACGAAGAAGTCTACGAAACCAAGACTTAATAGCTCAAGATATTATAGCAACAAAACACTTTTCATCACAAGGACGCAAGTTAAAGGCATTTTACGATTTAGCTGCCCATTAACTCAAATACTTCTTTTTAGGAATACTACCCCCAGTTTCTCAGCTTTTGAGTCGAATCCCCATTACTCTGCTCAACAACTATTGGCCACTGCTAGCTCCAAGACCAATAGTACCGAATATTATTCCCGTTGGGGGAACACACGTAAAGCAACCTCAAAACATTCAGTGGAATATCAAAAGATTCCTTGATGATGCTCGTGAAGGGGTTATATACTTTAGTTTTGGAACTATTTTAAAGTGTTCAGATATTGACAAAGAAAAACTGCATGCAATAATTACCGTTATAGGGAAGTTAAAGGAAAAAGTCCTTTGGCATTGCGATTTGAAAAAAGTAGACAACCAACCAAAGAATTTACTCCTACAAAACATTGTAATATCGAGTGATGTCCTGGCTCATCCTCATGTAATGTTTTTCGTAACAAGTGGAGGACTTTTGGGTCTGCAGGAAGCAATTTGGAGAAGTATTCCAATACTAGGAATCCCAGTGTTCCGCGACCAAGTATGTGTTTAAATCTTATAATTTACCAAAAGTTCTTACAATCATATTCTTTAAACAGCATATCAACATTCAAATTATTGAAAAATTAGGAATCGGAGTTAAATTGGACTTTGCTAATCTTACCGAATCATCACTTGCCTGGAGTATAGAAAGACTTACCACCGATCCGTCATTTCAAACTGAATCCTTAGAAGTCTCTTCAAAGTATAGAGATAGACCCCTAGGACCCGTACAAACTTCGATATTTTGGATTGAACATGTCTTAAAATTCAAAAATTCATCGCACCTAAGGGCTGTTCCTGGAGCTGAAGTTTCATACTATGAATTTAGTCTTGGAGATGTTTTAATATTAATATTTGTTACATTGGGTGTACTTGTAATTGGATATTTGATTTACAAAATCGCAATTTCAGTTAAAAAGAAAAGGGAAGAAAATATACTGTATAGTAAATTAAGATAAATACATATATGGTGCGTTTTTTGTTGTCTTGTGTTTAATTTAACTACTTGCGTAGTTCACACTCTATCTACACAAACATAGTTGACCTTGACATAAATAATAGCCTGAGTTGAACTTTTATATGTTATAATTTTCTTTCAGATTCGTTTTTTAGGAAAAAAATCATCAAACGAAAGTTTTATAAAAGTTACAATAGGTCTTTGGTATGCCTACGTAGCTTTTCTTAGAATCCTTCATTGTATTCTCTGAAAAATTATTTTTAACTGTGTCTGCTCAAAAGTCACGTGCACTGTTGAGTTAAAAAAAATTAATAGTAAATATGTTTTTTCTACATACATACATACATCCAATCAATACTTTCGTTCCCTAAGGTGATTATAATAGGTCACATTGATCTAACTAATCTCAATCCTACATTATGTAATGTGAAGTATGTACATACCTACGACTTCTCAAACCATTCTGGCACATGTTTCTCTTTATACGAGAAGGTTTTTTTGTATAAATTTACGTGCATATCACAATCAATGCTAATCCATTCAACGTGACTCGTTGTCCCTAGGCTATTGCAGCTGAAGAGCTTACAAAATATTGCTCCCGGGTCCAGACTGCAGGCACATGGAACGGAAACATGAATGCACACACAAAATAGGAGCCATCAGGTGGTGAATTTTTTTTTAATTGATATCCTTTGGAAAGGGTTAGTAAAATTATTTATTGTTAATGTTGAACGTGAAAATAGAAACAAAATTAGATCAACTTTTGCTGCATTAAGTAAACATTCCGTTGAAAACGATTTTATTTTTCAAAACAATTCAAGCATTTTTGTGGAATTAATTGAGGTTTTTTGTATACGTATTTAAGTTTAGTAAATATGTAATAGGCACCTAAAATACAATGAACTCCTAAAGGGTAAGCTTGAGAGAAGCGTTTAGGGGCTTTCGGTGATTACTATAATACAAACGGCCTGCTGTCCTTAAGTAAGATCCTAACTTTCAGTTTCATTTTCTTATAAAAACTTCAAATAAGATTGCTCTCAAATGGCAAGCAACCATACTCAGAACTTCAACGGATAACGACTTGAGAGTTAGGTAGAATACTTTTCATCCTAGGATCTACTTAAAAGCCATTTGTCCTCACGCTGTATAAGGCAGATATTATAGCAATGCGGAAGATACAATAAGTAGGATCATGAATGATGAATAGAAAAACTCTCCTGTCTCCACTTTCCAAAATAAAGGAGTGCGCCAAATACAAGTTTCTTTTTAAAAATGCAATAAAATGAACAAAATTAAATTTTATCCATGTATTATGGCTTTATTAGTAAGAGCAAACATCCCCATGGAACTGAACGTCATTCAACTGGCTGCCTCGGCTGCCTTCGCAGTAGCGCATTCTGTTACTCCAATTTTCCAAGACTTTGTTAACGGTTCCCCATAAAAAAGGCCAAAGGGGACAAATCGCAGCTTCGAGGCGGCCAATTAATATCGCTAAGACGGCTTATAACACGATTTGGGAATTTGGATAGCAAAAGATCGATTGTGGCATGGCCTGTTGTGGCATGGTGCACCATCCTGCAGAGATCGTCCAAATCCATATCTTCAATTTCAGTAAAAAAAAAACCTCGATGAACATGGCTCTGTAACGCCCACTGTTGACCGAAACGTTGTTCCCAGCCTCATTTTCGAATAAAAATGGTTCAATTATGCCACCACTCCACAATTCGCACCAAACTGTCCTTTCTGTGGATACATGGGCTTCTAAATAATTACTTGCTGGTTTTCAGAGATGCAGCAATTTTGTTTTTTAACATGATGAAAATGCGCCTCGTCAGAATAGATGATTTTTCGCCCAAAAACGTTGTCCAACTCAAGCTGCTCTAGGCCCAAACTGCTAAGCGATAACGAAGCGGATGGTCATGCGCTATCAACTGCTGATTCAATTGAACCTTGTAAGTAAATAATCTGAAATCTTTGTGCAGGATTCTCCTCGGGCTAATGCGTGAAATGTTGAGCTGTTGAGATCGATTGCGAATTGATGTTCGTGAATTGAGTCTTACACTCTCGACTACAGCAGCCACATTCTCGTCTGTGCGCAACTTACGATGACAGGGATAATGAGTGTTGTTCACTAGCATACCAGTCTCACGAACTTTTTGCACAAACTTGCGTATAGCAGGTGCGGTAGTGGGCGCTGTATTTCGGGCAAAACTTCTTTTCAAAAAACGCACTGTTTGAATTACCCAGCACTCGCTTTAGAAATAAGTTTTTAATATTTCCCAATGTTGTTCAAGCGTAAAGCGACTTACATATTTCATTCCGCGGAGGTATGATACTAACTGTGTCAAGATTTCGAGCGGGAATCAGCTATCAGTGTCAAAATAACCCATGATTTAAAAAGAAACCATTAGGTGGCCCACCCTGTATACCATTCTACCGGTAAAATTAAAGCATCTATCAATTAGGAGTTTTATGACTGATGCAGTCCGCGTATGTACTTAAGGACTTCAATGCTTAAATTAGAAAGGAAGAAATTTCAGCGGATTAGTTAGTAAAAACAGTCTCCAGGAATCGATAACAGAATACAAAAAAGCAGAGGATCCACAAAGCAACTTGGCACGATCGAACCATCCGACCAAGACACGGATCTAACATTTTTTTTCTGAAAATTATTCCAAAGACACACAGGTAAATCAAAAGTGCAAGCTCTACAAAAGACTTACTATGCCAAAATATAATTTTGTGTAAGTTGCTTTCAAATGCATTATTGTAAATAAATAAGTTTTTACTTTGTTCGCTGTTATTTTTGTCGGCAATTTCATATAATCCATAAAGTTAGTCCCTTGAAAATTAAACGATATGGATCGTAGTGACTGCAGTGTTCGATACATATCTCTTTTTTCCTGGTGTTTGTTAATTTTCAATCATTTCTTACCTTTTTTCTTTACATACACTACATTACCATAAAAGCCATCTACCTGCCAGAGTAACTCAAATACAATTTTTAGCCTTTGTTCTTAGGAGAAACACAAGAGGTCACTCATAGGTAATAGACCGAGAGCCTACAGCAATTTTTGGGTGTGATTGATAATGAAAAATAATTAGTATAATTAGATGGTCCTTAAGTAGTAAGATATAGGCAGAAGGCTGCCTGCAAGACATCTTGGACCTCGAAATTTGTAATCAGGGCGCTTAGATCGACATTTTGAAGTTATGGCAAAGTTGTTATCACAATTATTTAGACTTTGGAAAAAACTGCATATTTGATGCACTATTGCTCCCATTAGAGCATGCAAGACGGTCACATTTGTAAATAACTATTTAAGGACTATCTAATATATGAGCCCAAATGCAAATTAGTTGGACTACCTATGATAAAAAACAAAAATCTTCTGGTTCTTAAATTCTATCGGAAATAAAATCAATATTTTGGTATTTTTCTTAAGATATATTTATTTTGAATAGGAATAAGTAACAAAAACAAAATGACTTCAATTAAATAACGGTATAGAGCAATCTTACAAAATAAAATAACGATTTAAACATTTTTTTAAGTGCAAAATAGTTGGCCTATGGGTCTTAATTTTTATTTTACCGTGGTGTTACGTCGCCTTTGGCCTTGATAACTGCTTCTATGGGTCGTGGCATTGTGTCAACTAATTTTTGACATTCTTCGTACCAAAAGACTCCCAAATATTTATGATTTTAGCTTTAAGGTCTTGAAGAGTCCGGCATGGTTCTTTTCGCAGTTTTTGATTCATTTTATGCCAGCCAGTTTCAATTGGTGAAAGATCAGGGCTGCTGGAAGGCCATTCCAGTAAAGGAATAGCTTCAGCAGATAACCACGCCATTGTAGACCTTGCAGTATGACAAGAAGCTCCATGCTGTTGGAAAATATAGTCTCCATCACTAGTTTGAAGTCGTGGTATTGATGGGAGAAGCTCATTTCCAGAATATCCTGTACTTAGCAGCATTGACAATTCCATTTACAAAATGTAAATTGCCCAAACCCCGCCCCGACATGCATCCCCATATCATTAGAGATGCTGGAAACTTGACCGTTTTTTTAAGGAAATCTTTGTGAAAAACCTCTTGAATTTCTAATGACTCGTTTTCGTTCGTCGCCCACGCAAACTTCAAACCTGGACTCATCACTCCAAATAACGGACCGCCATTGACTTAAAGTCCAGTTTTTACGTTGTTTGGCCCACTCTAGCCGCTTTTTCTTTTGTTTAGGTGTTAAAAGTGGATTTTCTTTGGCCTATGTTTTTAACGAATTAAAATTGCTCTAATTTAAATAAATCTAAAACAAACCTTATAAAATTTGTATCCAATTTTTTTCATAGTCCGTTTGCAAGTGTCGACCGAAACACTTTTTTTTTATTCTTTCCCTCCATTGAACATAGTTATTGCAGCGGCCGTTTGACGTCGATTTTCTTTTATTATTTTTTTTAAAACTTGGCAATCTCGAGGTTTTGCAATTGGTGGGCGTCCCGTTTTTTAACCGATCTCCACATTTCCACTATTTTTGAACTTTGATATAATGTTTCGAATTGATGAGCGCGGTAAATTGAATTGTTTTGCGATTTTATAGCTCAATAATCCCGTTTCGAAGGCTTTATTTATGGATTCCCTAAGGTCTCTTGATAATGCAACGCCACGCACCATGGTTGACATTAAACTGTTGCTGGCTTGCATAAAACAGGAGATCAATAAACAACAAAACAAGTGCATGTCATTTTTTTAATAACGGTTAACTGAAAATCTATTTAAATCTTCATAGGCCAACTATTTTGCATCCCAGAGAGAGTAGTCCAACTATTATGCACTATCTTTGTTTGAGAGAATGCAAACTGGAGCCATATGTGCTTTCTCGAATTTAGTTCTGTTTGGTCTAATTTACTTATTAAATGTAATTTATTACATCGACAAGAAAAAATTAAAAAACAACTGCTTGGGGACCAGAAAATATAGGCACATAAAAAATGTTAATTTGTTAATTGATGAGTAGGCCAACTATTTTGCGTTTGGGTCGTATACTAATTATTTTTTGTTATCAATCACACCCAAAAATTGCTTTGGGCTCTCGGTCTATTACTTATAATTGACCTCCTGTTGTTTCTCCTAAAAACAAAGGCTAAAAATTGTATTCAAATTATGTAGTTAGATGTTAAAACTGTTTTAGTATAATACTTGCTTGATAAAGACCTTGTAAATTTTAATTGAGTTTAGCATCATACTTTCTTTAACATTTTAATAAAGTTAAAATCATCAAATAGCTATTTTATTTTTTTAGTAACGTGCTAACTTTATCTTACTCTTTCACATTTAAAGTGGATTTACATGTTTCTGCAAAATGCAGAAAAGTAGAGAGAGGCAGATGTGTATGTATGTCGAAACCCGAAAGTGGGAGAGAATACACAGGTGGTAACTCTTTTTCACTTCCTTAAAATAGCTAAAACTTGTTGGTCTGTTAATACGAAACTATGCAATAAAAATTTAACTTACCTCCATTTTCTTCCATTTCGATTTAATCATGCGTCCATCAACAAAAATTATAGAAAAATGCGAAAATATCGCAAATTTACAAAATGCAGACGAAGATGCTATAATAAAGATGAACATGATCGATGTTCGTCTTTGCTATAATCTTGACTTCTGCTTTTCTCGAATTTCCTATAAAGCAGAAATGAAGTTCTTCTGCATTTTGCTTTTTTTCTCTCTCTAACAAATATGAATTCTGTATTTGGCATCCCATTTTTTTTTTGTTAAAATCAAATGCAGATACATGTAAATTCACCACCTTTTTTGACGTTTGTTAGGCTAGCCCCGCACTAGCAATTTTTAGTTGCGAAACTGCTTGGTTCGAGCAACTAAAAAGTTTGTGTTTTGACACAAACTAAACGATTGCCTAAAATAAGTTCGCCATTTTATTGAACATATAATTAGCTGCAAATTTACCGACATTCAACCAAACAGTTCATCTGTTTTCTATAAGTAACCAAACAGTTTCACAACTAAAAATTGCTAGTGCGCGGCTAGCCTAACAAACGTCAAAAAAGGTATGGTTGTTTTGTTTTTTACATGAACAGACATTTTTGTGTTCAGAAGGAATTTATTAAAAAAATTGCCTTAGTGCGATACTAGTTACAAAATGTTTAAAATTAAGTACTTTAAAGTTAGAAAATTGTCAAATAGTATTAGGTGCGTTTTATTATTCACAAATCTATCTGGATCCGGATCTGGATCATCCCTTGAAAATAAAAAGATACGGATCTTAGTGACAGCAGTGTTATAAGTCCGTCTCTTTTTATCCTTGGATTTGTAAATTTTCAATTATTTCTTGTCTCTTTTCTTTACACTATAGCTTACACTACCTTACCATAAAAAGCCATCTACTCGCCAGTGTAGTTACTAATTTCTGGATCTTTGAAATAGATCCCGATAGAAAACAGGATCCCAAATTGTTTTTGTAATACATGTTAAAACTTAATCCAGATCTGGATCCAGATAGATTTGTGAATAATAAAACGCACCTATTATGCGCAAAACAGATTAAACCAGCAACAGTACCAGCATCGTCAACAGCAAACAGCACCCTGACCAGCAAACATTTCTCAAACACATTGCCACCAGCAACGTCATTTCATCTGCTTGACATTTCATATCGAAAAAAAGTCTTTCATTGTGGTGACACTGAATATTGCAGTGGAAAAGTTGACAACACCGCACCAGCAACAGCAAATTTAGGACTTTGGCCTTACGACGCTGTTGGCGTTGCTGTTGCTGTTCTTATGTGTGTTGAACAATTGAAATACATTGGCTCTAAATTAATGGCTGTTGCTGTTGCTGGTTCAATCTGTTACGCGCTTTATAATATTACCTTAAGAATAGGCTGTTTAAAATTTGGCGCCAAAATTTTAAAGTTTCAAGAAAAAATAGACAAAAACTCTGCGTCTGAAATGTTTCGAACATATCCATTCCATTGTGACTTCAACCTCTTATACCACCGAACCTACCATGCCTAACGAACACACTCCAATTATGACTTTTCTCAACGAGAATCGTTTCAGGTTAGCCAACTTGACATACAAGAAAAAAAAGTCATGGAAGCCATCTTTCTTTCTCTAAAAATTGTGCTTGCACTAAAGACGTGTTTGGATACTTTTTTAGTATTTTAACAGGTAAAATAACTTTCAAAAATGTTTAAACAATTCAAAAAATATGCTTTCATCTGTACCGTCACAAAAAAATGTCCAGTGAATGAAGTTTTACCAAAATTCCATGAAAATACACACGTGTGCTAAAATGGCCTTCTAGGTTATGTTTGTAGTGTATTCCATGAGTGCGGTTTCTGAGTCCAGTTCAGTTATCATTGGATTTCTTTTTATAATTTTTGTTACAAAAATAAGAATTTTTTTTATCAAGTCACTAAACAGAAATTTCATTTACAGATCCTTCAAAATGTCTGGAACAACAGCCACAATCCGTACCAGGAAATTCATGACAAACCGCCTGCTTTGCAGGAAACAAATGGTTTGCGATGTTCTACACCCAGGTCTTGCGTCCGTCAACAAGAAGGACATCCGCGAGAAACTCGCTAGCATGTACAAAGTGACTCCAGATGTGTGCTTCGTCTTCGGTTTCAGAACCAACTTCGGAGGCGGTCGTTCCACTGGATTCGGTCTAATCTACGATACCTTGGACTTCGCCAAGAAGTTCGAACCCAAGCATCGTCTGGCCCGTCACGGTCTCTTCGAACAGAAGAAACAGACCCGCAAGCAGCGTAAGGAACGCAGAAACAGAATGAAGAAGGTCCGTGGTACCAAGAAGGCTAAGGTTGGACAGGCCGCCAAGAAGTAGACGAGTTAAAACGTATGCATTTTTCTATAATATAGAAATATTTTGCGTTTGGAAAAAGTAAATTTTATAATAAAAACTAACCGAAAGTAAATTTGTTAAAAAATATTTTTATTCATAAAAGAAATCTTTATTTTTTGAATTGAACCTGTTGCATTTGACGGAATTCATCGTTGGCCTATGAAAACAATTTGTTTATCGAATCTGTTACCAGACATAAGATAGTCTTTCATTCCGTAAATTTTCTCTGAGGGATGGCAATGTTTGCATAGCACTTCACTACTCGTCGACTTGAGGAATTCTTGCACCAGTGAAGGTTTCAAGAAAATTTTTGGCGACCCGAAGTGGTCATTTTATGATATTCATTATTTTGGACCATATAATTTGAACAAAATGATAGATCTATGGAAGGTTTAAAGATCTGTTTCTATATTATGAATATTGAATGGCCAGAAAGTAAATTGACTGCAATGAGTAGACGCCTTATGTGAAAGTTAAACAGTCAATCTATTACGTGAACGTTATACAAAGAATGGGAGCTTTAAACAAGCCATCCAATAGGACGGTGATTCCGAAAGATAATTTCTAATCTAATCGAGAAGAAATGAACCAGAACTTGGCTAGGCACTACCGTGCCCTTTGATTTGCAATAAGAGACTTCTGAAGTTGATTATAATCTAAAAGGATGTACACAACTATTAGTGCATCTATCATATCATCTGGGCCTATAGAACTTTTTAAGTGATGTTAGTATAGTGAATGAAAAAGTATGAAAGTTAATTAAAAAATATAAAAACACTTGCACGTTATCCCTCGAAAAAATTATGTTTTTGTTGCCTAAACAAAAAACAATATATATAATTAAGAACATTCCTACCGTTTCTCAACCGAAAAACATTGGAAAACTTAAAGACGGTTAAAAAATTGTTAATTAAACATCAATTACTACACGTTCACGCAAAAACTATTTTTCAAGAGTAAATTAAAAATTATAAGACGTTGAAGAATGTACTCGATCAAGTCTGTGATCTTCAGGTACTTCAATATCTCAAAATCCAAAATCAGCTTTTCCGAGGGTAATTATTTAGTCTTTCGTGATCCTTGAAAATAAATGCAGTCGGTCGAAAGCTTAAAGGTGAAAAAGATTCACTTTAGACGGGTAAGCTTTTTCCTACTGTGTAACTGCGAAAGAAAATTGTTCATATAAGTGTTTTAAGATTTTATATGAAGCTGAAGATCGCTGCATCCAAATTAATGTTTTCATTTAGGATAGCAGATCTCGATAAGTATCAAAGATATTGGAATATTTTAAACGCCAAAATGTGGGGCGCAAATTTTCCTAGGGGCGATGTCCGTTACTTTTTTTAAATTGTATCTCGTTATATTTTATTTTAGTGAGTTTTAAAACTTTTAAGACAAAAAAATTTTTAGGAGAGGATATAGACCGCAATAATTTTTTTAGAAATAAAATAAATATGACCCAATGTAGAATATACGTTTCTCTAGGGGCGATGTTTCTCCTTTTTTTTATTTTTTTTTATTAAGCTTATTTAACCATGATTTAACCATGAAATTAAACAAAAAAAAAACAAAAAGTTTGGGCCCCTATAACTTTGGATTGACTAATCGTAGGTAAAAAATCGGTACATGGAAAAATTAGAATTTCCAAACTCTAGGGGCGATGTTTTTTCTTTTTTTTTATTTTTTTTGTTTATTAAATTTTTTTAAACATGAAAGTTGAAAAAAAAAAAAAAAGTTTAGACCCTTATAACTTTGGATCAACTAACCGTAGGTATAGGAACGGTACATAAAAAAATTATAATTTCCAAACTCTAAAGGCGATGTCTTTTCTTTTATTTCATGTTCTTGAGTCATTTGTGTTCTAGCAAACTTGGTGCCAGTGCCATACTTGTAAACGGTGGGAAGAATTTGGATGTCTGAACTACTTGAAAAAAACTGAGGAAGAGTTACAAAATGTATATTTTCTCTTCAGTTGTGACTGTTGTTCTAGATGAATATGATGAATGAGAGGAATAAAACTTGAATCATCGTTAGAACTAAACCTAGTATAATTTTGTTTTAGCTAAACTAATAGCTCAACACCATCCTTTTTTTTTTTAGCTAAACTAAAAGCAATACATATTTTTCAATTCAAATTTGTTAAACATATCTCATAATATCTATCTAATTATTTTTATAGTTAGTCTATAAAGTATATTCATTCTGGCATTTTCTTTTTCTTTGTCTTTGGTCTTTGCTGAAATTTTGTTTTTGTTTGTATAACAATTAATCTTTTCTTTATATAATTCCAATTTTGTATAATTATTATCAGAATTATTAAAACTTGAATCGAAAAAATAAAAAATCATATGAAGTAAATATTATAATTTTGATAATATACAATTATTAATATAATGCAATAAAAAATATAAAAATATTACAAATAACCAACATCTTAACTAACTAACACAAAACGTAGATATCTATTTTCCTTTTTGTTGTAATTTGTTGCTAGACAGCAAATGACTCAAGAACATAAAATAAAACAAAAAGAAAAAATTTCGCCTTTAGAGTTTGGAAATTCTAATTTTTCCATGTACCGTTCTTATACCTACGGTTAGTTGATCCAAAGTTATAAGGGTCTAAACTTTTTTTTTTCAACTTTCATGTTTAAAAAAATTTAATAAACAAAAAAAATAAAAAACATCGCCCCTAGAGTTTGGAAATTCTAATTTTTTCATGTACCGATTTTTTACCTACGATTAGTCAATCCAAAGTTATAAGGGTACAAACTTTTTGTTTTTTTTTTTTAATTTCATGGTTAAATCATGGTTAAATAAGCTTAATAAAAAAAAAAATAAAAAAAAAGAAACATCGCCCCTAGAGAAACGTATATTCTACATTGGGTCATATTTATTTTATTTCTAAAAAAATTATTGCGGTCTATATCCTCTCCTAAAAATTTTGTTGTCTTAAAAGTTTTAAAACTCACTAAAAAAAAATATAACGAGATACAATTTAAAAAAAGTAACGGACATCGCCCCTAGGAAAATTTGCGCCCAACATTTTGGCGTTTAAAATATTCCAATATCTTTGATACTTATCGAGATCTGCTATCCTAAATGAAAACATTAATTTGGATGCAGCGATCTTCAGCTTCATGATTTTATTCGTAAAGGCGCTTTTTTAACTTAGTCTTTTTTCTTGAACTGACTACGATATGGATAAAATTGTAAAAAATATTTGTTAACTTATTTAATTAAATTTAAAAAAAAAGTTTTTAGTGTCTTAACTGAGCAAAAAATTAGTATCTCCATATCTTAAGTGTTTTTATAAAGCAAAAAGGGCACAAACCCATTTTCTCTCCCAATTTACCAAAATAACTTAAAACCATGAACTACATAAAATTACAAAATGTCTATTCTTTTCTAATAACAAATCATTTTTTAAATTTTCAAAAACGCTTAATTTCAAGGCTCGAAAACAAATGCATTTATCTCAAAACTACATAAAAGGAGATACGCCCTTTCTTCTTATGAGGGCAGTACAGGAGTCGTGTTACACATTCTGCTAACGTCCAATTAAATGAATACCATAAAGCGCTTCGAATAATTCGCAAAAATCGTTTACCTTCTTCCTAATATTGAACCATATATCTATGATCTGACAATATAACAAAATTATCTTTCTCTGAAAATGACCAAAAATGTCTACTAATGTACTATGTGATTTTTTAAGAGGCGGATAACTTTAATTTGAAATAAAGCACAGAAAAATGTTTTTAATATCTATGAAATCTTCTTTATTTAAAAGATAATTGGTTATCATTAATGTTTGAATATGATTCTGGAGATCCAATTTTCGCAGTAAACCAGGCTGCATTTCCGGAGTTGTGCTTCCAAGTGTTTCAGCGTAAACATGCGACTTTACATATCCCTAAAGGAAATAATCTAATGATGTCAAAACGCAGTGCCCAGTTAACAGGGCCATTTTGTGAAATCAATCGTTCGTCAAATGTGTATTTCAGTAAATTAATTGCAACGCGCGATGTGGGAACGAAAAAGCTAGTCATCATGTTACTCTATCCCTAATCGTTGACTGCAAAGTTCTGGTCATCATCATTTTTGAAGACATATGGACTAATTATCGGTTTAGGTGGATTACCTGAATAGGGATAAGTATGTGAATGAGTGTTATTTAATTTTTGATGCGAAATGTTTTCCTTTTGTAAATTTTTTCTTAAACTAAACGGAGTTTTAACCGCCATTAACCTAGTGACTTACAAACCTCAACAATACAAGAGATGCTCATGGAGGACTGCCACTTTCTCGCAAAAGGGAATACCCCTGAAAACTTTAAGGTGATAGTGGCTTGGGAACGAACCTAGACCTCCGGCCCACAACCACTAACTAACCATTATGCCAAGAGGTACTAAGGTACTGACATATTGAACTCAAAATCACTGAGAGTTTCTGTGAAAAAGTGAATTGAATAATGGTTTTCATATTCGTTATCACATCTTAGTTTTATTTTTTCGACTCACTAGGTTCAACGAAGCAATTCTGATTTCATTAATGAAACTGTCAGACGAGCTATATATTCAGCCCTATCACGAATTCCATCGTAATCGGAAACTTTTACGAATCCCGAAAAAAGCTATCCCAAATCCGTTCGTAACGACAATTTGTATGAGATTTTGGAATTTGTGATAGGTTTTTTCGGGATTCGTAACAAGTTTCCGATTACGATGGAATTCGTGATAGGGCTGAGTAATTCCGATCTAACCAGTTTTCCTGAGCCGCATGCACAGAGATCGCATTTAGTTTTTATTTTGTTCGTATTAAATTAACTTTCTCACTTTGAAAATTTATTTCCAAATGAAAATAATTATTCATATCTATACCTTAAAGCTGATATATATATTTTATTATGTATTATCCTATATAGGTACATATATATTCTTTAATAACATAACATAAGTAATGAAGCTCAATGTCTTTTGATATTAACTAGTTTTATGGTCGTTATTTTGTGACGATTTTGAATTTAAAAATTGATAATAGGTTTGTTCGTTGAGCCCTGAAGTCACCCTGGGGTCGCTCTAAATCGTTTTTTGAAAAACCTGAAGTCACCCTGGTGAGCAAATTCTGTGTTTTTTGAGACCTGGGGTCGCCCTGTACTCGCCATGAAGTAGATCTAGGTATTTTGCTGGGGCGAGTTCAGGTAACGATCAAACTGTCAAAAGTCATATGAGATTTCATATGTATTTCTTTTGTTGTCGTTGGGCGATTCGCATGTTGCATGTTATTGCTTGTATTTGCAATTAAAAGTTTGTTATACTCATCGGATGAAACATTCAGCAACAACGCGAAATTGTTTTCTTTCATTTATAACAAATTTAAAGTTTTATCAGATCACAAAATGATTTTGTCTTGCTTTAAGCTGTCAACAAAACAGTTGAAAGCCCTTGGGTGTTTTTTGAAAACCGAAAAACCCAGTTTTCGTTGACAACTCTGAGGGTTGTCAAGAAAACCTGGGTCAACCCTGGGTAAAGTTCAACGAACGAACCTAATTTTAAACATTTTCGTGCAAAAAAAAGACCTTTTTTTGACGTTTGTAAATGTCAAAGGGTCATTATTACGATATTAAAAAATAAAATAGCAATATAATGATTTTAAATTTAATAAAATACTAATAATAAAAATACTCAATGGAACAATGGTTAGTGCGTTGGACTGTCATGTAGAGGGTCTTATGTTCGATTCTCTGCCGATGCAAAAAAAAAGAAGTTTTTTGAGGGTTTAGGCACATCCACTTGCGAGGAATTGACATCATCATGATCATAAAAAGTGCTGCTCATTCGGAAATCGGAATCGGCGAAAAAATTCCCCTGTTGAGATTTGTAAGTCACTAGGTTTTAGGTACTCTATGAGCCGCCAGGGCCTCTAATTTATTTATTTTGTATAATGCTAGAAAGTGTGATGCTAATAATAGGTGCGTTTTATTATCCACAAATCTATCTGGATCCGGATCGGGATATTCCCCTGAAAATAAAACGATACGGATCTTACTGACAGCAGTGTTATAAGCCCGTCTCTTTTTATCCTTGGGTTTGGAAATTTTAAATTATGTCTTGTCCTTTTTCTTTACACTATAGCTTACACTACCTTACCATAAAAAGCCATCTACTCGCCAGTGTAATAACTAATTTTTGGATCTTTGAAATAGATCCCGATAGAAAACAGGATCCCAAATTGTTTTTGTAATACATGTTAAAACTTAATCCAGATCCGGATCCAGATAGATTTGTGAATAATAAAACGCACCTAATGAGTTTGCTTATGCTAATTCTGATGAATTTGCAAAATCGTCATTTTAATTAAGTATCATACTACAACAGATTTAACATCGTACTAATTTTGCACCAATAGCCGTGTTTTTTTGGAAAAGTTATCCGTAGTACAGTAGGATTTTATATGAATAACAAATACAACATCCGCATTCGTATCACTGCCGATACTCGAATAAACATCAAATCTCTATCCGCAGCAGCTAATGTCTCTTTATACACTCTTCTCCGTCACTTTGCTAAGAATGAACAGCCGTATCTATAAGATTTTCTTAAAATGCATCTTAGAGGTTATTTAGTTAAGCATACTTAAATATTTAATTTGGCTTTAAATGACGAAACTTCAATTCGTATCTATAATCGATTTTTCATTGGTACTTAACTAAACAATGGTTGTGTCACGTAACGTAAGAGAATGTGAAAATCTAGTACAGAAAAAAAACAAATGCTGCTTCATTTTATACAACACAGCTGTTTTGTGACACCTTCTTTCAGTAAATAATTGGAAGACACATTTTTTTATTTGTGAAATCAAAAAAAAAATGGCTATCGAACACACACCAACACCCGCCGCCACAAATAAAAGAAAAAGATCTGAAAATTGGGATGCCTCCTACAAGGAAACTTTTTTATTTTAAAATTTGCAATAATACACTACAAAACAGAATTATTTTATGCACAGATTGGGCGTTTTCCTTAATGCAGTGTTGCAGCGCATCATGAATTTTGATGTTTTTTTTATTCACTTGCTTCAATAAAATAACGTTATTAAATACGAATTCTAAATTTTATAGTTTTTTTTTAATGAATTGTAAAAGTAAATTTCAGAGTGAAGAAAAACGTTGCAAGGGCATCAAAATCCACGATGCGCTGCAACACTGCATTTAGGAAAACGCCTATTCTCTTCCAACAACGAGGAAGAAAGTGTCGATACAAACACTTCAAAGGATAAGAGGGAAGCATGGACGAAATTTCTTTGCGCGTACACATACTTTAATCAATACAAATTGTATGTTTCTTAAATCGTTGCACTTTAAGGTTCTAATTTAATATAACAACAAACAATACCTACAAACTCACAATTTGAAACTTCAAAATTTCAAAGATGACAATCGAGATGTCAGAATACATTTTAAAATGCCTTTAAGTGACCCTTAAACGCGGTTGATGGCGTTTAAGTTAAGAGGCCTTTAAGTAACGTTACTTAAATGTGAAAATTGATTATAGATACCGATTTCATACTTAAGAGCTGCTTAGAGGTATTTTAAAGTTAAGTAACCTTTAAGATTTGTTTATAGATTCGCCTGGAAGTGTGTCACATGCTCTCCGTCTCCATGTTCGCAGCAAGCCAACTATTCGACCAAAACTTTTTGTACCACTTCTGTGATTGTTTGTGACAAAATGTTGACATGCCATATTTGTGCTTCTCCATTAGACACACAGAACATGCTTTAACAAAATATCAATATAAATTTTCGTAAAAGGAGATTAGTATACGAGTAAAAGAGTGTAAATTTTGTTCATTTCACATTTTCAACGAACTAGAATAGGCCCTCTTGTCTCTAAGCCAAATTCGATAAAATTGGAGGAAATCGCTTTTGTGATAGTAAGCGAAGTAGTCACCACTCACGGCAACTCTTGCTTTTAAAAACGTCAAATTTTTGAAACGTCATTTCTTGCGGCGAAGCAAACAAGTGCTTTTTGTTTTGTCATTCGTACTTATTATCATTATCACAATCATAATTGAATTGCTTGCACTGCATTGTTCGTCACTTCGCCAGTCCTATCTCATAACACTTCTAAACTTCTCAGCTTCAGAATTCTACTTTTACTGTGTAGTGTGTACAATTTGTGTTGGATTATCTCCATTTTCATTTGTTTAATCGGCGCCAATTTTACGGTCCTTAATTTAATTATAATACCAATGGTTAAATAAAGTATAAGACTATCAACACAATTCTTTTTTAAATGTAATGGTTCTAAAAAAAGTGTTCTCAATGTTGAAATCAAAAGGAAGAGGAATAATTAATCACACGATAAATGGTGAGAAAAATGTTTTCCAAAACTTAAACGGTAGTAAAGTTGAAGTTTTATTTAAATTATACAAATGTATACAAAACTATTACCTCACGGTATTGTTCTTCAACTTTGTAGGTATATAACTAGTATTTTTAAAGAACGTGCAAAAGAATTTAATATACCTAAATCATTCTAGAAGTGCTATAAATTAATTTAATTATGTATATATGTACGTTTTCATCTGAGAGTTAATGTTTCAGTTATCAATATGAACGAAAATTCTTATCACTTCACAATGTTATATTAAAACAATATTCAAAAAAAAAAAAAATCTGTTGATAAGAATGATTATAGAAAAGCAAGTATGTAGTTTGATTTTTAATTTTATATTTTGTGATGAGAAACAATTAAGATCCTTCTGTTTGATCTTAAAAGATAAGACTTATTTGTATCTTAGTTAAGAACACACCTAGTTTAATTATAATCCTAACGGAAATAAATAAAATCTGAGAATAAATAGCTTTGGATTAAGATAGAAAATAAATCACAAGGAACACGTTTAAGAAATCATTTAAATTGAGCCAAAAGATCTGACAAGAGTTATAAGATAATTGAACACATTGGAGCTGACAAACACTGATTCCATGAAACATGCATAATACCCACCTGCCCTCCGTTTGACTCCTTAGATCCAGAGCTATCGGACTGAGGCTTACACACGATCTCGAAAGTCAATGACTTGAATAGATAAGAACTTTACACAACCATAGTATGTGAGGATTGAGAACGGAGGAGCCCAATAAATCCACTGAACGGATAAAAACCTACTTAGTTACCTTGAGAGGAAGATTCTTTGGGTTATATTCCTTCCATTCATTATGTATAGATGTAGCGTCGATTACCAAATTAAGCTGACCCAAAAATGTAGAATACGAATTTGTGGCATTCCAGACTTCGAAGAAAATAACATTTTTTTATAAAGCACAATTTAAAATATACAAGAAAACAACGATCTTGTCGTGTTTATTTAGCATATAACGAGATAAGACAAAACGTGCTATGTTGAAAGAAGGTCACGAACAATATAACATGAATTCCAACTGCAGAACCGTAAGCAAATAGTATATTATCATATTCTGTTTAGAGAAGATATAAAATTAAAGGCCGATATGCACCAATTCGTGATTAATTTTACTTTTGATACTTCACTCCTCTTTCTAAACAAAAAATATTTCAAGTTTTAATTTTTATACTTCAGTTTCAGTCGTATTGTATGCAACAAAACAAAAAAACACTTTTCGCGCAAAAAATCAACAAAAATTATATCTTCTTATCTCTTAATAGATTTCCGTATCGCACGAAAATACTCAAATCAACATCGTCGAAATGACGCATTCAAACTACAACGTGCATTAGTCGTTACGAAATTCTCGCGCTATGAATTCGAACAGTTGCGCCATTCAAATCTTAATAAAGATCAGCTGGAAGAGAAACTGAGGAATCGCGGAACAGATTACGACACTCTACTGGCCTTGCATAATGTACATAAAGAATTTGAAAGGAAAATAGCAAAAAGCTTTCAAAATGTCGGTTGCGACGTTCAACTAGTAAACAGGTATCTTAATGAGAATCTTTTGTTTTGTCCAATTGTTTTACCACCTACATCGTCATCGTTCCTCATTCATTTATAATTAACTTTATAAAGTTGAATTTAGGACTTCCCTCACCAAGGAGGCAATGGAATGGGCCGATGTATTAGTGCCAGTTGGTGGCGATGGAACCTTTTTGTTGGCTGCTGGAAGAGCAAGTCCGTTATTTGCCAAAAGTCAGCAGAAAACTCCAATTGTTGGTTTTAATTCGGATCCAAAACATTCGGAAGGAAGGCTTATGTTGCCCAAGCGTTTTTCAGAGTGTCCAGAGGATGCAGTTGCCAGAATCAAGAATGTATGGATTTTATTATTTTTACAACTTTTTACAGGCATATAATTACTTTACCATCTTTTCCAGGGAGACTTCCGATGGATGCATCGATCAAGAATCCGTACAACAATTTTGGGAAACAATGGTCACATGCCTGAGTCGACAGATTTGCATAGCCAACGTGTATCAAAGATGGAACAAATAAAGACTGTCCCTGAAAGCCTTAGCAAAGAATTTGCAAACAAATACAATGCGAAGATGATGCGTGTACTGCCATACCTAGCCTTAAATGAAGTTTGTACTAACTCCTTTACTACATTTATAATAAACTAAATGGTTTTGTATTTATAAGGTTTTCATCGGCGAAACCCTGTCTGCTCGCGTTTCACACTTAAACATGGTAATCGATCATTCTGATGTGATTAACAAAACCAAAAGTTCTGGACTTTGCGTGAGCACGGGGTCAGGTTCGACTTCATGGCATACAAGGTAAAAATTTAACTTTTAGTAGGTACTCATCGATGTTAAAGAAAAAAATTGAAAATTAATAATTCTCGAATTTGTTTAATAGTATCAATCGAATAACAAAAAGACAAGTTGAAGATCTAGTCAAAATTCTTCCTGGAAATAATGCCAATTTGGAAAATATAGATACTCAACAAATTGCCGATGAATATAATAAAAATCTTCTGTTCTTAGCAGGTAAGTTTTTCTTTTAAAATATGAAAATAGAAAGATTGATCATTTTCCATTTTTTTTTTTAAATATATGTGTGTATATTTGTACATACACATATTCTATTGTATGATGGCCCAATAAACATAGTTAACAAAATATTTTAGTTTTTGTTGACACTGAGCATAGGGCCCGTATCATAGATTTGACAATTGATTTATCTCTATCTATCTTTATCTAAAGATATGATTGAGGCATCTTTCGGCTTAGCAATCGAACTCATGTGTTCAAAAGGGTATTTTTTATTCAATAGATTGAAAATACCTCAGTTTAGGAAACTTAATTTTCTATTAAAATATGTACATATGTACATGCATGCTTACACACTTATAAAATTCCGAAGTTTTTCCATACAATTTTTATGCTTACGACCGACCTCTATAAATCTTATAGTTTTGAGCTCAAGCATTTTCTTAAAGCTTCAAGCAACCAACTTTTCATGAAATCAAGAAAATCAAAGTTAGTTCGTTTAATTTGGCCCATGTACCAAGGGTTCATTTGTAACACACTAGACATTGGATTTTATTGTTCATTTAAGTCTATTGAAAACAAACTCCAATTCATTCACCATTTAGTGAGCGGTATCTCTTCCTTCCTACGCCTGCCTCTTAGTTAATTGTTTATTACGTATGACTATCAAGCCGGAGTTTTGGGTTTCAAATCCAGCCTGTTAAAACTAATATATTTATTTCAAGAGGAAAGAAAGCGACAAATCATTAAATAGTTCTTATCGTGAATTTCGAACGTTTCTGGATTGCCAATCAAAAAGGGCATAGGTTTTCCTGATCTTAGCTTTTCGAATTGTTTACAAAAGTACAGATCCATTCCATTCCTGTGGACTTTATACATCCACACAGGAGTGGTTGAGGGTGTAAGTCATTGTTTTCCAAGAGCTGACGCACCACTTATTTTTATCTTTTAATCCGACTATATTTTTCATTCTAAAAGAATTATTTATAAGAGAAATCATAACATTGTTTGCACATTATTTTAAGTTCTCTGGGAAATACAAAAATCACATAAGTTTACATCCTTTAAATTTGCTTCTTAAACAGTTATTTTCCTTCTTTTCAGATGATCCTCGCTTATGCTACTCTATACGTGAACAAATTTGCGTTGGTGTTTGGCCAATTCCAAAGAATTTTCCATGTCGAAACTTCGTTAAAAACTTATTTGTTCGATCAAAATGCATTGATGCAAGTAAGTATTGAAAATATAGCCAGATAGGCTTGAACGGGAATGAAGTATGACATTTAATGTTATGGACAAATTTGGGTTTATAAATCTTTACATACATTAATGAATTGCAGAAATTCATAGAAATTTACAAGTTGAAGTATTAATTTTAAATAAAGACCTGTTACAAAGATACCAGCTATACCCACGCTTAAAATTGCTTTCCATGGTATTTGTAAATAGATAATTGAAATGACTGTGTGTATAAGGTTGATCAGAAGTGCAGTTATTGTGTACACATTCCAAATGAGTACCGGCATCAGAAATGTTCTATGTTCTCTTTTCTGAAAAATATATTCACATACATACATTAATTGCTTAATATTAAATGTCCCAACAAATAACTTACCGGCATAAGAACTGGTATAAGACCAAAGACGTTACATACAATTGTAAGAATGCGAAAAATAAATCCAAATTTTGGAAGAATAGTTGGTTTCTCAAATTGCAGTCCAATTTTTTCAGCAATGAAATCATCTTAACGTTTAAATTAGTGAACAAAATAATTTCAACATATGTACATATACATACCTTTAAAGGGATGAAACGTCCAATCCATATCTTTATTCGCAATAACAAAAACTATGAAGCAATTGTAAATAATGAGGACCAAACTTTCCATCCGACTTTCCCTACTAGTCTGAAAAACTTTAATAGAAAAAACATTACATTTAAAAGACATAATATTTTTTGCTTACCTCAAATTTAGAAACAAAACTGTGCATTCCTGCAAAATCTATTTGTTTAAAAGAATAATTTTCGTCTGACATCAAAGTCAGTTTAAATATTTATTTAAAAAAATATGTAGAAAATGATTTTCAAATCGAATCAAGTGTGTAATTTTATTTAGTTGTGGTGTAGTCTCCATGTTGTGTGTGTAATCAGCAATTATAAAAATTAATATAAACGATTTCTTATAAATTAATTAAAACCAAATCAATTTTTTATAAAATAATTAATAATATCACAACATTTAAGCGACATGTTTTGTATTTAATTTAGATTAAGAATTAGCTTGTACTAAGCCTAATAAATGGGGGTATTGCCCCCACCAAAATTAATATTATACTCGTAGCATACAAGACGGAACAGTACAAAATATTAAATTATAAATTAACAATCAAAACAGATACACTGCAATCAAGTATCAAAACGGGCAAACAAAGTGCGAAACACGTCGCGTATTTAATATAAATTTATATATTATTGTTTAATATTTGATAAAATTGATTTATTCTCAAAATCTTTATTTATCTATAAAAAAAATGTTTTTTTCTTTATTGTTTTATAATTGCCAATTGTGTTTGTTTACTTTTTTTTAAGGTCTTGTGATTGATGGCAGCATTTCTTATCCTTTCAATGATGGAGCCAAAGCTTTGCTTGAAGTTCATCCGGAAGATGCATTGTTAACTATAGCATTGGATTAATCCGACGTCACAATTTTGAAATTTGTTATTAAAGTGTGATGTGATAGTTAACTATTATAATAATATAACATAAAGTGATGTGTCTTAATTTATTTTAAGAATGATTGAATGTGTAAAATTATTTTTTATTATTAAATTAATAATTATGTAAACAAAAAAAAAAAGAATTTGCATATAAAGATTTTTGTAAATTCACTTTATTATTTTTTTCTTTAAAAGTTTTTTATTGGAAGACAATGGTTTTTTTATGTTTTTAGATTTTATATCAACACTTTTTTTCATTTCACTATTCTTTTTCTTCTTATCTTGATTTGTGATTCTTTTGGGCTTTTCAAAACGTTCTGTTTCAATGGATTTGAAACGATCATCTTTAATTAGAACTGGTTCCTTTGAAGCCATTTCTATTTGATGTTCTTTTCGTTTTCTACGGATGTCTTTCAGTTTATCCTTTTGTTTTTTACGGTATCTAAAAATAATAAGTTATATGTACTTGTATAAATATGTTTTATATTTTTCAAACAAAATATTTAAAACTGCATGAAAAAGATAATTAAATAGAACGCGCGCTATATCTGGGAATATTATTTAATTTAATTCGTAAAACGAATCCTAAAATTTATGCAGGATAAATTATGGTTGATAAACTTGCAATCAAAATTATGGTTAAATTTAGTGGATTTTTTGTAGCTTTATTTTATGACTAAAAGATCAAAGAAAAACATTGCATTCATTTGTAATGATTGTTTGAGCAGCAAAACTGTAATTTAAAAATTTCAAGAAGGTATTTTGCAATCAGTAAATGCAAATTAAAAAGAGTCGCCAAAAAAATTAAATTAGTATATTATATTATTAAAAGGTTAAATACACTAAAACGGGAAATATATGCAAGTCGATTACAAAAGTAGCGTGATAGTGAGGGAAAAAGAGATTAAAAAGAGTCTGAGTCTGTAGGAAGTCAAAGTACCAGTGCTAAACAAAAAACAAAACTAGTTATTACGGCTTAAGCGAGGATTTCAATTTTGTACTGTCTATTTTGAGGAATTAACAACAAATAGTATCTGTTCACATCTGATCGGACTCGGCAGAAAATTGTAGGTATCTAACTGAATGTACAAATACACCAAAATTCTGTTTTTCGTTTTCACACTTATTTTCTTATTGTTTGTTTAAATAAAACTATTCAACTATATTCAAAATATTGAGACTTAAATTTTTAACCATTTATACACATGCACATGTCTTTTGAGTACTAGCCATAAGCTTGTTCATATAGTCCATCAAAGGCACAGGTATCTGGGCAAGCACCACATAAAAGAGAGTGAATTATCATCCCTTAAAATACTCCAAATACTTCGATTCCTCAGAGGAGCAGATTTGGAGGAAGAACTATAATGATGAGCCAACCTCATCCAGTTCTAGATGGGGGACACAATAGTTCTCACTGTTTTTATACCCCAATTTATTCATTCATTCATTGTTCATATAGTCAGTTTTGTACTGAAATTGGATATTATGAAGTATAATTTTAAATACACTCTTCAAATCATACTATTAGAGTGGAATTTATCTAATCTTATTTTTGCCTTTTTAGGCGTCTCCCAGGGCAGTCATATTGGTCCCCTCTAATTTATTGTCTATTAATGATATAGGATATGTCATCAAGAACGCAGACCTTTCTATTTACGCTGATGCCATGAATATTATTAAAACTGTTTCCACTCCTTTCGACTCTCATTCACTCCAAAATGATTTAAATTTATTTCTTATAATGGTGCAACAAAAGCTTCTTGGAACTCAATATTAGTAAATGCCAAACCATGCATTTTTTCTCGCAGCCATAGAGCAAGGTTATATCCGTTTTGCTTTACGGGGTCTGCCTTTTTTGGATCACTTTATTTTACCTCATTATTTTGCAGGATGTTCTACTCACCTCCCAGGTTGCATAGAATTCGACAACTCAACCACAAAAGGCCTATTGCTTACAAATAATATTTTGCTACTTGCAGAAACGCTAAATAAGTTGCAGATAATGATCAACAGGCTTGTTGAGTACTATAAGCAATGGAATCTTGTTGTGAATATCGAACAAAATCATGTTATTACGAAACAACACTGGCGGATATTTAAGAGAAGAAAAGTGGAGTCTAGGGCCGGATCAGATAGAAGTGGCCAAAGAATACCGTCATGTAAGACTTACACTTACAAAATAAATTTAAGGAATCGAATAAAGCTCTGAGCTGTTTATGGAAAAATGTACTAAGTCGAAAAGAAGTCATTCTGCAGAAGTTAGATGAGAACAATCATCGAGGATGTATGAGAATAGCTACAAGTTCTCTGAATCGATTAATTTACAAACAACTCAATTTAAGTTTAAATGCACAGAAAACAACTACTTTAACGAGAAAAACACAATTGATCAAATAGGGATCTTTTTCCGATTAGATAGTTAAAGCATATTTTAAGTAAAAACAAAAGGTAACCTAAGCATAATATACAATCACCCTTATTCCGGTAGTCGTTTTAATAAAACGCCTTTAAAACGAGAAGACTTCAGAGACCACATTTTGGTGTTTAAATAATACGTAAAGGGCCGCGTTCTCTATGTTCTTCACTTTTCTAGGCACTATAACGATAGTCGTTGCAATAAAATTCCAATTTCCGTTTCTAGAGCGTTTTAGTAAAATGACTATCGGAATAAGGGTGAATATACTCGTGCTCCTACAGGTAAAACATTACAAAACGATAATGCGGGGTCGATACACAAATCAGAAACTCAGGAGCAAATATTACAATGAATTCTGTAGGTAGTAGATGCGAGTGTAACCAGTTAAGAAACACATATTCAAAAGACAGAACTTGACAAGACCAGTTAATATTTTCAGAATCTCTAAAATTGTACTTATGTACCTTTCTTCCATTTCATCCGGATCTTGTCCTTCCATAATCCATTTCTTTCTTCTATAGTTTTGAGCCCTTTCATCGAAATCATTATTATCCAGATTTATTTCTTGTTCACGTCTCGCAACATTGACTTGCATAAAAATTCGCTCCACCATTCGTTCTGCAAAAAAAAAACTGTTGTATAAGAATAACGACATTTAAATAAAGCGCCTTACGATCTACTGGGTGCTCAGTTAGTTTTGTATTGATCTCCGTTTCAATTTCCGCAAGTAATTCTAGATCTCGAGGAAATCTAAATATTGAAATGGCCATTCCTTTTCGGCCAGCTCGAGCAGTACGACCAACTCTGTTTTATTTGTAAAAAAAAAATAAAAATCATAATTCTTAGAAAATCAAAATTTATTGAACAAACCTATGAATATATTCTTTGGGAGTTCTTGGCAATCTATGATTCATAACCAACTGAACACTTGGTATGTCAAGACCTCTAGCAGCAACATCTGTTGCAATCAACGTGCGCACATGGTTAGATTTGAATTTGTTTAAGGCACCTACCCGTTCTTTTTGACGCATAAAACCATGCAGACAGACATTCTCGATTCCCATTTTGTTTAAGGTCATCGAAAGCAATTGACAGTATCTGGAAATGTTATTGAATATAAAACATAACTTCTATCTATTCAAAGCTTACTTCTTTGTATTTGTGAATATCATAACGTTTGAGTTTTCATTTTCTTCTTTGTACATTCGAAGAGCTTCAATCAAAACCATATCACGATCATAGTCTGCGCATAGAATGTACCTCTGATCGAGGGTGTCAACTGTTGCTACATTGAACTCTTCAGACCATTCAAATGCCTGAAATTAAGACAAGTTGAGATCTTGTTTTTCATTTTTTTGGTAATCTAACTCACTTTATCTGATATGGGAAATATACTTGATTCTTTTATGAAATCCTTCATTGTTGCTGAGAAAAACAAGTTCTGTCGTTCCTTTGGAATGCACCTTTCAATGACAGCTAAACTTTCATCAAAATCTCCATTCAACATCCGATCGGCTTCATCGACAACAAGAAATTTAAGTGAGTCAAAAGAGAAGGTATCGCATCCCGTCAAATGATCAGCTAGCCGTCCTGGCATCGCAACTACAATATGTGGACGCGCCATTAGCTTTTGACTTTCAATCATTTGATCAGTACCGCCAGCAACCACACAGACCCGAACACCAAGAGGTTGCCCTGCTACTTGGAATTGTTCTGAAATCTAATCTAAGAATGTACATCTTTTTCCTTTGGCAAAGTTTTCACTAGATATTTTACCTGGTATGCAAGTTCATGGGTTGGTGTTAAGATCAACGCGAAGTGATTTACTGGTTCTTCACTGAGTTTTTGAAGAATCGGCAAAGCAAACGCAAATGTTTTTCCCGATCCAGTTTTAGCTGCTCCAATACAATCAGCGCCAGATAGAATTTTCGGAATACAATTTTGCTGGATAGGTGTTGCAGTTTTGATTCCTTTAAAATACCTTCTCATGCATCATTTCTTTTATTGAATTTTAATTCATTTACCTAGCTTCTGCAGTTGTTTTGTAACCCATGGTTTCAATCCCAGAACTGAAAAAGGGTTTTCTTCTTTTTTGGACATTTATAATTGCGGACAAAATTAAATGTTATAATCAAAAACAACTACTAATTTTGCACACTACGTCGTTCATTCACGGTTCTTTGAAATTTGTAAACAGATTTTGAAGTTTAAGCGCACGTGGGACAGCTGCTGTCGTTCAGGCGTATAGATCTGTTCAGATTATTGTAATATTGTTCTACGAGGCTTCATAAATTTACTTTTCTATTAAATCACCCCAGATTTGGGGCTAAATAAAAATTAGATCTTGGAAAGTCGCATAGAAACTCCCATTACGAACTGATTTGGCGATAATTTTTTGGGGACTCGAAAAAGATCCCGATTTCGAAGTTAGCTTTACTCAACAAATTTCTAGGCAAAACAGTGAAGAGCTTAACTTAAGGCTAGGCGCGCACATTCAATTCTTTTTTAATTTTAATAATTTTAATTTTTATTTTAATTGACAAGTTTAATTTGGTGTGCATAAGCTAATGGTTATAAAAAATGCATTTAGGTCCATTCGTATAGTTCCCAAAACTCGCACTTTTTAGCAATTTTTTTTGTTTAAATGAACTTTGATAGACATTTTATTAAAATTGTTAGTTTTGGGCATCAAAAAAAGGTTTTTTATAACTCAGATATTTTTATACCCGACCTTAAAGTATAGACTTCTGACATTCTGCTCATAGGGCTGCTATGTTTCCAACAAAGGTTTATTCTCGATTTTGTGTAAGTGGATTTTATTGTAAGTGGAGATTTTGAAAAATTTTGTATGGTAAATTTTTGTGATTCTTAGAAGATAAATACTAAATCTACTTTAATCTGGGTTTTATAGTTAGTGGAAACGTAGTATAATATTCTATTTTCATTTTGGAAAATACGGTAAATATAAATTCACATTTCGAAATGAAATTATTCAACTAAATTCGTACGAAGTTAGGTTCAAAGTAAAGAAACTTAAGCGAACTCATCTCGTGTGGTATAGAGTGCTGTGTGCACAACAATCAAGACAAGGTGCGTTAAAAACGCTCCTTATAGAACAAAGTTGTATCAATTTTCATGAGCACTATCTTCTCTTTTCTATACATAGACGAAAACGTTAGCGATGCAGCGTAGTATGGCGCAATATAAACACGAAGGATTTCGACACAACACATAGCCCCACAAAACACTTAAACTACCTATGATTTTTATTTTATATTTTAAGTTTTAGCTTAGAGCGCCCACATAGGGCCAGTAAGTTAGTTTTAAGTTATAGAATAAGTAGGCCAGTTTTTCTTGAATTTTTTGTCTAGCTTTAAGATAATTATAAGTTGAATAAAAAATCAATTAAAAAAATATTATTTTGCCCACAAAACAGACTTAAAGAGAAAAGCAGAAATTAAAGATAATTAAAATTAAATAAATTTAAATTATCTGTAAAATAAAATTAGGAAATTTCACTTACATTACTGACACCGTTTTGCAAAACTAAAAAGCCACCTAACAACGGAAAAAAATAAATTTTGTGGTGCAATTAGGACCTACTTACGTACAACTTTCAAACATTCCTGTGTGCGTGTCACCGGGAAGGGAGCTGACTTACAATCCGAGGGGTTAAATTAGCATCACTTTTCATGACAAGAAATACTCTTGTAGAATTTGTCACTTACTCGCAAGAGCTAGAACAACCCTGTAGCAGCTGAGAATCAAACCGAAGACCCTTTGCCTGAGAGCCACATTTTGTCAGAGCAAAAACTAATTTTATATTATGAAATGTGATCCTGATAAAGAGAAGAGCATCTTCGTTGTTGTAATGCATGACCGTTTCCTGTTTTGATGACTTTTTTTTAATTAATAATAATTATGTCTTTAAGTCTTGAAGCCCTTTTAAGGACATATTATTTTTGTAATGCATGTTTATTGATCGTATCCGATAATAAAAAAACGACTACTGTGTTAAATAGTTGATGTTTGGTAACTTTTTTTTTACAATTTTTTGTTGCCAAAACCCATATTGAAAAACCCAGTTTTGCGAAAATTTAAATTTTCTAAATAAGCATAATGTGTTAGTAGACTTTTACTTGATATTCAATTATTAACCGCAAAAACGTTTGTTTGTTTATCTATAAGAAATATACCTATGTACATTTCTGTGGTATTTGGTACAAATATGATAAGCAAGTATGATAAAATAATTTGCGTTTTTACGTCAATGGAGATAGGGCTTAAACGAGTTGAAGAATTTTCTTTAAATTTGGAATATTTATGAAAATCTTCTTTGAAAAATTATGTTCCAAATTTTAACAAAATCGGTTTACCCGTTTTGGTTCTAGCTCGATGTTAATTGGACGTAAGAATGATTTTTGTATATATATATTTAAAGCTCACTAAAGTAATTTTGACTACCCTTAAAATGTTTGAGCACAGCGCGAGCGTTTAAGAATGTTGGAGGATTTAAAAAGAGATACCGATGAACATTGGTTTTGAATGTCTGAATATCGTAATGGGAGGGAAAATACTTAGCCGGGTAGGTAAGGCATTCCACATTTGTGTGATGCGGCTAAAGAAAGAATCTCTGAATTTAATAGTACGTTCGAATTTGGGAATGTAACATCCCTAGGAAACTGGGGCCGAATTACCGCTTCAGTGACGAGTGAGTGAGTCCCATCAGTGATCGAATGAAAATGTCAAATTGGAGTAATTTATTGCTCGATAACGTAAGCGGTAATGCCAAACTCACATAATTCAGTCACGTATTACTCGATAACTGATGCGGTAATTTGGCCCCTGTTTACAAAAATAACGGTAATATAGTGAGAGTTTCTACCAAGCACCACAGATGTTCTTCGATATTTCAGACCATTCAGAGTTCTTTGAATATCATTATATCCGAAGCGTCTAGTATACGCTAGACTTTGTGGGATTTGATTAACAGCCGCTTTTTTACGAGCAAATACATACTGCTTTTTGGAAAGAAGTAACAAAATCACAAAGGGAATCTCTTGTCACGAAAAGTGCTTTTCATCTAAACCAAAAGCAATTTTTACGTTTTATTCATAGCTACGTTTGAAAAAATATGAGTTCAAAACTCTATCAAACATGTTTTCCATGTTTTCCAAATAAAAATACACTGACCGTGTTTTAACTTAACCTCCAACTGAGAATGTTCTCATATCTGAAACTAAATTGATAATAAAATCTAATCGTTTATATCACACTTTACAAATATATTTTTATTTTTATTTTCAATAAAAATGCATTAATATTCTATTAAGTCAGAACTATCTTAACATTTCTACATAATGAAGCAGAGTGGAAGCCCAATATAAGTAGTCACATGATTTCAATTCCACTACCTCAAACGATGAGATCTTAATCTTTATAAGTCCATTGTTTGCCAACATTCCATTCCAACAACTCAAACAAAACCATTTTACAAAGTATAACAAATATTTACTTTTATTGTTTATAAATGAAACTTACATAGTTTTTAATTAATAAACAAGTCCGAAACTTAAAATATAGAAGAAGAAAAAAAAACTATTTCATTTTACCGAGAAAACCTTTCTGAATCACATAACTAAGCAAATCTATTGTTTAGAGAGATACCTGATACTTTCGGATTTATTTTACAGTCGGGAACTCCAGCACCATCAGAGCTCACTACTTCCCCTCCAGGACATTTGTATAAAAGCGGCTTTTTCTAGATTAAAATATAAATTTAGTTTTCATTCGAAACAATACAAATTCAAGTTCTCGTCTTACCTGGATTTCGTGAATTTCTTTCTGGATCTTCATGTCATAGATGGGTTTGTGCATTGTAGGATTAGTTCCATTCAATATATCTAGCAACCTTCCAGCCAATGCTGGCATCATGTCATTTCGAATGCCCATCTCAGTTACACCCAAGAGACTTTTGATAGCCTCCGAACCTTTAGACTGTGAATTATCTGCAGATTCCATCGCAATTGATTGTGTTGCAGTTTCGGATTTGATAATTTTCGGAGTGGAAAAGTTTGTAAACCCAATGGATTGTTGCCTATTATTTGATACTGCTTCAATGGTTATATCCGGAGCACCAGAAGAGGAATAAAGAATCATCGGATTACGCTGTTTTAGCTGCTCCAAGACAATTTTGATATTTTTACTATGAATGGGAAAAAATATTAGGTTGCTGTAATTACAAATGGTTACTTCCAATTCGTGACTAATACTTGCCTATTTAAGTTCGCACGAGGTGTAGAATTGAAACGTTGAATTCTGCCATTAGAATTGTTGTTGTTGTTGCGATGGTTGTTATTATGCCAATTATTCCGGCGATTTTTATTATTGTAATTTCTCCAATTACTCCTATTTCCATTTAAGCTATTTTGTGGAGCATCTGATGGGACCAGAGGGGGCATACCGGCTGGACGAACGTTCATTATATTCGGTTGCATTAAACGCCATTGCTGTGATGATTTTGGAAATCTACCAACAATCTTGTTTCGCAAGTCAATCGTTTCTATTTCTGTGTCTTCCATAAGTGAATCGTTCTTGTTAAGAGCCAAAGACACATAATCATCCTCTTGGCACTGCAAGGTCAACTCATCATCAACATCATCATCATCGTTTTGTTCGCGTCTGCCTTCCTTAAATTTCGATTCTTCAGAGCGACTATTGTTTGCATTGGGCTTTTGGTTGTTTTTCACTTGACTAAAACTGTTTATATAGTCGTCTGTAAAATAACAACGCAAATTATATGATTTATATTGATTATTTTTTAGAATAAATAAAATTACCCAGCGACATTTCCAATGCATCTTCCATTTTATTTACTTTACAAACCGATTTTTTTCAATTTAATGAGTAAAAAAGAAAAATCGCTGGCGTCTACCTTCGTGTAACAGATAACAGAACTCTGAAAACTTAAAATGGAAAAGAAAAAAAAAGTAAAAGGAAAAGGAAAAGACGATGAACCGTTATGTTTTCTATTCCGTTTTATGCATCAAATTCCCAGTATTCTGCATGCTTGAGGAAATAAACATTGCGCATTAAGCGTAGCTAACATTGTTTGAATTTTATTCGCTTCGAGTTCTTTGAACGAAGGAAATCACTATTTTGTCAATTTCTTATAAATAATAAATAATAATATTATAATAAATATATACAGCCGTATTTATTAGAATTCCCTAAACGCGTGAATAGTTATGCAATGCATAAGGACTTATTCATCCACTATGCAAATTCATATTTATAAAACATTTGCCTACCCTGCATAGTTATAATGAGCTTGTGTCAAATAAAGTACCAAAAAGTAAGAATCTATTACATTTAGCCTTCATAACACTCAGCTGTTTATCAAAAAACAAAAAAAAACATCTTGTCTGTCTATCGAATTTAATAAACAAAATGGAAACTACCAAAAGCTAAAAGAATTCCAACAATTTACTTTGATTCATCAGATAAAGTATGTTATTATCTCTAGCACAATACTGGAAATCAAATTGTTATTCGTTTCATTAGGTGTGTTTTGTTGAGCTTCTTAATGTACACATTAGGAACTGTCCAAGAAAACGATTTAGCCTTCCAGTTACATTAAGACATTTTGATTCTAAATGTTGCACAGCCTGCTTGGTCTGTTTACTTCAGGCTTTTTTTTTTTTTGTTTAATAAAATGGACGAAATCCCAGAAGAAGTAAGTTTGATTAAAAACAAAGAACAATTTTTAATAATAAATCTATTAATTATCCATTAAATGATATATTTTATAGATAATGAGAGAATTGGCTAGATCCAGCAAATATGAATTTTTTTAAACAGTTTTTGAATCAAGCAATTCGAGCAGTTCAAACTCGGAAAGTCCCTGTAAAGAAGAACATCCGAAAGTTATTAATTTTTTGTGTACAATTGATAATTACAGAGAAATGAGTTCAAGTCACACTTCAGATTGAAGCGTTCAACAGTAGAGTATATAATTTGTAAGTTATCATATATGATGAAGCATATAAGGGATCACATTATCTAATTTTTTTTCTTTATAATCCTAGCACTTTATTCCGAGTCCGGGTTTTCCCCAAATTTACCACCCGTTCCGCCAGCCTCAGCAGTGGCATTATCGATAGCACAACCACAACCATCAGGAAGACGGAAATCAATACATTTATAAGGTAAAGTAACGATTCATCCCTATTTGTCTGTCTGTCGAATTAATGAAGATTTCAAACTTCATAATTGTATTTTCTGTCCGACAGTGTACCGTACCAACCAATGTGCTATATTCGAAGAGATGGCAGCTACAGCTATACATAAAAACCTCCAAACGGAAAACAGATAATTGTAACGCGTTTAACGTGGTAATTCGAATTACTTAACGCTCGTTTTTGTTTTTAATTTGCCCTATTTATTTCAAAATAAACAAAAAAAACTTAAGTTTTCATTGAATTTGTTTTGCATTTATTTATTCTCTTATTTTCATCATTGTGAAAAGCGCTTTTGTGACGGTACCGGCGAGGAAAAATCAACTACAAACTATTCAAATACTTTGAAAACTGATATCATTATAGTTTAAAATAAGTTACTGTTCTTTTTGAGCATTCTGTTTTAAAATCTACATCAATTTTAAAATCTCAATAGCTGCAGTAATCCTTTGGATTTCACTTGACGACTCAGCTAGTTTGTCAGTATTTGCGGTCTGTACATCGGTTGGAACTTTTTGTAATAATCAGCAGCCGACATGGCTTGATTTAGTTTGCCGACAGTCTGTTTGAGTTGTATTTTTTTTCTTCTCGAGCTTGGTTATTTCCTTATCGGCTTCAATCATTCCTTTAAGTAGCAAATGAATTTCACACTGACCCGAGACAGTTAGAATAGCACAGCCTTGGGGTACTTCTGTGTCAAAATTAATTTTCGAACAGAATGCCACTGTTGTGAGATCATTTGCATACTTCTTAAGTATATCGTTTGGTTGAGAATCGCTACAGACAATAAAGGCTTCACTTTTAGTCTTATTTTGAATATTGTAATCGCTACGAGCTGAATGAATGATACGTACTGCTTTTTGGACAAAGTCTACTTCACGCTCAACTTTTTCATTACGGCATGATGTGTTTTCTAAAGAAAAAATTCACAAACTAAATGAATGCCATCTTAATTTGGACATAAATTGAAAACATACCTGGATAAGAAGCCACACATATGCTAGGAGTTTGCTCTAAACGTGGTAGCCTCTGATAGAGCTCTTCCGATATAAAAGGCATAAATGGTGGTATTATCCGAAGGCCGAAATCGAGACAAGTGTAAAGAGCTTTGCGTGCTGATGCTTTCTGGTCATCAGTTCCGTTTTGGAAGATTGGTTTCAAGCACTCGAGGTACACATCACAAAGGTCATATAACCAGAAGCTATAACATGCACTTGTTGCTGTAGCAAATTCATAATTTTCAAATGCTGTATTGCATGCTTCGATGGCAGCAGCTAACCGAGATAAAATCCATACATCCATATTGTTCTTTTTTCCAGTAATTGTTATATTAGTTGTATATTTTTCATCTCCACCAAAGTACATAAGGGCAAACTTTGTTGCGTTCCATAGCTTGTTGCAGAAGAAACGGTAGCCTTGGACGCGGTTTATATCCAAGTTTATGTCACGAGCTTGAGTGATGTATACGCAGAGAGCAAAACGCAACGCATCCGTTCCACATTCGGGAATCCCGTTGGGAAAATCTTGTTTCTGACCGGCTTTGGCTCTTTCGATTTCTCTAGGATCCAAGTTAGAGGTAAGTAATTGCTCATGTAATCCTGTAAGTCTGATTTGCTGCATTATTTCGATTGGCGTTTATGTAGCTACTCAAACGGCCAGGTTCACATTCTCATCATCAAGAATATTTAGGTCGGCCGAGTCTTATCTCTTGCTTGATTTGGACATCAGCACTACTTGTTGTTGACGTCGTTGACGTTGAAAACTTGAGTCTTCGGCGTCATTCAGCTTCTCTTGCTTGATTACTTTTTCCAGGAAGACGAAGAGGCAAATTTCTTTCTTCTTTGAGGAAGAATTTTGTTTCCTCTTTGGTGCAACCCTTCCTTTTAGCTGAAACAGACAATCAAAATAAATAAACACGAAAAAAAGATTTGTGAGGCAGTAAATATAGATACCTCTATTAGTTTTGTATTTTCTTTTTTCCGAACTCATCGCTGGATCAACTTTTAAATTAAACAAATCTGAAATCAAATCAGCCACAGGCACAAATAAAACCATATGTCAAAAATATTGAAAAAGGATGTGTTCATGAACTATAGGTCATTTGGCAACATAAACTAATCATTACACATTCTAAATATATTGAAATTGATAAATTGTGGGGATAAATTTCAAAGTAAATGTTATTGTTTTTATAATTTTTTACTTATTTCGTTATTTTTTTCATAAATTATTTATATATTACAGATTTACCTACTTCGTTAATAATCTTATCTAAAATAGCCATACTTACCGAACATATTCATGGAAATCTTGCAGAGATACCAACTTAACACTATTAAGAAAATAAATTCATTGGAAAGTAAATGTATACATTAAAATTACTGAAGAGCAAATGTGCTGTTAACTTGTTGTTGTTGTATTTACATGCGCAAAATATGCTTAATGTGTAACATTTCTTAATGTGTACATTAAGAAGCTCAACAAAACACGCCTATTATAGCTGGAATACTCCTCAGACAAGTTCTTGAGGCTGCAATTCAATAATGCAAGATAATAATTACAACACTAACACACCGGATGAAGAAGGATGCGTGGAGAGACATCACCAACAAGTATATTTATCTATTTAATTCTAAACAATTTTCAATTCAATTTTTATTAATATATTAGTATAACATTTTTGTTTCAATAAATAAAAATAACACAAAGTTTTAGTTTCAATATTAAGTCAAAGGCATTTTTTTGTTGATAATCTTTATAATTCAATGTGATGTCAAAGTGAATGTGACAGTTCAATACTAAAATGTCCTTATGTAGGCACTATTCAACCTCCAAACGCGTTTAGCTTATAATGCCCCTATTCAACGTCACATAAGTTTTATAAATAACAATTTTGCGTTTAGAGGCATTATAAGGGTTGCATAGCCTTATGTACTCACTATAATGAGTTTATAAATATGGCTGATAATATATAATAATATATAATAATATATAATAATATAATAATATATAATAATATAATAATATTTTGTCAATTTCTTATAAATTTTAAAAATTTGGTCGTTCTTCATAAACTAAAATAAAAAATATTGAGGTTAGGCATTTAATTTTGCGTTTTTCATTCACCTAGAAAAGAAGCGAACAATCTTTAATCTTTAAGCCTAGTACGCAGATCGCGCTAAATTTTATCTCCCATACAAAATTCTCTCCAAAATTTAGCCAAGCTAAAATTATATCAAGCATTTTAGCCAAGAGGTACGCTGTTCCAGATAAAAAATCAAAATTTCTCTTCGAACTGTACATAACTTATCTGTCAAAATTTAGCGCATTTAATAATTGTCTGGCACATTTATTCTCGAGCTAGATTTCAATTTCAATTTGAAATAGAATAATATATGAATAATATTTAGAAAAATATTTGGCCACGGAAGACTTATTACAAGATTTTCCACAGCAAAAATCACTCATAATTCATAATTCTTATTCGTTCTCATTCATAATTCTTAAAAAATCATACTTTAAACCAAATTCTTTTAAATCTTTGAAAAAAATTTCATTTGAAGAACAGCTGTTTTCTGTGACATATTCTCCATAAAGTTCTTATGTCAAAATTTAGCTTGAATTTTAGCTGATGTTTGAAGAAAAATGTGGGAGATAAAATTTAGCGCGATCTGCGTACTAGGCTTTAGACACGCGCAAAATGAAGAAGCCAACACTACATGGCAGCTACTTGGTCTTAAGGCAGACATACATCACATTAAGCATGAGCCTTCAATCTTTTATTTTTACATCGACCGTGTGGTGAGAGGACGTTGCGCTTTGTGAGTTTTTTTTTTTCGGCAAAATTGTGATTTTACGAATTTCTTTGAGATCAATCTTGCATATTATACACTACTTCAATGCAGGACGCTAGATTGAGAGAAAATCAAGAGATTTTGATTTTGCTTCAATCCTACATCCAATCTAAGACGTGTGCTTTGAGTATATATAATATATTATATATATATAATATATTATATATACTCAAAGGACGTGTGACTTTTTCAATTGTCATGCATTTGAACAGTGTATATCTGGCTTTATGAACAAGTAACATACAGCCTTATTTAATAACTCGTTTTAGCGACGGAGTAAAGTTAATTCGACTTTACAACGACTATAATCCTGAAAAGCATTTAAGCCTAGTATACAGTTCTTCTAAAAAAAACCAATGCATTTCTTATGGGAGAGTTTTTTAACCACTCATTTTTTTTTTTTTTAAAGCCTAGTATACAGTTCTTCTAAAAAAAAAAAGCCAATGCATTTCTTATGGGAGAGTTTTTTCCCGAAAAAAAACTTTTTTCATTTCACCAAACTGTAAACCAAAATCGAAAAAAAAATTTATACTCACCACGATTTTTTTTCACGCAAAACAATGTGCATCCCATTGTTTTGACGGAAAAAACTTACAGAAATTTTTTCATGAGAACAAAATTTTTTTTTCACCACTCATTTTTTTTTTCTTCAAAAAGAACTGTATACTAGGCTTAAAGAACTGTATATTAGGCTTTATAAACGAAATACAAAAAAAATTGTGGTGAGTATACATTTTTTTTTTGATTTTGGTTTACAGTTCGGATGACTGTGGTGAAATGAAAAACGTTTTTTTTTTTTGGGAAAAAACTCTCGCATAAGAAATGCATTGGTTTTTTTATGCGCGAAACAGATTAAACCAGCAACAGCACCAGCATCGTCAACAGCAAACAGCACGCTGACCAGCAAAAATTTCTCAAACACATTGCCACCAGCAACGTCATTTCATCTGCTTGACATTTCATATGGAAAAAAAAAGCTTTTCATTGTGGTGCCACTGAATATTGCAGTGGGAAAGTTGACAACACCGCACCAGCAACAGCAAATTTAGGACTTTGGCCTAACGACGCTGTTGGCGTTGCTGTTGCTGTTCTAATGTGTGTTGAACAATTGAAATACATTGGCTCTAAATTAATGGCGGCCGCTGTTGCTGTTGACGGTGCTGTTGCTGGTTCAATCTGTTCCGCGCTTTAGAAGAACTGTATACTAGGCTTAAAGTAGCTGAGTTTTGAATATTTAAAAATGAGCACGATTTCCCATTTCATCTGTTGCATCCAAAGCAAAATATTTCTCTTGCGAACTAAACTCCATCTATATCAATTATCAATAAGCTTTGACGTTTCATAGTTTTGTTTTCATTAGAAAAATTTCATCAGCACTACAGAAGTTTTAATTCAAATCGATTTTAAATTAATTACTTAAATTAAATTAAATAAATCATGAGTATCGGCGTGTGTTTTTCCTTACACAGTGATCCACTGGACATAAATAATTAATTGTCATTAGAAATTTTCCAGAGAACGACGGTTCCGCTGCACACAATGGATCTGGAGTTAAGCTCAGAAGCTCTTATTGGGTCGTTGTTGGCTTTAGCAGCTCTATTTGCTTTCTGTAGAAGTCTCCTGATCGAAGACGTAATATGTATTCCAAGAAAATCTCGTCACAGCTGGAAGTCAATTAGAATATTAGACCGAGTAAGTACACAGTCAGAATTTTTGTCTTTGAATTGAGTTGTTATTGAAGTGAGACAAACCAAATCCGACTTAAGTCGTGTTTTTGTAGTATATGCGAGATTCTTTTGCAATCATCAACTGGACACTTCTGTGATTGCTGTGGAATATTTGCGGATGCGACATGTACAAAGAAGGCTGACAATGAATTCAAATGCAAAGAGAAATGGCTGAAGAATGAAAAATCGATGAAACACTTGTGGGTCAGAGGTTCGTTTCCACTTGACTGGGTTTATTGTTGTTTTGTGCTCATGGTTGAATGATTTTATTGATTTATTCATAGGCAATCTCCCGCTTAATTGTGAATGTGATGCATGTAAAGATGGCATTGACTACCAGGCTGAGGCAGGGTTATTTGGATATCGTTGCTGTTGGTGTCAGAGAGCCTATCACAATAACTGCTTTAAGCGTGTTGATCTGAAAGAAGAATGCGATCTGGGTGAATTCAAAGACCTAATATTCCCTTCTTATTGCATTCAAGCTGCCCGAACTAGAGAGTCGGTTCGCTTGCATTTAACCGGAATAAAGCCGCCAGAAATTGAAAACTGGGCACCTCTGATTGTAATTGCTAATACTAAATCTGGTAGCAGTACCGGTTCGGATGTTGTTTCGTTATTAAAAGGGTACTTGCATCCATTGCAAGTCATGGAGTTGGGTAGTCGTGGACCGCAAGATGCTTTACAATGGGCCGCCAAGGCCAGCCCTCGACCGTGTCGAATTTTAATAGCCGGTGGAGATGGAACTGTTGGTTGGGTTCTCAACACCATTTACATGTTGAATATAAAGGTGCAAAGTTACACATAAATATTTAATTTTTGCTACTATTGCATTTGTTTCTTGATTTAGCCAATTCCCTCGATTGCAATTTTGCCTCTTGGAACTGGCAACGATTTATCGCGGGTCTTAGGATGGGGGGCCCAACCACCATCAGAACTTGAACCCAGGAAAATACTACGAGATGTAAGCGATAATTTATTGATGTTTTCAAATGTTGGTGTGTCTTTTTGTCGTGTGTCTAAAAGTTTTAATATTGACATTTTGCGCTCTGAATGCATATACCATCCAGCTAAAAAAAAAATATACAATTTTCATATTCCATATACCTATATTGCACAAAATATCAATTTTGAGGAGGTGTTCGACCTTCTCAATATCAATAATTTGAATAAGCTTAAGATTTATGTGTACAGATGAAAATAAGGTTTAACTTGTTTTTTCTTCATAACATTTTCCTTTTAAATGTGGATGAATATTAAATGCTAATTAATTTCCTGCTCTGCAAACTCTTCTTTGGAATGTTTTTAACTCTTCACTTCTACTTCAAATTTTTATTTTAACAGATTCAAAGTGCCAAATCTATTAATATGGATCGTTTTGATTTGAAAATTGAAACTTTTGGATATCGTCTGCCAATAAAACGATCTCCAACAAAAACCGTTTATGTCTACAATTATTTTAGTATCGGAGTAGATGCCCTTGTAACATTAGGTTTTCACGAAACTCGTGAATCTCGGTTTTACGTTCTAAGTAGTCGTATATTTAATAAAGTAAGTAAACTAGACCTTTAATAAAATATAATGTCTAAAATATAATTTAATTTTTTTTGTTCTTACAGTTCATTTACTTTGGTTATGGAACCCAGCAAATAATTCAGCGCGATTGTGAAAGAATTGAGCAAAAACTTGACCTTTATTTGGATAATAAGCTAATCGATTTGCCGGAGTTGCAATCAATTGTGTTCCTTAACATTGACTCATGGGGAGCTGGTTGTAAACTTTGTGGTAAATATTTGAATTTTGTATAAACTCCATTTCATTTTTATTATTTTATTTAAGATTCATCTTCTTCATTGCTGTAGGTGAAACAGTAAACCAGATGGAAAAGGTGTAGGTCAGAACGGGTCGGATGAGTTGTTTCTAAACAAGCAGCTTGGTCTTTTTGCTTAGTCTATTTCGCCTTCTGAGTAGCGGATAGACCAAGTGCAGGAAATAGTTGGCGCTCTTCAACATCAAGTCTGCATGCTTTTTGGATTTGAGTTTGTTGGAAAATTCGATACCCACTTACTTGATGATTTGCCTGTTACTGCAATCTTGTCTGCAAACTTAAGTTTAATTGCCTCACAGCATATTGTAAACGCTCGTCGCTTATGTTCGAAAGCACATCTTCAGTATCCATTTGACATAGTATTCTCATAGATTTTTAATGTGTTCTTGCACTCTCCTAACAACAATTTCTGGTAAAAAAGCGGTGGAGTCGTCGGAGTCGTCTGCATAAAGCTTCGTCTTTGTACCTGGTTAAACAGCAGCGGTCAAAGTTTTTATCCTTGGGGAACTCCAGCCTTGATTCCCTTGGTTGATGATACATCTTTTGCTACCTGTACATAAAAAAGTCTATGGGTTAGGAAATTTTTGATTATTCTCCTCAAGTGATTAGGAAATTCAAGTTCCAAGAGTTTGAATATTAATCCTTTTATCTAAACACTGTTTCAAATTTTGTATAAAATCCATTTCACTTGATTACGAAGGTATAGTTTTTTTAATTAAAATGTATGCATTTTTTTAAACCTTTCGAAAATCTTGGAAATACAAAATTTAATAGGAAAGGAGGATGTATTGTTCTTATGTTGTAAACAAATGGGATTATGTTGATAAATTGAATTTTGATGATGATTTTTCCAATAAGGTCCTTTGATTACAATAATAATTACTTATATTACTAAGTAAAGTGTAAAAAGAAATGTCCTCAAATGATTGATCCGAGCGATTTCGTTCACTACTTCATGTAAAAGGGTATGAAGTATAAATAAAGGAATGAATATTGAGAGGGGGTTTGCACTGCGACTTAAAGAACTATTGTGTCCCCATTCAGAGCTAGATGAGTTTACAACCCTGCAGCTTTTCCTGATGAGTTTGATTATTTGGAGTACCTTCAGGATAAATCCTTCTCTTCTAAGTGGTATCGTCCCATATACTTTTTTCTTTTATGCATTAGTGCTTCGCATTCGGCTAGCATGTGTTTCGGCGTTTCGTCATAAGATTTGTAGAATCTGCATATTTAGCTTTTTTCCATGTCAAGAGTGTCTTCTTAGTTTACCGTGATGAGTCTCGTAACTATTCCTAGATTTTTCCTTCTAAAGCTGATACAGTTCATGAAACGATCGTATGGTTAAAGTTCCCAAGAAGTAGTTTGGCCTGCCTCAGTTTTGAGAGTTCTTTCCAGTTTTTGGATCTTCTAACCTAAAAACTGACAGTGACTAGAGATGAAATATCTCCTCTTATCAAAAAGGGCAATTTTCAAGATTCAATAATTTGTTTATTTTACTGTTTGTTTTGTTTTCATTGATCGTTTATTTCACATTCATTAAAAAAAAAAAAATTATTTCAGAAATTAGCAACGCAGATTCTAAAGTGAAAATAATCAATTCCATTTCGGATGGAATTATGGAAGTGTTTGGTATAGTCTCCTCATTTCATATGGCTCAACTTCAGTGTGGTATTAGCAAACCTGTTCGCATAGGTCAAGCAAAACAAATCAAAGTGAGTAAATAAACTAATTTTTAAAATAAATCTCATTGTTTTATTTTTATTAGATTCATTTGAAAGATACATGTCCAATGCAAGCAGATGGTGAACCATGGAAGCAGGGACCTTGTAATATTTTACTTCAATCGAGAAGTCAAGTTCGAATGTTAAAGTTTGATGAAACACAAACTAAAAAATTGGCTTCCAGTGTTTGAGAAAATTATTTTTTTTTGTGTAACAATGATTCTCATAATTTTTTTGTTTGTCGATGTCTTCTGTGCTGGTACTTAGAAAATGATTGTTTTTTTTTATTTTATTTAAATATTTTACGGGTCAACTCATTGATTTTTTTTATGGATCTATAATGTCGTTTTTATTTGGCAATCCGGAATTTCTCTCCGATCCGGAATCCCAATTGAACACTTTTGTTTGCTTCTGATGATTCTGAAGTTTTGTTTGAATGTATATGTGAAACATCAAATGCGTACAATAATCAAAATCAAGAAAAATGTTTGTTGAAATCGCACAATTTGGATACCAAAAATCACAGCTGTTTAGGTTGACGTTTAAGTATATGAATGTGTGAGTGCTTCTGGTTTTACTTCTGATTTCAAATCCAGAAGCAAATTTCTCTTCTTTTCAGAATCAGAACTGTCATTTTTTCCCAATTGAACACTTTCAGAAGAGTCCGGAAGGCTTCCGGATTGCCAAATAAAAACGACATAAGACACAATAGGATAAAAGCAGTGGTTGTTATGTACGTATAGTATAAATAAATCTTTGTTTGTTTTTATTAAGCCTCAACAAATTTTTTGTTTTGCAAATTCATTCAAATACAAAGAGGAAACATTATCTTAAATTGAATTGGCTATCTATTTATTTATTTATGTTTGCAATGATACAAATTGGAAAAAGATAACACTTCCATACCATGTTTAAGAACTTTGTTGGAATAAATCATTTAAGTACTGCATTATAGTATATAAATTTCGGCTTTCTATGTGACTCAAACTTTTTAAAGCAAGTTATAACAAAAAAGACAAATAATAGACTTGTTATTTTGTGTTTATCGATTTACTTTTGGAAGCAGCTGAACCCGAGTATTAACTATTGATGTTGAAGCAAAATAAATGCCGTTAGCCTTGATAGATATTCAAGGGTTTCTTTACGTAAAACAAAAATCATCAGACGATGTTTTTTCTACCATTGATTCCATCGTAATCGGAAACTTATTACGAATCCCGAAACGATGACTGAATTTGTTTCGCCGAGCAATCTTAATTCACTACGGCAATCAGTTTTGACTTCGTGACAATTGACGAAATGGCTCTGGTTGCCTCCTGATGAAACCTAATTTTCAATAAATGGATGTGTGAACAAGCAAAGTTGTGGGATTTGAGACGAAACTATTCACTATTTAGTGCGAAATTTGTTTGGCTATTCTTTTATCCGTCCTTCTTCAAAAACGAAACTGGCCATGACCGCCGACGACGGCGTGTGCTACACAAATAGCGCTGCCAGCATAAAAAATCTTCGCGTTTCGGTTATCCCAAAACGAATTTACTGCTTTTGCTCCTATATTAAGTTGCAGTCAATGCAGCAGAGCCATAAACAATGGGGCTTATCGTGAATTCAAATTTCCCTGGGAATTGCTCCCAACTTTCAAAATTGTCATCTCGAATAATGCTGAAAGTTTCCCTTGGAATTTATTGATATTGGGAATTAAGTTTCATGGTGACTTTGGCTCTCATTTAAAAAGGCCAGTCGCCATCTTACAATGAACAGTGTAGAAGTATTGACCTTTCCAATTTTCGATGATGGGAAAAATTCCGAGGGAAATTTTGTTCACAATAGCCCCCAATAAACATAACGACTATCGTCTAAAATTGGGCCTCCCGAATATGTGTCACTGAGCAAAGGAGGCGACTATTTGAACCAAAATTTAATTCCATACTTATGGCTTAAAATATTTTTTTCACAATTTACACAGAATGGATGTCTCGCTAACACCTTGTTTTGTTTACATTTGAAAATCGAACGTACTCATTGGAAGACCCTTTAGTTTGTAGGAAGAGTCCAATTTGCGTCTTTAACAGTAAAGCAGAGACCCCATTTAAAAGATTATTCATAATCAAAAATTATTCCGACGGATATGCAGAGAAACATAGCACTTCTCATGAAGGATTTCGAAACGAATCGCTTTCAATTCGATATACAAAACATGTATGTTTGTGCTTCTATCTCGATTTAATATTCAAATCCAAAGCGATCCAGTTAAATATAGTCGAAGAACGAAATGGTTTTGAGATCCATAAGCAGGTAACAGGGACTTTCTTATGGAATTCGAGGGGTTCTTTGATGAACTTACATGACTTTACAAGTTATTTCTAATGTGTAAGTAAATCAAATCAGTTTCAAAAACGAGTTATTAAATCCTCCTCAAAGCGCTGAAAAAAAAACTCCAAGGATCTTAAAACTTCAGCAATCAATAAAGATTTTGTACCAGTACAAAAAAAAAAAAAAAACATTGCACCTTGCAACAAAAAGCATTCAATGTTTTAGTTAATTTTATTCATTGAATCCTTACAACATATGAATCGTGTTACTACAAACTAACTACATCCGAAACAGAACGAATAAAACCGATTCTCGAAAGGAGCTATTTATATCACCAAGGGATAATATATGTTTTGTTTTTTGCGTTGAAATAGAATTTATATTCATTGTTGTCTTGGGTGTTAATTAATGTGTTGATCAAAAGGCGGGTAAAATGCAAATTATAGTGAAACAAAGTGAATTGTACACCGTTCAGCTTATAACATTGTCAGTTCCATAATTGCATTGACAATATCGTTATTATTATTCTTGAGGGCTCGAATTGCTTTGGCTCGTGTGGTATTTGCTTGGGTGATGACAAGCTCAATGTCCTTCTCGTCAACTCCAGTCTCATCGACTTCCTCCTCATCTTCTTCGGCAATTGGTGCCACAGAAGTTGTGGTTACGGTGTCTGATGCACCAGTGGCCGATTCTGGGGCCTTGAATTTCTCGGCAGCTGCCACTTGAGCTTGCTGTGAAAGATCTTCAATCTTTGCCTCGCCGAAGATGATGTATGTGTCACTGTGAGGGTTCTTGTAAACATCAGGGTTGTTGATGACAAACAAAATGTTCTTCGACTTGCGAATGGTGACACGGTTCACTCCTTGAATCTGCTTCAGGCCTAATTTCAGCATGATTTTGCGAGCTTTTTTCTCACCACGGGACTGCTTGGCCTTTGACACCAAATCAATTGGCAATCCAGTTGCTCCACCGCCGAGTTGAGTTGCACCAGCTGTGGCGTCCTCCAACTCTGGGATGGTGTCCTCTGAATCGCTATCGCTTGCATCGTCTTCAATGCGAACTGCGTTCTCAGAAGTTGCTGCTGGTTTGACCTCAGCTTGGGTGTCGGATTTAACTTCAGTAAGTTCTGGCATTTTCAAGGTAAAGATTCGATTGGCTGTTAAATAAAAAAAATAAATAATTATGTAGTGTATTGATTTGAAGATAAAAATGGAGAAACAAAGAGTATGCAACCCGGTCTTTTCTTACTGATTTACGTAAGAACAAATACGGGTTTTGGAGATATTTTGTGGAAAAACTAACCAGCACAATTTTAAAAAGCGATTTTAAATAGCTTACAGCGTTTTTAGAAAAGGATGTATTAAATAATTTTGGATAAATTACCTGAAAAAATTCACACCCTTCAGTAGAATACTGACGTTTTTGACAAAAGGATTTTATCAGATCGCATGTTGGTACTTCTGGAAAATATTTGTATACCGGCTCCATCTGTTGTTCGGTTATAGAAAAATAGTAACGGAAGGGTGTGTGGTAAGTTCAGGAGATGTACATTTATTTATTAATAGTCATATTTGATTGGTCGAAAATACAATAGCCGTTCTATTATCGCCAATGATGCATGCATTAAAAATAAAGCAGTGGCGCAAAATTTTAGTTGAATTAGTGCGATGTTAAAGATGTTTTAGTATCAAACTTAATTAAAACGATGATTTTGCAAATTTTATTCGAATATAGATAGCATCATACTTTCCCTACCATTTTATTAAAGTTAAAATTATCGAATACCTATTTTATTTTTTTAGTATCATACTAACTTCATGCGAGTCTTTGACATTTACCATCATCCAAAAAGGTCGGTTATTTAAGGTCTTTAGCAATTTATTAAAAAATAGCCTTAGCACGATACTAGTTCGAATATTTACTTATTAGATATGGACTGCCAGAGGAGCCAACTTCATGCTGGTTCTATTTATAATTATACGGCAACTAGCGCTATTGGTGCAAAGGCGGAAAACATAGTGTAATTTTGGCTTTGGTATTTGATTTATCAATTATTGACATATTTGAGTTTGTAAGGGTGTTGAGCGGGAATTTTTTATATTTATTATTAAATAAAAACTTGAGGGCTATTTTCATATTTTATTTAAAGAAAGTAGAGTTTAAGCGGATTTTATGCCCGGAACGAATTTTTATATTTTAAGTGGTAAATGCTTTGCTCGTAAGCTAACGCCAAAGGGTTAAGCGGTATTGTCGGATCCAGATTATTTGCGGATTTACCACTCATACTACGTATTTATCAGGGACGGGAGAAGAGCATTACTTAAAGTGCTGTGATTCGTTAGAGTGGTAAAGCACAAAGAACTGTCGAAATGTTGATTTTGGAAAACTATTTAAATGGCAAAAAAAAATTGATTTATTTTCTTATATACATAAAATCAAGCATGCAAATCTGCCATTGTTTAATTTATTTCAATTATTCAGAACATTGTTTTCAAAACAAGAAAAAAACTATATTTAGTAAACAACATGAATAGTCAAATTATAAAGCTCATATTGTTCTACTCAAAATAGATAAAAGATGAAGATATTTTTGAAATAATAGCACAGTCACGTAATTAGATAAATACAATGGCAAAAAAGTGACTTGAAACGTTTTCCATTATCCAATTTTAAGATTGAAATATGAATCTTATACTACGTTTCCACTGAACGATAATCTAGATTATTTTCCAGTTTGATTTAAAATAATCTAGTAGTGTTTCCACTGGACTTGTTAGATTTATTTTGACATCTAAAATCTTAATTACAAGCAGTGTCAGTTATTAAAATGTTTTTTTTTTTCTTCAGTTTGTCAACAGACAGTTTTTTTTTTCTTTTTTCTTCCATCAAACTGTCAGATTCATTGGAAATGGAAAAGTGAATCCGTTCAGTACAGTAGATTTCAAATAGATTTATTTGAAATCTCGGATCGAGATGATTAATTTGTGTATGGTAAATCTAGTGATTTCAAGAAGATTTGAGTAAATCTCAGATTATTGTTCAGTGGAGACGCAGTATTACATCGTTCGCCTTTTCAATTAGAATACCTTAAGTCGAGGCCTTACAGAAACAATCCCCAAGCAATTCAAGCCCTAGAAGAAAATATCTACCGTAAAGCAGCTTTTATCGAAACAAATGCTTTGTTTTGGAAAGTATGTTGAGATGAATAGATGGCTTTACCACCATGTAAAACTCTATTTTGTTTGAATAAAATATGAAAACAACGGTAGTTATTTTTAATCCAATATTAAACTTGACATTTTTATCACTTTGCACCAACAGCTCTAATGTCGGTAGTGAGAAGTAGTTTAAAATAAGAGAAAGTTAGTATTATTAAAATAAAGTTTTTTAAAATAAATTGAGCCAGTGTGCATATAACATCTATTTTTTCCTTATGTTTGCTGATTTTAAATTATTTCTTGTCTTTTTTTTACACTACCGTACCATAAAAAAATGTTGGATCTTTGAAATAGATTCAGATAGAGCTAGAGCAGGATCTCAAATTGTCTTTGTATAATACATTTCAAAAATCTACTTGCAAACCAAAAACTATTTATTGTAAAAAATGTATACAAATAATTAAACAAAAATCAACATTTTACATTCTCGATTTTATTATTTATTTTGATCAGTTATTTATTGATATCAGTTATTTATTTTTTATTTTTTCGTATCTCTTTTATTGTCAATCAATCCGCAGACTACAAAAACAAGCCATGCTTTTTTTCTTTTTGTTAAACTTTTATTGTAATTAAATTTAAGTTGTTGAATAAAGAATTAATAATAATAATAACATTCTCGATTGCTTGCTTTGAAGCTGAGAGAGAAATCTTAAGTGGAGCGCATGTACAAAAAATGAGTGATTTATTTTCAAAGAAAATGTTTAATGTCGATTTCCTTTTACACTAGGGATTTTAGGGATTGCGATCCCTTGTCAAATTTTGTCTTTTTAGTGTGGGTATTTCGTATACCCCAACTAACATACTCTCCAGACCTTAGCTCTTCAAATCTGAAAAAAACTCCCATTAAGCTCTTTTATATCCCATTGCTATACTTAAGTATTAATATCTTATTATGAAACGTAAAATGGTTTCATTACCGTTTTATTTTAAGCGTAAAGTACTTTTGCAGCTTAAGAATACTTAAATCTTATAGCTAAATTACTTTTTCTGCTTGGAATAAGATTCAATAAACTTATAGTCTTAAAAGAATCCTTTTCTGTAAACTCAGCTCTTAATATGTCTTTATAATCCCATAACTAGTCTTATTTAAGAGTTTTAGTCATTGTATACTTCTATGAAAACCCTAAAAGAAACGCAGTTCTATACCTCCTATATAAAGAAACTATTTAGAGCCCGAAGAATAAAAGCCTTGCAGTAGGATCCTTATGAGATTCCCAATGTTTGAAATCATATTATGGGATTTATATAAACAAAACCATTTTCCAATTTCGCAAATGTCACATTTGGAAGTCAAATACAAAATTTATTAATCGGTTTTAAGCAAAGTTCTTTAAAATGGAAAATTTTAACTGGAAAAAATTGAAAAGTTCGTCATCATTTAAAAGAAAAGTTCAGAAAGCGTATATGAAGTTATTAAATGACAAAAAAAGCGAAAAAGAAATAAAAAAAGTTCAAGCTGTTGCATTGGATAATAATATTTCACAATCCAAAGTATCTACTTTATTAGAATTAAGTAGTTCTGTTCCAAACACCTCAGTTAGAAATCAAGATGGATTGCAAACTTCAAATGTTCCACCAAATCAAAGAGAAGTATGTTTGGATTTAATCCACCAGTTCAAGTTTCTGAGATCTCGCAAAAGTTATCGTGCAAAGAATCCAACATTTCAATTTAAAAAAAATAAGAAGATTTGTTCCAAAATGCATAAAGTATATTCCTTTTGCTTGTGAAAATATAAAAAGTAGTTGGCCAAATGTTTAATTTATGTTGAGAAATGCAGTTACATTTGCGTAGTATTGTTTTTGCAAATGTTTTGCTTTGCAAATGTTGGGTCCTTCAGAAACTTGAATTAGCTAAATGTTTAAATTTTCACGAATATGAATTTAAGACGTACCTACTTTTCCAGTCCCATGATTACGATTCCACATGCAGTGAAAATGATGACGAGGACAACATATTAATGGATGAATTTATAAAAAACCATGCTTATAGAACAGACTTAAGGGAATGGGCTATACAATTTAATATCAGCCATCTTGCACTGAAAACTTTGCTTCTTTTATGTAATAAAAGGAATCCCAATGTATTGCCAAAAGACCCAAGAACTTTACTTCAAACACCGATTGTAACAACCATTCAACCAGTGGGTTTGGAAGGGCAGTATTGGCACCAAGGCCTTGGATTTTGCTTAAAACAATGCTTTTGTGATTTAAATGAACCAATAAGTATTTCAATCAATATAAACATTGATGGTTTGCCAATATTTAACAGTTCGAAACAAGAATTTTGGCCTATTTTATTCAATATTTTTGAAAAACCTCATTTGCGACCAATGGTCATAGGAGTTTACAGTGGCAAGGGAAAACCTTCAAGTCTAGAATCTTATATAAGACCATTTGTAAACGAAGCAAAAGAAATTCTAACAAATGGTGTTGCTGTAAACGATCACGTCAATATAAAAGTTAAAATTCGCTCTTTTATTTGTGACTCACCAGCTCGCGCATTTATCAAAGGTAAACAAATCAATAACATTAATCAATTAAATTATTAATTGAATTTTAAATAGGTGTTATCAACTTTAACGGGCAGAATGGTTGCCAAAAATGTACAACAGTTGGAGAATATTCATATATATCTCATTGCAACATATTTCCAAGGACCGAATGCAGTAAAAGAACTGATGAGGCATTTCGTCAAAGAACTTGTGACTCGCATCATAAAATTTATACTCCCCTTGAAGAACTTCCCGGCCTTGATATGATTATTAATTTTCCTGTTGCAGATTCCTTACACTTGATAGATTTAGGTATCATGAAAAGGTTTCTTATTGGGTGGAGAGATGGAAAGTTCAATAACTTTCGAACGAAATGGAGCGCTCGGGAGAGTTTTTGTATTTCACAGCATTTAACAAACATTAAAATGCCATCAGAACTCCACAGAGCTGTAAGAGGCTTAGATTGTCTGGCCCATTGGAAAGCTTTGGAGTTTCGAACATTCTTATATTATATAGGAATTGTTATTTTAAAAGAGCATTTGACACAAGAAGTGTACCAGCACTTTCTGGTATTTTTTTGCGCTGTCACAATATGTTCTTCAACTGTATACAAAATGCACCTTAATTTGGCTCACGAATTATTTTTGCATTTTATTGAATTCTATAGAGATATATATGGCGAAGAGCATATAACAAGTAACGTTCATAATCTATCACATGTAGTAGATGATGTGAGATATCTGGGAATCCTTTCGACATTCAATGCTTATCCGTTTGAAAGTAAGCTATATCAAATAAAAAATATGTTAAGAAATGGAAACAATGCTTTGGCGCAGGTCGCTAGGCGATTGACTGAATTGAGCTATGTACCAACGAACAGCGGCATGAATCAGGAACCTAAAAATAACGAATTAATAAATAACACCGTTCATCTTTCAATTGGTTGTATACTCAATAGTGAAAATAAAAACAAATGGTTTCTTACAAAAGAGAACAACAAAATAATTTGTTTTAAAAAAGCCGTGTTGGGAAAAAATAACCAAATATTTGTTAGCGGTTGCAGTTTAAAAAGCCAAGAAAATTTTTTTGAGACACCAATTCGTTCTTCGGTTTTAAACATATATTCCTCAGATGGCAAGGAAAATGACCAACAAATATACAGCTTAAATGATATAAAATACAAAATGGTTTCTTTAAAATACAGGGACAACCAACATGTTTTTATACCTTTACTTCACACCACAAACTAAAAAATAAATATTTTTAAGAAAAAATAAGATAATGTAATTTTTATTATATCTTTATTGCCCTTACGTTTTGCTTACTGAATCAATAAAAATCAAACAGCAAGTTATACTTTTTGTGTTTTATTTCTTTATAGATAACATATTTTTATTTCAAAGTATTTTAATTTTCATTGTTTACATACAAAACACGATTGCGTTGCTGAAAGTCGCATCTGATGCTCAAGTTCCAAAGTTAATTATTATTAACTTTATTACCGAAAAACTTAAACTTTGGGTTAAACCAGTATAAATTCCAAATACCACAATTAAAAACAAAAAATCAGAATTTTGTTAAGTTTTTTATTTAAAAATAAATAATTATTAAAAATAATATAAAGTATTTAAATTCTGCGCCTGCCTTTTTAGTCTCAATAAATTAAATTAATTCATTCATATAGGTAGATAAGTATTATTTTTTTAAAGATTACTTGCTTGAATTTGAGTTCAAAAGTTTATTTTTACCAAATAAATAGTAAAATAATACAATAAATAATATTTACTATAAATATATACATATGTGTATAACGTATATGTTATGCTTATGTTTTGCTGAATAATTATTTCATTTTAATAAATAAAAATCTATTCATGCGCGTACGTATATGTACAAAGGTACTTTTTAGTATTTTTATTATTATCATCAATTGAAAATTTTGTTTTGAGTTAAACAAATTACATGTTTTATTAATTATACGTGCAACTTGCTGATTTCTAATCGATTAATTAAACATACTTTAATTTGGTTTTGCGGAATAGTCAGTCTCATTTAAAGTTTAAAGCAGAAATTGTGTAATACGCCAATACACGTAAGAACTCAAAATCAATTCATTACAATAATGTTGACAGCTTAAATATTAAATTTTTTCGATATCATTTGTAGGTTCGTTGACAGTAGTAAGTTCGCTGTCAGTTGTAGTAGCTCCGTTGAACATTTTGTTTTTTACTTTTTTTTGTGCTGAAGCTCGTGGAACTATATTTGGATTTTTTTCTGTTCTTTTCTTCGAGTTTCGAAGAACTATGCTAAAAAAATCCTTGCATTTTTGTTCATCAAAAGAACCTGCTGCCAGTTTGACTACTGATGTAAATGCACTCAGAATATTTTTGAAATTTTTCAGTCCAATTTTCTTTTCCTCACACCGACTGCCTCCACTCCAGGTCACGTGTACTAAAAATTGCCTTGTAAAGAAACGGTCAACTAGTTGATAGGCAGAAGTAACAGCGTTTCTTAATCCACTTTCACCGCAAATATCTTTCATTTTTGTAATCTGTTAAACGTATTAAAGACATATAATATTAATTTAATGTTTATTACAATAATAATAAAAACAAAAGAATTAATAAAATAGACGACTAAAGTTCAAATTGCTTAGAATTTTAAAATTGTGTTATATGTTCAAGTTTCTGAATATTGAATAATTGATTTTTTTATTATATAAAAACGGTTGATGTCGAAACCAATATTTAGTTTTCGAAAAATTAAAATATGTACCTTGAATTCGAAAATGGCCTTACGTTCGACAAATCCGAAATCTGAAAATTGCCTGTTGGAAGTTCTACTTAAAATTAAGTTCCCAAAACTTAGGTTCTTAAAAAATGGCAATAATAATTTTATAAATGAGTTGATATTCAAATTCACTTTATTGAATAATTTCGGAATAATTAAGTTTCTTTTCGAGATGAAACATAAAAAAAAACAAAATAAAATCTTATTTATGTTATTACTTGTGTATACTTTGTATAAAATTTCCATTAATTTATTTTGTGATGGTGTCGTTAAACCTCCATGTCGTTTTTTTTAATCAATTCCTAAATAAATATTCCTAAGAAATAAGCCTTTTATTACATATCATATTAGTTATTTTAGTTTTGTTTGAGGATTTATCAACCCAATGATAAGAAATTTACTTCAACAATTTTTACCTTTCCTCTTCTTTTTAGGAATCTAAATCCCTAAGTTTAACCAACGGAAAACTAATAGGGAATACAAATGATGAAAAGTTCTGTCTCGTCAAGTGTTTTTGTTACTTTAAGAATATAAGTAGTGACATGCGTAAAAGAAAATGGTTGTATTTGGTTATGAGGTAACAATATAACTTTTTAGTACCTGTGCCGAGTTTAGCCACAATAGGGTCGTTTTGCCTAAGAAATAAAAAAACTATGATAGCAACAGATATTGTTAAGGCACCTCAAAGATTCTAATGAATACAACATAAAACTCACCAGTTGGAACTCAATTTTCCCACTCTAAACAGGGGTTCTTTCGATTTTTAAAATAATCACCAAATTACTGGTGAGTTTATTTCAACTATCTATGTGTGGTGGATTTAGGCCCACTGTATGTTAGAAGAAACAGCTTGTTGGTATAAAAAAGGAACAACAGCTGAGGTTTCTTTATATGAATGAAGTATCCTTGGTAGGTATCTGACAATTTCGTAAACCCTTCTTTCGTTGCAATATACTTCTGTGTGTCTTGTCTGTCTTTCTATGCCTGTCAATTAATTTGGAAATTGGAATATATATTTTTATTTGCGTTCTACCATCTACCAGTTTCAAGTTTGGTTGTATTAATTAGTGTTTTTATGTTCGGTATTTTCAATTATTTTGTTTGTTTTAATTTCCTTGTATTTTGTTTCCAATATTTTGTGTTTTTATATTGAATAATTGGTGCCATCAAAAATGATAAGAATTATACTTGTAATGAGCTTATGTTTGCATTCATTTTTTATTTTTTTTTGAGGTGTTAAATAAAATAAAAAAAATCAAAACAAAATAATATTATAAATACCGAACATAAAATAACAGCAAAAAAAAACAACAATAAATAAAAGCTAATCCAAAGACGATATCGGATTTGTTGTGATTCAGTCTTGCAGTTACATAAGTACATTATTCATACTGGAGTGTCGAGATCAATCTTCAGATAAATGTATTTGCAATTTGAATCCTTCTAAATGATTGCCTCAATAAATTTAATTACACCTACAACTGCAATGCTGGCAAATGAACGCATTCGCTTGACGAGAAGCATCTACTATGTTAAAGTGATCTTGGTTTCCTTTCGTTCCATAGAACTTTGAACTATTTAAGAACTAGCTGTCCAGTAATAGCAAAAAAGTAGTACCCCTTAGCATAATGATTGAACTGCAAAGGGGATCCTGGTCTCGATTCTCGGCAGTGCAAAAATGAGAGCTTGCGAGGAAGTGACAAATATTCCAAGAGTATAAATATAAATTGTCGAAAAGTGCTGCTCAGCAGTCGTTCGAAATCCGCAGAAAATTGTTATTCAATTTCACACATTGAACAGGCACAAAGGGATGGCTGGAAGTTTTGACTCACTAAGTGTAGGCTCTCTACGAGCCGTAATGGCTTTTAATTTATATATTTATTTAGATCCACGACACGACATATTCGTTTTATAATTGGAGAAATAATAATATTGTTTAACCAAATTCTAAGCCGTTAAAGGTTCCAATTAATGGAAATTCTTTTTCAAATAGATTGTTATAATAATTCTGAGGAAATGACTAAGAACTGAGTTCGAAAGCTATCATTAAGTGTAACATAATAATTGCATGCACACTTGTAGGTATGTAATTGAATAGCAAAAAAAAAAACAAAAACATTTTTCTCGAGTTTTCGAAAAAATGAGCTTCCCTGAATAATTGACTATAATAATTGTTGAATATATTATTTAAAGCAGCTATTAGAAAACACGAAATCAATAATTTAAAATACTAAACCAATTCGAAAGATATGTATACAAACCAAATCATTCATATTTTTGGGATCATTGAGGTGAAGCTCCATTTCATCCAAATCAACTTCGGACTTTATCGGAAACCTAAGATCCACAAGAGTGGGTATCCCAATACCCAGTTCAGATGAAATTTCTGTAAGATGTGTGCCTGAGAGTTTCTCGTTGAGTTTTGTGATGATATCGATATAAATTTCGTGGAAAACTTGTTGCTTCGCTAATTCTTTGAATATTTTATCTAGTTTTTCGGTGATCTCTTTGATGTTTTCGGAAGTGTTTCTCATAAATTGTGGAAAATCAAATGCAATGTTCTGTTCATTGATTTCAACCAATCCTAATTGATCATCAATAATCGGCACCTATGTTTTTATAGTAAAATAAAGATTTTATTGTAGAATTTTTTATCCGAATATTATCTATATTATTGCTACACTAAATTTTCAATTGAAGTGTTTTTTATCAATTTTTTTTAAAGAATCAAAATCAAGCAAATAAACTGAGACCAGAGCTGGAATGGAATTTCGAAAATTTTGAAAACTAGCTTTTTTGAAAATTATTGCTATTTGGTTGCAATACACTAACTCACTTTTTTTTAATGATGAGCTGGTAAAGGAATCAAAATTAATTTTGACGTTTATCCAACAGTAAATAAGTCTGACTTCTTTCACAGCACATTTATCGGAATTTGTAATCGTTGTGGTTAATTTTAATACAAATTTCGAGAGAAGATTGGTCTTAAGAATATGAACTTCTTAAATTGATAATTGTAATACAAGTGATAGTTTCTTCAATTAATTTAAATATTAAAACCGAGGTCCTAAGCGCAAGATCAACAAAGCAGAAGGCATTCATAATACTAACAAAAAAATTATGCAAGTGTTAGTTAGAATGATTTAAACGGTCCTAAATGTATCAATTATTTCCGCAATAATAGAGAATCTAATGTATTTTGGAGCAGTTCCATTTATTTTTTTTGATGTCTTTTGCTTGGCATATTTTGCGTATAGGAATTTGGACTTCTCTTACCTCTGAAAAGCTATTATGCCCATCGATTTGTATTTCCGGTATATTAATATTTGCTAGGGCTGGAATGTCACTCAAGTCAATATATTGGTCACTGTCCTGAAAGAATAAAATGTTCTTTTCTATGTTTTATTTTATAATAAATCGGTCCATTCACAAATTCCATCGTAATCGGAACTTTTACTAATTCCGACGAAAAGCTATCATCAAATCCCTTCGTAACAGCAATTTGTATGAGATTTTCCACTAAGATGGATTCTGTAATAGTTTTTTTTTTGTGTTCGTAACAAGTTTCCGATTACGATGGAATTCGTGATAGTGCTGATTATTACCTTAGTCTCACACATGTTGTCAAAACTTTTGTCAACTCCATAAATCTCGCCGAAACGGGATGTTTTTTTCTTTTTCGGAGGAGATTGAGCCTGCAGTATGGATCCATCTGTGTCACTGTTGGACTCTATCCTGTTAATTTCCGCTTCGGCCTCCTCGAAGGAGTCAAACTCTCTTTTTTTTAAACAAGTTTGAGACGTCCACCCAGGTTCTGGGTGTGAATCCGGATCTCGGAGTAGTTTGGCCATACTTTTTGGTTTTCTTGAAGTCGGCCAAAAAAGGAAGCCGTCCTGCTCCCATGCTGAAGGGACAGTAGTCAACAATATACTGCCTCTTTCTATTGTTTGTACAATTTTAAACATCTTTTTTTTAGAGAAAACAGACCGAACAAAATTTATTTATTTAAAATAGTAAGAATATCGAAAAAAAACTGAATAAAATGCAAACGAACTTAACACGAACTGAAAAACACCAGCAGTTATTAAACGAAGAACAGAAACAGTTATCTTTAGATTCAAAGTGCACAACTACTCTCACAAAACTTCACTTTTCTCACATCAATGTTCTTCTCTCACTCGCACGTAATGATGAGTTAAATACATTTATTTTAGCCGTTTATGTTTCGCTTACACTTCTGTGAAGTTAAGTTTTAAAAAAGCATTTGAGATCTCATAAGAAGTTTTCTGTTTCCATAATGAAACTTTAATTCTTGGCTCCTAGAAACAATTCTCTTAGCAATCTTATTCAAAGAATAAAGATGTTAATGGAAGCGTTAGCGCTCGTCAGCGGCAGCCATATTTCAATATGCAGATAAAATGGTTTTCTGTATGTTTTGAGGGTTACCATTATTTAAAAAAGTATGGACTGAATAAAATAATTTACTTTTAGCACTGACTTAAAATTTATTAGGTGGTGTATTCAAGTTTTTATTTTGCATTATTGCGATTGCATCAAAATTATTTTATAATAAAAAAATAGCTTATAATTTATTTTAATTAAAACTGTATAGATTTACATCTTAGAGCCTTCATTACTTCATATTTTCATGCACAATTTCCTGCAAAAAGTTTTATTCCTAATGCTGCACTAAATGATTGGTTAGTTACAATAATTCTGTTAATGATGTAAAGATTTTTTTGACATAAACAACTTTTTCAAAAAATATGTGTTATGTGAATTCAAATCAAAAGAAACTAAGAAAATCTCAAGCGATTTTGTTTCCTCTTTATAGGAAATTTTAGAAGAAATTAAAAAACGCGAACAAATCGCTGACAACTTGTTTTCTCTTCTGAAAGAGGAGATTATAAATGTATTGAAAAATTTGTCAGACTTTTAAGCCAGCATAAAATCAATGTTTTATGGTTGATTTACATGTATGTATCTGCATTTGAATACAGAATTCATATATGTTAGTAGATAAAGAGAAAAGAAGAAAATGATGAAGAACTTCATTACTGCATTAAAAGAGATTCGAGAAATGCAGAAATCAAGATTATAGTAAAGACGAACGTGTTCATCTTTATTATAGCATCTTCGTCTGCATTTTGTACATTTGCTACATTTTCACATTTTTCTATAATTTTTTTTTTGACGAGCGCATGATATGAAAAAAAAAAAAAAAAACATTACATCGAAATGGAAGAGAACGGATGTAAGTTCAATTTTCATTGCATTGTTTCGTATCAACAAGTCATAGCAGTTTTTAGGAAGTAAAATGAGTTATTACCACCTGTGTATTCTCTCCCACTTTCGGGTTTCGACACACATCTGTCTCTTTCTGCTTGTCTGTGTTTTGCAGATGCAAAAACATGTAAATCCACTTTTATGCTGCATTTACAGGTATTCAAAAATGGAATTATTTCTGTCATTTTATACGAATTTTTGTCATGATCCTGCTTTATGATTGGTAAAAAATAAAATTTTGTCACTTTTGAAAATGTGGCATAACACACAAATATTAATGGCAAGAAGATAGAAATACTGCGCCAGTGCGCCATCAAAACATTCAATTATTCTTTATTTCTATGTTTTGATTTATTTATTGACATTTGTGTATCGAACACTGAAAATTACAAAGATTTGAAACCAAAACCACAAATGTTGAACACCCAGAGATAAGTAAAAATACTTAATGGAGGACCTCTTAACTTAACCTGATTAAAATTTCTTGCAAATGTTTTTAAAAAATATCAAAATCAAAAGAACCTAAGAAATTAGCTCCGCTGGTTATGTATTTGGTTTTAAAATATTTATTGTATGCTTTTGCGTTTCAAAACCATTAGAATTGTAATGAAAAGTGTACGTTATATAAAAGCGAACAAAATTGAGAAAAAAACTGTCCCAGAGGACAAAAGCTTTAAGTTGCTCGATGTGCACCCAGCCTTACATTGAAAGTCACTCGCTAGCATGTGAAAAGGGTGTTAACATAATAGTGTTTGACAGATGATCTATTTCGAGTCGGTTATTAATAGTTTAGAAATGCTGAAATATTTATCTTGTCGTATTTCGTATTTTTTTGTATTACAAAAACTACTTAATTTAATAACTATTATTAAAAAAAAAATATTTATTTTTATTATTATTAGGCGGAGTGAAATGGATAAAAGTTTTCTGTTTGACACTGACAAATGCTTTACTCTGGTATACATTTCTGTAGTAAAGGAAGATGGGGCAGAGAATTAAAAATGATATCAAAACTGCCGTGATTTGTTTTTTGTGATTGAATCTATAAAACAATGAAGTTAAACTTATATACAAGCACTTATTTCAAGATTTGGAAATTCACATCGTGTTTTGGAAACTTCTGCGCCATCGTTTTTGACTTCAGAAATGTATACATATTTAAATATGTATGTACATACATATGTACATTGTAGAGCAAAGCAATGAGCTATACCAAACTGAAAACTTAACCATTTCACTTCTCTTAATAAACACACAAATAAATGGATATTTTAATAATTATCAAATTTAAAAATTCGTAGTTTTGTAACACAAAATCAATTTTACGAAGTTCTAGGCCACAAATAAACTAAAGACTTCAACATCATTTCCAAACAATTATAAAAAAGCAAAACCAATCACATCACAGCTGTCACCATTTATACAAGATTTGTTTAATACCCCTTTCACATGCTAGCAAGAAGCTCTGTTGTAAGGCTGGCTGCACATTGAGCAACTTAAAGTTCATGTTCTATTGGGAGTTTTTATATTCTCTGAAATTAAATAGACATCTATTAGACATGAGAACAAATTGCCTTGCTTGTGGAGTTTTTGGCACAATTTTGTTTGCACTTATACAACGCAAGCTTTATATTCCATTATTATTCGAATGATATCTAAACGCCTACGGTTACAATAAAGATTTAGGTCACACTCTTTCTGTATTAATATTATTACCACAAGATTTTGAATGTTTATTTTCTATTGGTAAAATCTGATTTATTTCTAAGACTTGATTTTTATCGTGGCAAATGGAATCCGATTTCAAATTAATATTTGGCATTATATTCGTGTAATTTCTACCTGTTAAATTGCTCATGTTTTGAACATAATTTTCACAATTAAAATAAAACAAACCTAAAATCATTTTTGCTTTCTGACGTTTAGTAGATGTTAGTACTGCAGAAAGGGAACATTTAGTTTTAAGAAAATGATTTAAAATCGAAAAACATGATCGCTTTGCCCAATAAAATACTTGCAAAATTAGCATTTTATCAGTTATATGTAAATAAAAAATAAATTGATTTATTTAACCTACGGAAAACTTATCGTGTCAATGTTTGAAGATCTGTCAATAGGTGTGTTTTTATTCATTGCTGCATAGCCAGCTCAGCATTCAAGTGCGAATAAAACGATCAAACTTACTCCATATGTCTATTTCAATTTATATTTCAATGTTGGCCATTATTATAGAAAATATCAAAATCTGATGTCAAAACATGTACATAATGTATGTTCAATAATTTAAAGTTCTATCACCAGCACAACTGTCATTTTTTTTTGCTAGCTTCTTTTTCGCCAGCAATCACATTGTTATTGTTCGTCGAGGGAAATTTGCTGCGCTAGCTATGCAGCAATGAATAAAATACACCTAATATTGTAGCTAAATAATAGTGAAAAGTTCAAGTGAAATTGAAATGTTACTAATGCCGCATTTACACGAGTGACTATTGGCAGGAAACAAATAAAAATGACAAGAAAGAATGAATGATATGAATTCTTATTGTGTACTAATGATTACTTACAAAAAACATCAGTATACTATTTAGATAGAAATACACGATTATGATATAATGTATGTAGATAAATCAACGTAATGCCGCATTGCACGAGTAAGAAAAAGTATTTATTACTGACATTTTATACCTATTCCTAGTCATGAAACATGCAACTGGCATATTACTTTTTATGATAAAATTAATTCCATCTTTTGGGAGAAATTAATTCCTGGCGTCCAATAGGCGGTCTATATTTGCTGGAAAATTATTGTTGCGTATGGCCTTGTGATAAAAAACCTCATAATCCATTTTTGTGACAAGTAATAACACAAAACGACGGGAAAAATTTAAATTTAATCTCTCGTGTAAATGCAAAATAAGCCTCTCAGTGTGTAATTTGGGTATATTTTATATTAAATTTGACCGTCAAATTATTTTTGTACATTTCCGGTTTCATATCATCTCACTACAATAAATTTATATTTTATTTGGTTTCGAAAAATATCCATGGTAACCCTTTTTTTGATAAAAATTATAAATGAAATAACTTAAAAATGCATTATTATGAAGGCGCTCTGGTTTTTTTCGAGGTAAAATGTTTGAATTAGTAGACAAAATTTCAACCGCATTTATATTTCGGTTCTCATATGTGCAAAACAATTAAAACAATGCATCGCCATTATAACATAATAATAAATTGACTTACAAAATAAATACTATCTCAAATATCAAGTCTATTAGTTTTTTTGGACATAACACATACACACGCAAAACCAAAAAGTATTTTGTTTCTTTCTTAAAAAAAAGATGCTAAATTAGAAAGATATATAATTTTATAAAGTTTACAAATACATCGCTCTCTTTTTACCACCTCCCATTGGAAGAGACGCATTCTTATATTAAGATTTTGCCGATCTCTATTAGAGTCTTAGAAGTGGCATTTTAATATACATCTGTCATCCCATAAGAAGAATAAAACTCGATAAAGGAGACAACAAGTATTGCAAAGAAACTTCTGTTCTTGCTATGAGTAGGAAGAGCCTCTCATAACTAGGCCATTTAACGCTTTTAATAGTATTATAACTATCTAGTAGTATTCTTTAAGATTACTTTTAGCTCCTTTATATTAGTCTAGTTGAACTCTTGGAGCATCTTAGGAGAGGAAAAATGTTACTTGGGACATGTAAATCCCTCTCCAAATACGGATTCGAAGGATTTGATCTCTGTCAAAAAAAAAATTGATTTTTTTGTTGTGAAGGAACGTAAAATCTGTGGTAAAAGTCAAAATTTGACAAGGGATCGCAATCCCTAAAATCCCTAGTGTAAAAGGAAATCGACATAACACAAATTGAAATTTATATTAAAAATTGAAAAATTATTAAAAAAAAAGTTTAAATAATGTGAATGAATGTTGTGTATCATGTAAAGACCTTAACACTGTCTTGTTTAAAAAGGTTCACCCTTATTTTAAGTATTTATTTCTTATTTCGTCACGCTTTCCAACAGGCTAATTTCAAGGACAAAAATTAATCTATTATTTATTTTTATTTTAGACCTCTATCATAAAATAAATAAAGAAAAAATAAAGTGATAAAAACGCCCGATCAACGATCAAGACATCTTTTTGGCACAATTCACATAACGTCTGAAGAGGGTTTTATCCTATTTTTTGTACGCTGCTGATGCGAAACGAGATTTGATGGTAGCTGGAAACATTCATTGACTGTTTTACAACAAAAATTCAAAACTCACAATTAATAAGTATGTTTAATTATTATCTGCGGAGCAGATCCATAGCCGTAGCTAGGGGGGGGGGGCATTAGAGGGCAATGCCCTACCTTAAAACCTCCAATGCCCTACCTTAAAAATCAACTATCGTATCGTAATGCCACTAATTCAAAAACTGCTTTTCCAAAACAAGAAAAATCCATTTCCCATACCCAAGCTATGGTGATGTGGTAGGACAAATTAAATAGAGTCTACAAATAGCTTGAGAGACATAGGTTACTACGTTAGGTCTATTATTGAGGTTATTCAGTTTGTCAACGAACTTTGTCAAACGAAGTTTCATTGTTAAAGATATTAATGAATCGGACCTAAACTGGTTTACTAAAATGGAAGAAAAATAATCGCGAAAATATTGTAATAGCAATACGCTACATTAAAGATGGAATTGTCAATGAGTCGTTGCTGACTGCTACTACTACTGAAAATCTTGATTCAGCCAATTTTACGGAATTAACATTAAATAACATTGACCCATCTTGTAGGTATGCTAAGCTAAGCGCAAGTGTAATGAGTGGGAAAGTTTTGAGAGTTGCGACCAGAATAGAAAATAAATTGGGCCGAAAAATCCCTTACGCTCACTGCTTTAACCATCGGCTGCATTTGGTAGTCATTAGGGTTATCCCGCAAATTACTTTTATTCGTTTATTTTTTGATCAATGTATCATGTTACATGAATTTTTTCAGCATGGAAAAATAGCTGCCTTGTGTTGTATGATGGTAAAAGGTTTTCCCGGCTCTTAGAACAAAGTTGGTCAGTACAATTGGCCGTAGCAAAAGTTGTATACGATAATTATTCATTGATTTTGACGACTTTGGATGAAATTAGAAATGACAGATTTAATGGTGATGACGTCGCTAAGAGTGTGGACATTAAAAAATGATGCTCAATTTGGAATTCCGAATGGCCTTGATTGTGGCCAAAAAAAATATTTTCCATGCTCGAGCCCGCAGACACAGCTTTACAATATCCCGAAACGCATGATTGAAAGACGCCATAACAATCATTAAACTGATCCAAAATAAAATAAGGAAACTTAGATCAGAAATGTATCATCAAATTTTGGAAGAAGCAAAGTCAAGTCAAGTCAAATCGAATTGATGACTATTTGGTATAATGGCACTTCCTGTTCCTCTGCGGGATAAAATATAGAACATCAGAACGCTCAGCCATTTAATGTTGAGTATTTCGAAACGTTGGAAATACTAATTGCTAAAGCTAAATTACAAAGGAGATTTTCGGACAACGACGATCTACTAAATTCAGTAGCGAGTGTCGATAAGTTGGATGTAGACAAAATGGAACCGTTGAAAAACGGTCTTTTTGATTGCCCCTCTTTATATGGCCATAAATAAATACATACTTTTAAATTTGTCATTACAAAATTACTAAGACCCATTTGATGTAAGGAAACATAAATATTTAATTTCAACTTAAACGCTTATATCTCAAAAAAGTTTTTAATCAAGATTGAACTTATTAAACTTTAATTTTCGATTAAGCGAAAGGGTTTAAGTATTTTTTGTTGGAAAAATGCAATGCGTTAAAATTGATTTTTTAGGTTTTACAATTCCATCAAGGAAAGAGGCTGCTGTGGTAAAACCTTTTTTAAGTCACCTCAATAATAAAAAGGAAAACACAATTGATGTTTTGTACCAGCGAGAGGCGTTGAAAGATACATATGACCTTTTTGCATCTGTGGCGACCATAACTGTGTGCGAATCTAGGTTTTCAACTTTGACTGCAATCAATAGGCCACAGAGGTTTTCAATGAGTCACGAAAGAAAGACAGGCATGGTATTTCTGGCCTTTGAAAAGAAAAGAACCAATTCAGTTGATCTGGATGAAGTGTTTCCTATTTTTAAAATATGGCCAATCAAAGAATTTAGTTATTTTAATGAAAGAACTTTGTATTGTTATCTATGTGGGCATTCTGAAAATAATGGGCCTCACCAACAATTAAATTGAGAGACGACTTTAAAATTTGAGCGAAATAAATCATTTTTTAATGAACTCTATACATATAACTGACCATATATGCTGCATTTTATTTTTTAGGTTCCGTACAATAAATGGTTCATAATTTAGAGTTCACATAAATATTAAGTTCATAACATGTATGGTTAACTTTATAGAGCTCTTTAAATAATGGTCCATTTCGCTCAAATATTAAAGTCGTCTTTTTAGTTTGATTGTTGGTAGTTGGTACGGCCCAATATGTTAAGAGAAATAATAATATAAACCATTATATAAATGAATGTTTAGCACTTATCTATCACCCCGTCCCGACAATTGAGTACCACCTTTACCAGATCAGATCATATTTCATATCAAGTAAAATTTTTACTTGCGCCCTAACTGTTATCACCGATGCCCTACCTTAAATTCAACTCTAGCTACGGCCCTGAGCGGATCTATATGATATGTAGATTTGAACCTGGATTAATTTTTGATACGTATTACATAAACAATTTGAGATCCTTCTGGATATATTTCAATGAAAAAATGTATGTTTGTCCTTAAGTGGGCTCAAGGTCAAGTTTTGGTTGTTATTTTTTATTTTGTATGTTGTGACGTTTCGGGTGTGATTACACCCTTCTTCAGACCTTTTCATTATAAAACGTCACAACATACAAAATAAAAATAACAACCAAAACTTGACCTTGAGCCCACTTAAGGACAAACACACATTTATTAAAAAAAAGAAAAGGTCACGAAGAAAGGAAACAATTATATTTCAATGATACAAAAATTAATTCTTAATCTGGCGGGTAGATAATTGTTTATGGTAAGGTAGTGTAAACTGCAGTGTAAGGAAAATAGACAAGAAATAATTGAAAATCAACAAACATAAGCAAACAAAAAATCTGCATATACTATGATGCATTTCGTTTTATTTTCAAGGAAAGATCTATATTATGGATTATTGTTGATAATCAAACGGTCAACTTATTTCCTAAAACCCATCTACACCTCTTAGATAGAAGCTAAAGAAGAGTCCTTAGACTAATTGCAGACAGTTCTATTATTGAAACTTTTGTTTCTCTCGAGTACCGTCGCAATGCTTCTTGTCTTACTTTAATTTATCGCTTCTTCTATAAACAGTTCTCTAATGATAAGGGACGATGGATATTCCTCCCTTGGAACAATTTCGCCGTAATACTAGTCTTGATAAGAATGCTTATCAGTTTACCCTTGAGCCTGATTTCGGGCGTACTGTAAAATATAGAGAATGTGGAATACTATATAACACTCAATTTTTTCCTCTTATTGTCGTGTACAAGCATTTAAAATCAATTTTCATCGGCATCTCCTTTTAAAACCTTTCCTCACTTTCTAAATGCTCGCGCTATGTTATTTATAACATTATAAGGGTACTCGTATTCATAACCCTTTGAGTGCGAGCTAATTATAACAAAAAAAAAAATCTGATAAAATTAAATTTTCCTCATCGTACATCATACTATAATGCAGATCGAAAAGCAGAATGAGATTTTTGGTTTATAGTTTCATTTGACATTTTTGTATAGGATTTTTTTTCGCACCAGCAGCGTAATAGGCTTACCCAATAAAGAGTTTCAAATTTCCTATAAATTACGTACATAACGTACATATCACATCCTCTTTCTTTCGAAATATTTGTTTGGCTACAGCCATGGTTGTTGCGGTTTGTGTTGACATTTTTGTAGGGGAAGTTTGTAGACAAATTTCTTCGAGCAGAATAATGAATTGATACGAGTATCAGAATTTTTCTTCACAAAAAAATGTGTTTTGAAAGAAAATTGTAGAAATTAATAAGAAATAACAGCAGCCATAGCTAGTTTTATTGGGATTTTGAATTATGAGATTGTGTTCATCAGGTCTTTTCCATGACCCCCCAAAAAGAAATCCCACGGAGAAAAATAACAAGATCTTGGTGGTCTGTTCACATCGTCAAAACCAAATACTCGTAACTCGTTTAGAATTTTTTTTCTTTGCTAAGCGTGGGACACGTGTGGAAGCAAACCGATACGACTGGCCCACTATCCTTTCATATGCGAACGAAAAACCGACATGAACGCCATCCTAGACCATCCCAACAAGCCAAGTCATCCGACGCCATTAAACTCATATATGGATAATCATAGTGATTTGTTTAGTAGTATTGCTTATTGCGATTGAAGAATCCTCCAAATACCTTTTGTCGTTGGAAGTGCTTTTTACCTCAGCCATTTAGACACGGCAGAAAACTGTAGATTCCCTCCATTCCTCCCGAAAAGACACAGCAACATTGGTCGAGAGTTGTAATTCATTAGGCCCTAGCGCTAGGTTTTTGCGAGCTGTTACTCCTCAATTTTATTTTAAGCCCTAATCAGTATTTAAAAACGTCCATTTCTGCAACACAATTTTTCTTAGAATAAGTCTTAAGTCGTGTAGTCTCAATTCACAAAACTCATAATTTCTAAACCAACAGAAAGGATAAATAACAAAACTTTTTATTAAGCAATGGTCTACGAATCCTTCCTAGATTGTTGATTTTTCTAGTACTTCCCACACATTCATTTGTGAAGTTATTTATGTTTCCTTTTTATTCGTTGAAAAAACCCATAAATAATCTGAAATCAATGAACTATTTAATATGAATTCATTCTCTAATTGAAAACCAAAGGCAGACTGTTGTATTTGTAAGTATAATTAACACAAGAATGCTTTCATTGTCTTATCTCTAATTGGCGTAATTTTTCTGACACATATTTGCTTTTGATCATCTTCAATATATTCACCGCCACATGAAGTACTTCGAACACAAAACATTAAAAAGTAATTATTCATCCATGTACGGAAAAGGATACAATGAACATTTTATCAAATATAATAATTATGTTGAACTATAGTGTCAGTTAATGAGATTTAATTAGAAAAGTTTGCTCTAGGGTAATCATAATCAAATTATCGAAAGTAATAAAAACTTGTTAGTTTCGATTGCATTTCAACTTGTAAATTTCATCAACGTTTAACTTTAAACACGTGAGTGATGCAAGAAAGGAAATGAGGACGTGGAAGATATACTCAGTCTTCATTTTTTTTTAGAATATTTTTTGCTAGGGAGATTTTATAAAATAAAGATACATAACTACGAGGCTCTTAAAGTTCACAGCTTTTAGGGATTTAAGATTGTCGAAAGAGAATCTGGATTTCAAGGAGTAAGCATATCTGGACGAATTATATGGGAATAAATATGGGAACAGGATGCAAGGTTCCTGAAATAGTTATTGTTAACTTACTTAATGAAAAGTTCGCTGCCTCTCACCATGCAGCTACCTCCGATTTACAAGAATTTTTTTTATAAAAAAGAAGTTCGGAAAACGACAATATATTTACCTTTAGTAATATAACAGCTAAGGATGAGGTAGAAGCGATTTTCTCTATTAAATCAAAAGCAGTTGGACTTGATAAACTTCACTCTTCTTTTTTAAAGCAACTCTTACATTTTTGTCTCCCTTATTTTACTTCTATCTTCTCCACTATCTTAACAACTGGAGTATTTTCAATTTTGTGGAAAATGGCTCCAATTAATCTTGTTCCCAAAACCATAGTAGTACCCCTAGGCATAATAATTAGTAGGTTGGACCGTCATGCGGAAGGTCTCGAGTTCGATTCTCAGCCGCTGCAAAATTGTTTTTCAGGGGTGTGCTGCCTCTTGCGAGGAATTGACAAATCCTCTAAGAGTATATCTCTTGTCATGGAAAGTGCTGCTCATTAGCCATTCGAAATCGGCAGATAATTGTAGGTCCCCTCCGTTCCTGGTAACACAACACGCACACAGGAATGGTTGAGAGTTGTAAGTCAATAGGTCCACTTCGAGCTGTTGCACCACCAAATTTATTTATTTTATTTAAAACCATGAAAGGTGATGAGTTCAGGCCGATTTCAATATACCATTTTTGTCTAAGGTGTTTGAACTAAGTATGCAGAAACAAATGGGTATATCCTTAGAACGTGATGCTTCTAAGCAATCTGGCTTTCGAAAGAAAAATAAATGCATTACGGCTCTAATAAGTGTTTCTGAGCACATAAGGAAAGCAATTGATGAAAAAAGGTAACGTTTTTAATTCTGCTTGATTTTTTTAAAGCGTTCGACATTGAATTAAAAGCTCAAGTGACCTCAACTCCAAGGTGCGTTTCGCCCAGGTACGACAGTGGGATCTTCAGTTAGATGCTGTCGTACCCTTCTAAGACGCAGATATTGGTCGATGTTTACCGACTCTAATAAAATTTACAGCTTTAATAGACTGTGAATTTTATTGTTCTAGGGGAATTTGATTAAATTCAGACACCTAGAATAATAATGTCCGTGGTCCGTGATTGAATTAAATTCAATTAAAAGCTCAAGTGACCTCAACTCCAAGGTGCGTTTCGCCCCGGTCACTTGGAGTTGAGGTCACTTGACCTTTTAATTGAATCTAATTCAATCACTCCACTTAAACAGAAATAATTTTCATTTCTCTATCGTTCGACATTGTGTTCAAAGTTTTGTTCGAAATTTTTTCGGTAACTATAAATTCTCTTCAACTACAGTTAAACTCATCTCATCATATTTTATTTAGTAGGTCGACAACAATCGGTTGAATTTAATAAAGCTCTGTCTAATTTCTTACCACCCGCAAATGGAGTTTCCCGGGGATACATTTTGGGGCCACTATTATTTTCGCTCTACATAAATGAACTTCCTTCAATTATGCAGCACTTGTGAATGTATTTAAGTCGTCCTTTATGATGGCTTATCAAATATCTATTTTTCAACCTGTGTAAATGAAGAATTCGACATTGAAATTCATACCCCCCTGGAACCATTTTTTTTTTTGTTTTTGATTTTCTCTTAAATGGTGCAACTGGTTTTGATCATATTTTTTATGCTAGATCTCCCCAAAATTTTTAATAGTATTAAGTATTGAAATTTTGAAAAAAAAAACTTTTTGTTTTGATTTCTAAAAAAAGTTTAATTTTTTTTTTCAAAACTCAGTATTTCGAAAATCCCATGCTCGATTTTTTTAAATCTTGATAAGGATGTGAGAAAAAAATTATTTTACCTAAAAATAACGGTACCCACTATACAAATGTTAAAAAATGCTTCTCAAAAATCGTATTTTTCTCAAAAACTGTGCCTAGAATTTTATTAATTTTTTTTTCTTTTGATTAATTCTTACGATTTATAATTTAATGAAAAAAAATTGAAATTAAGATATTACTGACTGTATCTACCATATAGAACCATTTTTTCAAATTTTGGATTTCTCATTATGGGCATAACGGATTATAATGAAATTTTTTATAAGGAAGCTGCTAAAAAGTTTGAAAAACATTGCATTTCAAAACTTCTAATTTTTTTTTGAATTAAAAAAAAAAAAAACATTTTTTTTGTTAATTTAATTTTTATTTGTACAATAATAAAAACTTTACTTTGCATATAAAAGCTTATTTTTTAAAGAAACCACTACAACGACTTATAATTTTTGCATGTATCATACTACATACATACTTGCTCGAATCACATGGCATTTTGTTTTTAGCTAAAACTACTAAAGGAGTTGTTTTAGTCATTTAAAAATGAATTTTATGCTTATGAACAGTTTTTTTTCTAATAACATTTATTTTTGAAATTTGTAGTCTTTTACATAAGAGCAAGTTCGTGCGACCCAGTCGTGCATTTTATTTGACTATGTGTTCGTAATTGTTTGTTTCTCAAAACGTTAAATACAAAACTATAAGTTTTACAAGAAATCTTTCTGTTTCTTCTTTTGACTATTTACTTAACGGTTTACTTTTGTCACGTGTAATAAATGACGTAGGTGTAATATTTGATCGTAAACTTGAATTCATACAACACATCAACGCCATAGCTAGTAAGGCCAATTCTAGGTTGGATTAAAATTAAGTTGAGACAGTTTTCCGATCCCTTATATCATTTGTTCGATATTCTATAATATTAATTCAAAACAATATTCTATTATATTATAATATTCTATAATACGCTTGTCAGGTCTGGTCACCCCATTATGACTATGATTAATTCAGGTTAGAACAGATGCGAAACGATTTTTGAGGTTTGCGCTCATAGGTTTAGTTTGGGAAAATTATAAATGTAAATGTAAATGTAAGACTAGTAATGAGCTGTGTGTTCAATAAATAAATAAATGTTCTATTATCAACTTTTATCGAGATATCTATTCGCTCCTCTTATATTCTAAGCCAACTTAACATCAATACCCGGATAAGGTCAAATAAAAGTCCGGAATTTGTCTACATATTTTCAAATATGGCTTAATGAATCCTTAATTTTATGAGAGATTTTAACAAATGATATTACTTAATTCGTGGAATGCTTTACTCGGCTCAATATTTCCCACTCATTGCAATGTGCAGACATTCAAAACAAATGTGCATCGGTATATCCTTTCTCATCCTATCCTTCCTAATTGCTCGCACTATGTTTAACATCATAAGGGTATTCATAACCCCTTGAGTGCGCTTATAATATAGGAGTTATCGAGAATAAATATTCAAAATGAAATACAAAAACGGGCTCTAGCATGCATTCAAAAAGCAGGAGGGCACTTTAATCACTTATTACACTTACTACACAAATTATTTTTTATTTAAACCCTTTACACCTCAGGGCAAAAAATCATTTTTTTTTAATTTTACCAGTTCGAGATTTTCCCAAGTATCATAAAATGTATGGGTGCACTTATTAATGAGTTTTTTTTATTATTGTTGATCAAAACAGGCAAAAATAAGAAAACTTTATGTTTATTACGCATTTTTTGAAAAAAATTTACCTCAAAGTCAAAGTCCTAATAGCTTCAATTAATTGATGAGTTTAAGTCGATTTGCATTTGGGTTAAAACTATTAGTGTTTGCTATTTGGTTAAAAACTTTACGAATTGCATATTTGCTTATGCCAGTTTTATAGTACAAATTTTCAAAATTACGAATACGAAGTTTTAGAATTATCGTTTTCAGAAAATTTGAAAGAGTTCAGAAAATCAAAATTACTATAAAAATTGATTTCGTTTTTAATTGTCCACTATAAGATTTTCCCAGTATATGTACTAACTATTGTCGGAAAAATCTCGACTTGAAATTTATGAGCTTTGCATAGAATTTCCTATTTATTTAATGTTGTAGATATCATTGCTTATGATCATAAATAAAACTACAATAACAAAATTAACATTGCAATTAAGTCACAATCTTTCAACTCTGACCTTTTAAAGAAAAATATATTAATCAAAAGCAGCTCAGCTTCTAGTAACTTCTTAAACAAACACCCCACCATCACAAAGCCGAAAAAATAGCAAAAAAAATATTTTAGATAGGTACTCTTAGCAAATTTGTTTAGTCATATTTTGAATATAACATATTCCCTTATTTACATCCATTAATATATTATTCTAAAGGACGAATTTAATTTGTCACACATATTATGAGCGTCACGATTATTATTTATTCTTTTATAGTAATTAATTTCAGTGATTAATTCAAACTACGAGTAATCATCTCCAAAATGTTAGCCGGGGTCTGCGCATTTATATGTTTCTACTTACATAACATACTCGTATATTGTCCTGATTGTATCTGCAACATTGTTCCTTATATTCAAAATATTCATTGAATTTCTGAATGAAAATGTTGCGCATCATATAGTGCGTATACTAAGGCACAGGGAGCGTTTATATTATGTGTCATCTTTACACTGTGACCTCCTCTTCCTCAGGGAAGGGGATGTGAGTGTTTACTTTGGGGAGTTTCAAATTGTTGAGGTGCACTTATCAGGAGTATCATCCTTATATAAAGGCAACTTCAATAGAGTGTTCTTATTCAGTATCAACAGCACTCTACAGGTGTGCGTACCGGGAATCCTTTTTAATATACCTACATTCAAAGTATTCTTTCCTGTTTTTTGTTAGATTTGGATATTTTTTAAACTCTGTGGTATTATTTATAAAGTGAGTTGTCGTACATAAAAATATTATGTACATGCATACATAACATACATATATCAAATAAATATAACCTTAGTGAATTAAAAATTCATAAAATTGTTCAGTGACAAAAACCATCTTAAATCTTTTAAAAATTGTTTAAATTGGAAGAAAAAAAAAAACAAAACACAAATTGTCCAAAAAACCATAAAAAAGGGGTAATGTAATTTTTATAATTTGAATGTCGATGCCAACGGTTTCCCAAGTGCTAAGATTACATATTCCATCTTCGTATCAGAAAGGTCCTTTTTTAAATACAACACGTATCCACTTGTGATAGTAATAAAAAAATACTTATATGAGGTGATAAACACACGAGTTAAAAATGCATACTTTGTATTAAAGAAATTGTTAAAACATCCAACAGATACTTAAAGGTTGCATCGCTTAAGGCATCCGTTTTATGGTCGTATCAATTGACAGGATGTTTTCATTTTTGTAAGATACCCGTACATAAATAGCTATAAAGAAAATGGGTTTGAACTCCTTCTTTGAATACTTAATCATAATACGTTTATTCGGAAGGAGACTCATTATTAAACACTCATACACAACCAACCAAGAGTATTCCAATTTGCAAGTTAGTTTAATGAGAAGGTGATTAGTCAAAAGTTTTATGTAAAACACATCCGATTTGGTTGATTTGAAACTTTACGATTTTAGGCTTTGATAATACCGAAGTGCGAGAGTAAAATCTTCTGTGACATTATTGGAAAATGTCTCGAGGCAGTTGATCATTTGTTTGTAACTTGCTTTGAACAGTATCTATAGTTCTGCGATTCTGGGTTCAGAATATAAGTAAATGGGTTAAATTAATGTCGTATCTTAGGAAGGGATAGTGATACATTAGATTTTAGATCTTTGACTTATTGTATTTTGCAAAAAAATGTAGTATAACTAGGAAAGAAATTTGATTGATACAGATTAAGCAATAAATAGTTATGATTATTAAGAGTTCATTAAAGTGAGAAATGAGGGTAATGATGGTGAAAACCTATCTTTATTTTAGACTACAGTTTCGTGAGAAATTTAAGATGATTAAACTCTGTGAACACAATTCGTCAGATAATAATAATAAATTAATCAAGTGAATCGAAAACTTTTGTTCCTCAGTATTAGCAAAACATTAAAAGATGACTGAAATTTTACAAGGGATCATCCATTTTGTTGCTCTGAAAGTAAATTTAACTAAAACACATTTACTATTTAGATTTCGTTCAAACTTTAATGTTAATATAATATAACATCATACAAATATACTGCACGAAAGTTCTTGGAAGAATCGATTTTGACAAAGTTAATTTTCGACAGATATCTAGCCATAATTTTATGATTTATCATTTTCAAAGTAAAAAGAGTTTGCGGATTTTTGTTCATAATAAATTTTCGCGCACTAAAGGGATTATGACTACCCTTAAAATGTTTGAGCACAGTACGAGCGTTTTAGGAAAGGTGGAGAGGATTTAAAAGAAGATACCGATGAACATTAGTTTTGAATTTCTGAATATTGTAATGGGAGGAAAATATAGAGTTGGGTAAAGCACTCAACATTCGTGTGGTGCGGTTAAAGAAATAATCTCTGAATTTAAGCGTACGTCCAAAGTTGGGCATAAACAACATCTTTTGTATACTCGTAGATCCACAAAAAGCAAATGATCTTGGTAGCCAGTTCACTTCACCAATATACTCTTTCATTTTGATATATTCGATTTCAGGTTGTAGAGATATAAATGTACGGTACCGTTTACACTTTTCTTACCAAACCACAGAGTGAAAAGAAGACTCATCCCTGAACAACTAAAAAAATCATATTTCAATCAAAAACTTGATTTTTTCCCGCTGAATGGAATGCGATCTAAAATTGATTAATTTTTGTTTTTGTATTAGTGTAACTTTGTGGCTTTCTCATAAATTAAAAAAAAAACTTTATACTTAATTTACTTTCACTAGAGAACTATGAGGTTAATGAATTTACGGAATCATTTTTTACTGCTTCCATTTTTTACTCGAAAAAATGTCCTTCTTGTTCTTCTAAGCAAACCTAAATTCAAACTGACAACTGAAAATTGTTTTAATGTTAGTACAGGGAAAAATAAATCGATTTGATTATCAAATGGAACGCAAAAATGAATAAAACCGGCCGATTCAAATCAAGAAAACACCATTAGTTTTAATTATTTAAATATATTCAGCGATTGTCAAACGATCCATGAAATTGCATATACAGTTTCTGATGACAGTTCGGTTCGAAGTATATGATTGACATACGTTTGTGTCATGTAGACTATGAATTGGATGAAACCATAAAAAGAAAAACACCATACTTTGTCCAGTTCCTCACTTTTTCTATTTAATAAACAGAGGTTTAAGTACGAATCCCTGTGGTACTCCGTTTTTTAAATGAGAGCTTCACTTTTAATTTCCTTTGAGAGCTCTCTTTGAACTTTACCTTTCAAATATAATATTTTCTCTAAAACTTGCAGTAAGTAATTTACTGACCAAAAGTCATGGTCAACCATGTCAAATCCTTTAACAGGGCTATGGAAGATTTATTATTATTTAAATTGCCATACAGCTGACTGCATAACCTAAAAATAGGATCTTCTGTTGTCTTCCCAGGCCGAAAACCACGCTGATTCTTACTCAAAAAATATTGTTTTTAAGTTTTGAATGATTTTCAAAGTTTTTAGAAGCTTCTCTTAGAAAAATATCAACAAAATACGTTATGCCGATTTCTAGGTGCCGTTTTTGATAGCATGGTGTTTTCGAAATATTGAATTAAAAAAAAGACAATAATATTTAAACTTTTGTGGAGCTTTGGTGTACAAAAAAAAGATAAAAATTGTTTCTTCTAATTATGAGAAAATCAAAAAAATTGGTTCCAATGGGGGTACCATAACCATTTTTCGGAAATTTTTTTCAACAATTACCTAGCAACTAAATGATTTTTTTGAATTTTTCTCAAAAAAAATCTGTGGAACAGTTTTTGAGAAAAAAAAATATTTTTAAAATTTCGAAAAATTCGTATGGCAGGTACCGTTGTTTTTGGTCTTAAAAGAAATAAAATGCACGACTGGGTCGCACGAACTTGCTCCTATGTAATACACTAGAAATCTTAAAAACGGATGTTATTTAAGAAAACTGTCATAAGGATAAAATGAATTTTTTAAATTCTTTTAGTAGTAAGAGATAAAAACAGAATGCTATGCAAATATGAATTTATGCAGGAACAAAAATTATAAGTCGTTTTAGTGGTTCCTTAAAAAAATAAGCTTTTATGTACAAAATTTTTAAAACATTTTTAAGAAAAAAATTTGGTACGCCAACCTTAAGTTTTTATTACTGTACGAATAAAAGTCTAATTTCCAAAAAAAATACTAAGCCGTTCTTGAGATATCGAATTTTCCAAAAAAAAAAAAATACTTTTTTTTCTAAAAATTGAAAAAATATTTTTTTTAAGTAATATTTTTTAAATTTTTTAGGAGCTTCTTTATAAAAAATTTCGTTAAAATCCGTTATGCCGATAATGAGTAATTCAAAATTCGAAAAAATCGTTCTATGGTAGGTACAGTCAGTAATATCTAGATTTCAAATTTTTTTTATTAAATTATGGATCGTAATGATTGATCAAAAGAAAAAAAAAATTAGCAAAATTCTCGGAACCGTTTTCGAGAAAAATACGATTTTGGAAAACCATTTGTTTAGATAAAACAAAATTTTTTATCTCAAATCTTGTAGATTATGTTAAGAAATTTTTATTTGTCAAGTTTGAGAAAAATCGAGCATGGGGGTTTCGAAATATTGAGTTTCCAAAAAAAAATTTGAATATGTAATAATATTCAAACTTTGGAGGAGCTTTGGCATAAAAAAAAAATGATTTAAATCGGCTGTACCGTTTTCGAGAAAATCAAAAACCAAAAAAATTGACCCAGGGGGGCTACCAAAAATAACATTTTTTTGTAAAATTTTTTTCAAACTTTAGCTAGTTTTAACTAAATAAAATTTTTCAAATTTTTTTTAAAAAATTCTGTGGGACAGTTTTTGAGAAAAAAAAATATTTATAAAATTTCGAAAAAAATCGTATGGCAGGTACCGTTATTTTTGGTCTTAACAAAAAACAGAAAAAAACGTCCGGGGGGAAAAAATTAAAACCCATATCTACCAAGTTTGAAGAAAATCGGCCGAGCCGCTTAGGCTGTAGTCGAACCGACAGACAGACAGACAGACAGAATTGCGAGACCCACTTTTTTGGTGTTCGCTATCATCGTAATGTCTAATTTGATCAAAATCTTTTTTTATGAATGTATATCTTGCCTTATAGTACCTTTATTCTTATGAGTTTTTCAAAAAGTTTGGAAATTGTGAAAAGAAGAGAAATGGGTCTGTATTCAGAAATATGTATATGAATAAAGGTATAATCTCAGCACATTTGAGTAGTTGCGGGAAACAGCCCTGCACTACACTCAAATTTAAAATGAAACTTAAAACATCAGACACATAAAGACAATTTTCTTCAAGAAGATTGCTAGATCTTCCATCTGAAATATACGAGTACATATAAGAATTCTTATTTTTTAAGGAGAGTATCATTTAATAAGTCTCAAAAGAAACAAAAGGATTGAAGGCAAAGTTGTTTGGTTGTAAATATTTAGTCTCTTTCTTTAATTCTATCAAGTTTTGCATGCGACAAAAAAACATACAAGTTATAATTTTGGTAGTTTTTGATTGACAATGTTGACAGGCCAATGATTTAAAGTGAAGGTTTTATAGTGAAGGAACAAATACGAGTTAAAATGCTTTGAACGCCATACACGAAAGTTTTTTGCTTAGAGTAGCTTCGAGGTAGATCTCTTAGTGCGGTCTAGATATTATGAGTATCACACACCAAAAATCAAATACATATATTTCAGGCTATTTAGAAAGTTTTCGAATATGTATATTTTTCGAGAGAGTCCTAACATAAAAATGACAGTGGCCTCTCTTTCCGATTGTTTGATCAACAGGTTTCTTCTTTGGCAGGCGATCACTCCTTCTGGATGACAAATAAATTTTTAGCTTTTTACATAGATCTCCAAACGATAAAGACGTTTTTATATCTAATGCAGCATCTTGCTGAGCTTATTGAAAATATTGTTTATAATTAATTTTATAGTATGGAGCCCAGACAACACGACAGTATTCTAAAACTGTTCGAACGAAACTAACGAAAAGACACTTCAACGTGAAGGGACATTTAAAATTCTGAGAATTTCTCATTAAAAATCCGAGTATAGAGTTGCCTTTAGATACAACGTAATCTATGTGGTGTCTTTTCGTGGACACTTAATCGTCAAATAAAACAACGTGTTTTTCAGTGGATGTTTAATTGTTCATTTTAATGAAACAACAGGAGATTAATCAATGTCAAGTTTTAGGGCGGAAGTTTGTCAGAAGGACAATATAACAAAACTATATAAAACAGGTTTGCCAACCTTATAATGCTAATAACTAAATACTAAAAAAGGGGTAGTTTACACTACAATCTACGTGCATTCTAAAATCTAATTTTGCATCAAATATAACTTCTAAATCCTTGTGGTTCCAAACTCTCACAAGCTCATTGCTTGAAATTTTGTAACCATAAATAAAAGGAAAGGATAATGGTGAAAATGAAATAATTCTACATTTGCTTATATTTAAAGATATGATTCAAATAACACTATTCAAGCAATTTATCTAAATCTTCTTGAAGTTGAAAGCAATCAGTTGAACATCTTATTGTTTTAAAATTTTTAGCATCATCTGCAAAGATTATAAACATGATGAATAAGAAATGTGTAGGGGCAAATCATTTTTAAATAACAAGAACAGAAGCGGCCTAAGATGACATACCTTGAGGAATAGCTGAGTGGTTTAAAATTTGCACAGATTTTTCAGGGCTGATTTTTACATATTGAACACGGTTAGTCAGATAGCTCTTCAACCAGTTTAGTAATTGACCATGAAATCCAAAAGACTCAAGCTTTTTAAGCAGTGATTGACTCTATCTTACTCATTGAAACCTGAATTGCTGAACTTTTTATATTTAATTTCAGATTGCTCGATTATCAAGTTCAAACAAAAAATTTTAAAATAAAAATAAATTGCCAAAAAATTATAAACTTTCAGCAAGTTAAACAATATCAAATCTTCAAAATGACGTCCAGAAATTAATTGAATTCGACTGCGGTAAATTTCTAATAGGTACATACTATCTCTGTTCGTCGATTTTAACTTGCTGGACATATCTTCGTACACACGACAATATTAGTTTCGTGTAAAAAGAAATTGAATTTTTAATCAGTGCTAACTTTAAGATTAGGTATGACAAATTTAAAAAAGTGTTTTAAGGATACTATGTCTCATGTCAGTGTGTTCGTTGTAAGTCTAAAAAAGACACACGTCTAAAATGAATGGACTTATTATATTTACATTTGTTTTTATGTAATTTCCAAGAAGAAGGAATGTTTTTGGTGTCGGAAATCAAAATAAGCATTCTTCTAAAAATACATTTTCATTTTTCAATTAACCAAAATTAAATTTTTTCGTTTAAGTTTTTCACAAGAGATTCACGTTGAGAAAACATTCCCAATTTCGTAAGATGAGACATTTTTTTTTTATAATCGGTATGTGAATTCGTGTTTTGAAAAGAGGGTGAATCTTCTCTATAGATTAAAATAACTTTCACGAACAATAAACTCTCTCTAGTAATTTTTCGTAATTTGATTTGATTGTGGTTTCAATCTTCGCTTAATATAGTGTGACATCTAGAAGAGGGTTTATTGAAAGTTGGTGAACATATACATATATGAATAAGCTTTGCTTCAAGGCATAATATAGTCTTGAGTAAGTGCACTATGGTGTATGTTTTTCTTATCATTCTATATGTACATATATTTAGGTTTTCATATATCCATTATAAAAAAACAAAAACGTGTTTGTACATTTTTCATAAATTTAAAAAGTAAATATACATATTGAGATCTTTATTCTCATCTCAAATGTTTACTTTATAAAAGTAAAACGTACTTTTCTTAAACTAAAAGTTAAAGCTATTCACTTCATATTCTAAGTGTACCTGAGCAATAAGAAATAGTGTCCCTGATTAAGCTTCCTACTCGCAGTTGTGCCTTAAGAATTTAAGTTAAGAGATTTTGTTATTGAAATAAGACCATAGTTAAAACAAAAAAAAAAAAAAACAAAATTATGGACATTTTTGAGACTTCTTAAAGAATTAATGTGATAGTTTTTAACAGTTTATCCATGATATCTTGGCTTAAATAACTATACTATATGCCTAGGAAATATATAATTTATAAGAGCCGAACCCTAATCTATACTTCTATATCTATACTATTATATAAAAGCGAAACCATTTTAAAGTTTGATACGCACGATCTCAGAAAGTAGTCAACCGATTTATTTGAAATAAATTTTATTATTTTCTATATTGTTATAAGAGTGTTTATGGCTATAATTTTTTTTCATTAATAATTTGTCAAACTTAAATATTATTGATTTTACATTTTTTGTCCATTTTTTTTCATTAGTTGTTTTATACAACCACTCATATCTTAAAACCTATACAATAATCAACAAAGATTAGCATTGCTTCATAAAGTCAATATTGTTGCGCAAATTTTAAGCCCAAAATCACTCCTCAGTTAAACATACAACCTGAGAAATAAATAAAAACAAATTATAAAATTATAAACTTTTTGAATTTATTTTATCCAGGAATTAGATTTCATCACAATCGTGAGGTCGCTGCTTTGTTTCATTTCATTATCATTCCAACAATTTTAATTTTCTTTTCTTCCCGCTCCCATACTCTCTCTCATTCTCTTAATATCTGTTCCATTCAATAGTTACGTTTTTTCTCTTACCTACCTACCTACATATTCAATTTTTCTGTATTGTATAGTTTATCTAATTAATCGACACACACACACATATTTTTTTTGTTTCTCTAATTCTATCGTCACATCGCTGAGCAATGTGGGGGTGGGCTCTTTTTACTTGCGATATAAGTAGGTAATAGGTATCTACTAACTATAGAGCAAGTTCTGCATTTGGAAAAAAAATCGAACTCGGGATTTTGATCAAAGTTGACATTACGATGATAGCGAAGACGAATAAAGTGGGTCCGACGATTCCGTCTGTTTGTCTATATGCCTGTATGTCCGTATGTCTGTATGTCTGTACCTCGATCTAGAGCCTAAGCCACTGGAGCTATTTTCTTTAAACTCGGTACTTGAAGGTCTTCGGTGATTCCCTAGAGGAGAAATTGAAATTTTTTTGTTTAGCTCTAAAACTAACAGTACCATCCCATACACCCGTAATGCATAATCTTACTTATGTCGAAAATGGCTCTAATGATTTTGATAAATTATGGACACGGACTACATTTTGGTAAAAAAATGTTTGGGGGAAATGTTATTAACGGTACCTGTCATAGAACGGTTTTTTTGATTTACGAATTTCTCATCAACAGCTCTAACGATTTTAACCAAGGCTTTTATGCGTGAGCTTCTGTACACTCGAAAAAAGATAATCTAAAATTTTTTTCGAAAAAATAGTTTTTTGATTTTTATAAAACTAATATAATTTTTTTTTTTGAAAATTCAATATCTAGAAAACGAATACACGAATAAATTTTTAAATTACGTTTTAAAATGTATTTTATTGAATACAGCCTTACCCACTAGACATATGTTCTTCAATCTCGGAAGTTAAGGGACTTCAGTGATTCCCTAGAGGAGAACTTGAAATTTTTTTTAGCTCCAAAACTAACGGTACCCCCCATACACCCGTAATGCATAATCTTATTTATCTCGAAACGGTTCTAACAATTTTGATAAAAAAATTAGGTGTGATATCATGGACATTGGACATGGATTACATTTTGGTCAACAAAAATTTTGGGCAAAATGTTAATAACGGTACCTGTCATAGAACGGTTTTTTGATTTTTTGACTTTCTCATCAACAGCTCTAACGATTTGAACCAAAAATTTTCAGCAGGAGCCCCCTTAAGTTTAAAATAATATTGTATATAAAAATATTCGAAAAAAAAACTATTTCTAAAATTTATACTACCTAATACTTAAAATTTGGCATCCCAAATTTTGTTCCCGAAAAATTTTAAGGAAATTTGTCATATGAAAAATTACTTAAATATTAAAAAGATTAATCAGACGGCAATTCCATACATTTGAACATTTTTATCTCATTAAATCTATGTTTTATATTTATAAAATGTATTTTAAATTCCAAAGTACTTTTACATAAGAGCAAGTTTGTGCGATCCAGTCGTGCATTTTATTTTTTAAGTTACTTGAATACACTCAATACTATTTCAAAAATGGACATTCAATTGACTACAGTGCCGTGCACATGAACTATTCTATAAAAGCGAAACCATTTTAAAGTTTGGGTTGAATGATTTCAGAAAGTAGTCAACCCGTTTATTTGAAATAATTTTTATTATTTTCTATATTGTTATATTTATAATATGCACAAACATGAACAAGCTCTTTTTTTTCAAGTGTGAAAGAGAATCTAATTCGATATGGTATGTTATACATATAAACTAAAATTAATATTATTGTAGCAAATATGCTCAGTCCCATTGAGAAATGTTTTACGAGTAATATGCTAATATTAATATTAAGAAAATATTCGTAGTTACAATTTGCGAAGCAACGCGAGTACGGGTCGGCTAGTCGTCAATATTTGTACGTTTCAACTTTAGCTTGAATACAAAATGAATATCAATCAAGGCTTTTAATCTGTATTACGCTTAATTTTAAATTAATTTCGAATAAAACTGGAGGAGGGCAAAAATAATATTATATTTAAATTCACCCAAGGTGCGAGCATTACGTAAAAACGACATTCATTTTTGTATCAATGCCAGAATAAATTCATTAAAAATGATGAGAATTTTTCAGCAACTGGCAGTTTTTTGACAATGAAGACAATATAAAGTGCCGTATCAACTTATCTCGTCCAGTAGCCAGATAAATGTTAAACAATTCCGCTGAAATTTTTTAAATTACTTTTGTGACCAATTTTTTATTAGCTTATGAGAGCTAACATTTATTTTACAAAAATTTGAGTTTAATATTTATTTTAAATCTATTAATTGAAATTATTTGATTTTAAAATAAGAACTAAAAACAAATATTCGACTTTAAAACTGCGTTTTTTTTTTAGAAAATTACTTCATCTAGCTAGGCAGTGGAGAGGTAAATAGACTCTTTCCTAGATTATATTTTTCCCACTTAATAAAGATCTAGCTATTGGTGTCATCTTATATTGTTTATTCTTTTTTATTAAAAATATCGCACATACGCCATAGTGTACCCATCTATTAGTGTTTTAAGATTCCAAAGGTTTTTGAGTTTAAAATCCAATTAAATTAAAATAATTTTGGTTTGTTGGCTGTCTATGGCTTTGGTATAGCAAATAACACACGGAAATTGTGTTAACAAAGACCAAAGACCAGAGTGCTTACTTAAGCGTCAAAAGCATTTTATAGAGTTTGGCATCAAGCTCTTTTTATTGAGAAAACCGAACATTTTTTAGTACTTGGTATATGCATTATAAACCATATTAGACGTCACCAAAAATGCTTCTAAGTGTTTAGGATGTTTAGGACAATGCAAGAAATGCTTCACTCTTCTTCATCTAGCTGTAATCTATTAAGCCTTTATTCGTCCGCAACTCTACTAAAATTCTCATATTTTGGCAGGTGCTCCAATAACCCACTTGTGTATTTTAGACAGAACTAAAAGAAAGAATTTAAAAATGACAAGCCATTGCATCTCTCGAACACCACCAAAATGTTTCATGTCAATCATTATTTTATCACTTTTTTTATAAACGCTGTTCTAGAGAAATAGCCAGTTGGTCAACTGTAACACTCGCACCTTAAGAAATGCTCATCAATTTACCCTTGAGCTCAACTGCGGATGTTCTATAAAGTATAGAAATTACTTTTGCTTTACCTAGCTCGGTTTTTCCCATTGTAATAATCAAAAAATTTGAATTTGAACAAAAATAACTCCTTAAAAACCCCAACAACTAAAATCTTTGTGTTCAATTAGTAACGGTAACTATAAAAATGTTAAAATTTGATTGAAATCGATCGACATTAACACGTTCCACCGATCACTTAAAATTACCCATACATAGTTTTCATAGTCGTGCAAAGTCCGCGCACATTTGGTCCACAAATTAAAAAAAATCGAAAAATTTCACTTCATGCAAGTTAGCTAGTTTAACAACAATTTACAAAAAATGGTTATCAATATCACCATAGAATCATTTTTTCGTTTTCGATTTTCTCAAAAACGGCACAACTTATTTTGATCATTAAAAGTTTGAATAGTATTTTTTTTATTCTAATCTCGAAAACATTACTTTTATTTCGATTTTTAAAAAAATTTCAATTTATTTTTTTGAAAACTCAATATTTTGAAAATCAAATGCTCGATGTTTTTAAACTTAACAGGTTTTTATATTATGTATTTTATAACATACTATCTGCAATTTGTAGAAAAATTGTTATTATCTGTTGGTGGATGAGTTTATACACTTCTTTGGCCTTTTTTAGTTTATTTACAAAATCTTCTTAAAAGTTTAAAAACATATCGAGACTTGAAAAAATATTATTTGGATTTTCGATAGCTTTTTGAAAACTCGATGTCTCAAAACTTGATCAAACTCCAAGAGCTGTTTGAGTAGCACCGATCCGAAACGTCAAATTTTCCATAACTCTGGCTCATAAATAAATTTTTGAAAAAGTCTATTGATTATGTTTGCTTTCAGGGCGTTGCGTTAAGGGTTTGTAATTTATTATCTTAAACCTGTAACTCAAGAAATCCTCAGAAGAAGAAGTTTAAAGGGGTCAAATCGCACGATCCTATTCACATCGCCGTCATGTGAGATAACTATGTTCGGAAATCACTCGTACAAAATGCCCATTGTGGCACGGGATGTGAATCAAGTAATGCCGTTCTATTGAACCTTCATGTTATCGATGTCTATATCATTCAATTTAGGCCAACAGAAATTGTTTGTCATCTACCAATATCGCTGGCCGTTGACGGTGATGGCCTGGCCAACTTCTTTCTAAAAGTATTTACATTTAATTCGGTGGATTTAATGTAATTTGTGATTGTCCCAAATTCGGGAGATTTACTTATTGATGAACCCATTCATCCAGACAAATGGACCTCGTGGATGATATGATTTTCAAATTGAAGTACGCGAAATGTTGCTCGAACAGAAGACCCACTTTCATAAAACAACTAAATCATTTGCTCATGTTGTTAAATGCTATAGCTCTCCATGTTGATTTGGCAAGACAGGCTAACTGACAGTTAATTTGACAGATGCAGCTTTAACAATATGGCCACCAATCACCTGTCAAAGTTCGGAAATCCCTATTGGAAAACCGCATATGAGAAAACTTAAATTACATTTTTTAGCACTTAACGCTTTCTTAACCCAATTTCAGTGTGTACTGTTGCGTTTTGACCCACTTCTTGCTAGGTGCACTATGGCGTATGTGGGTTATTTTTTATAATAAAATGAATTTAAAAAATAAATATGTACCTGCAAGTAGTTAAGATCTCGTAATCTATTTTCTAACGAATGGACAACTTTCCCTAAGTTACAGTTACTACTACCATTAATAACAAAATGAAAACACCGAGACCGCCTAAGACATAATTATGAATTGCTATGCGCGTCTATGAAAAATCACATTATGCTCCTATTAAATAATTAATTCTTTGTCATTCCATAAATTCACCTTCAAAATATAAAATACGTCCATAGCGGCAAAAATGTTGATAACTTCTAAAAGCTCGATAAATAAATCAAATTATAAATTCACTAAGATATTGAGCGTCTGCAAGGTGTCGTCGAAATGTGATAATAGCAGTAAGTAGAACGATTAAGATTTATTCGTTTGAACATCAACCTTTAATTAGTAATTTTCCTTCACAAAACTGTTATTGGAAACAAATTTAGAAGACCTCACAATAAAAGGATAAATGTATTTTCAAAATCGATTCAAAAGGACGAGAAAGTTTTCGATATTACATACTAGTTCGCTAATGTAATGCAAAAGAGCATCGCAGAGAAAGTTTTGATTGCAAAGTGCTGCTTGCATAATATCATGCAACATTAACAATTTAATACGAATGAAATGATGAGAAAATTTCAATTTTGTATTTTTTTTGTGTGAATAAAATTTAATTTAAGCTTGCACGTGAATACATAATGGTTAGCAGTTTTTCTTGAAACATAAATCCCCAATGTAGAATTTCCTCGAGTTCGCAAGGGATTAATTTGAAGCACACCTTTTGTCAGCTAGAGTAATTAATATTTCTATTAATTCTGTTCATATAAGCATTGAGCATTTTAGCTTGGATTTTATTCACTGACTGTTTCTTGGTTCATGTTCTGAAATTTGAAAGACAGGTTTCTTAAATTGTATTTAAGATTGAACTGAAGGTATACATATGCATTTATCAAATTTGATTGGTTTAATAACAGATTTTAGCTAATTCTCTGTTAATTTGCAGCCTAAAAGTTTTATCTTTTCAAACTTGGTAGGTAAAGAGAATTTGCATGTCATTCTGATAATAACGTTTTTGTCTTTGATAAAACTAGAAAAAGTTTCAAAAATTATAGAAGATAGAACCATAGTGGAAAATATTACATTCGCTCGAACACCAATGAAATGTTTTATATAACTCATTATTCAACCGTTAGTTTTATAAGAAAAAATGTTCTAGTTAAACAGCTAGTTGCATTCCAATCTTTAAATATTTCCGAGGTAATATTCGTACTCCTAGGAATGCATATTAGATAGAATCCAGAACTGAGCGTTAAAACTGATAGAGAACGGAGCTATCATGGAATCATTCCCATCTCTTGAACACCACGGAATGTTTCATGTTATTTTATCGCTTCTTTCACAAGCGATACTCACTCGAAGTAGCCAATAGCATTCCTTCCATCAATGCACCAGCTTCACCCTCGAGCCTAATTTTGGTCGTATCACGATTATGGAATAATTTACCCGGCACCTCCTTTCTCCCCCCCCTAATTTCCCCATCGTTCGTGTATTTAACATTATAAGGGTCTATCAATAAACCCTTGAGTGCGTGTGAATTGTAAAAAAAACCCTCTTTAATCGTTCCTTATTATATCAGAACGCTGGCACTATATATGTATTTGATCATTTTAAGGGTATTTAAAATCTATTTAATGCGCAATTATTATAAAAAATGTGTTTTTCGTAGGAAGGTCTAACTATGTGAACAACTGTCCACTGAGTAAGAGACTAAACGGAAATATAAATTTGCTTAAAAATGTAGTACAGAGCATTTGTAAAGGATCTTTCAATTGGTACGGGAAGTTTTGGTGGCCTTTTGTGGCCATATTGTTTCGGTGATATCTGCCAAATCTATTGTTAATTATTCAGCTTCTGAACAAAATCACCATGGCAAGATACACGATTTAAGAGCACGTCGAAATGAGTGTTTTATGATACACGTGGTGGCCGAAAAATAATCTTCAGCGACGAGTTGCACCTTTGGACGACACTAACCCACCTGAGGTTCACCAGATGACAATGCTTTCTCAAAAAGTTACCATGTGGTATTTTTTTCGAAAACGACGTTGACGTGAGACTGTCACCGTCAGTGGCTAGCGCTACAGAACGATGATAATCAATTTCTTATGGCCCAAATTGAACAATATGGACCTAGATGACATGTGCATTAGCAGGATAGCGCTATGTGCCAAACAGCGATTGTAACGATTGAGATTCCGCATGCACGATTTGTGGGTAAGATTATCTGTTGTAGAGGTGAAGTGAATTAGCCACCAGAATCATGCGATTTGAACTCGCTAAATTTTACTTGTGGGGTTTCATTAGGTTGCAGGTCTTATGCTCATTAGCCTTTATCGACCGATGCTCTTTTTTTTTAAAAAAAAGAAGAATTTTATGAATAGCGCCCGCCTTTATTGATAAACCCTAATATTATTTAAACTTAAATAAACTGCCCCAACCGAACAAAACTGTACGACGCAAATGACTTAAGAAGATAAGCAAAGAATCAATAAAGAAAAATGAAGATGGATCAAGGCAAGTTCAGTGATTTAAGCATCCGAACCACAGTGACGTTGGTGCTGCCAAGACGAATAATATGATCATTGATGGGTGGATACTCCATGATCAATATTATTGAAATAATTTATACAAAATCAAATTTAATTATGTCAATCAAACTTCCACCTTCCCATCGAGGCTGGACTGTCTCATCTTTTACCAGTTCCCCATTGGTCTTGGCTAAACAGTGAAAGTTGTTTCAATTTGGGTTATCATTTAGGTACTCTCCTATTCTTTTCTTGGGAGATTTAACGCAGTTGAAATCCAACCATCTTGCTTATTGGCACTTTCTCCCTGATTTCTGAACTGTCATTATAGAATTTTCCGATCGCTTGTTTTACTTCCAGGAGCGGCAAATTCGATGAACGCATTCTGCCATGAATTCCAATATTTCGAATTAAAAAAGCATTAAAATTACCCTGTCATCTGCATAGAGCAGGACTTTGATTATTACATTTCGAGAACCAATACAGTTTGGAATAAGATTTTCAACATCGTTAATAAATAATGCTAAGATCAACGGACTCAAAACACAACCTTGTGGGACACCGGTAATGCATTAAAAAAACTTTGATACGTGTTTACCTGCTGCTGTCATACATCCTAGTAGTTTTTCGTAGACTTTTGATAAAATAAAGACCTTCGATTAATCGTGTCAAATGCTGCCTTCAGATTAATCAAAAAAGGTGTATATACACTCCTTTTTATGTATCAAATGTCTTGCCACAGTAAAAGTTGCGTAAATAGTTTTCAGATCCGGGTTGACTTTTTTAAGAATTGAAGAATGCAGAAATTCTTGAAAAAGGGAAATTTTTCGGAATTGTCTCTGTATTGTAGATCTTGTTGAATAAAACTGAAATAACCTCCAGGAATTTAGTGATAGTTATATAAATAGTTCATTTAACATCTCAATTAAAATTTATAAATTTAATAATTTTAAGGGATTTTGACTCTTCTTTTGACTTTCTCACTATATATTAGTAAACCATTTTTTAGGTCAGTTCAGTTAATTTAGATCTCAAAAACTTAGTTCCATCAAAAATTGAGCAAGCAAATTTAAAATTTCTTTGTTCAGTATTTGTCAGTAGAACTTAGAAATTATCTTGCTATGACAAGCTTAAGCAACAGTTTCAGGTGAAATATTTATTTTAAAATGTAAATTGGTCTAAAAATTCAATATCGCAGCTTTCAATGACAAAGCAGTTTCTCGATGCCAGAAGCTATACTGAAACTTCAAGATCGACAACAAAACACATGGTGGATGAGTACTATTCCTATCCTAAATTTTTTTTGTCAGAAAAATCCTTTTTTTGACCACATTTACTGTAATACCTTCTTTATAATTTATTCGTCCCTACTTTGGTTTGTAAAAAAATCAAAAGTCCGGAAAAAATCCATCTATGGTTCCTTTTCGATTAAAAAATTGTGCTTTTTACAATTTCGATTATAATAATTATGTTGCTTCATATTAACCATTAAAAAACCAACTAATCTAAAACAGAGGTCCAAAAACATCGGTCACAAAAATAAAAACATACCTTGGTGTTGAGGTTTTGAAAATATGCATAAATGTTTTGTGTGACTCAAAATATACCTACTCTAGTTTTTTTTAACTTTGTTTGTATGAAACGGCATACATATGCACCTAGTAAAGTTCTTTTTTTTTTTTGTTGCGGTAATTTACATACTAATTTTAATTTAAAATTTGTGTTCATTAGTTACTACAGGTTTACTTTTGACAAAATGTCTAGTTTCCTATATGTGTTTTTGGGGTTACAAGCACTTTTGATGGCAAACACAAAAGTGTAGTGGTATAGTTAATTAGCCAAATGGAAACAGTATGCAAGGAAATTACTCATATGTACATACACAGGTAGATGCACCCACTCTCCAAAATATTTTTATTTTTTGTTTGTTTTTAAAGTCAATTTCACTCAACATGCAGCAGAGATAAATTGACACGAATACAAAAAAAAAAAAAAAAAAACACTCTCTGATGAAAACAACCTATGGCATACGTTTTATGAAGCCTTTGTGGCCACAAGAATAAACCGGACCGGTGTTTAATTTTTCTTCCAATCTGTCAAATCAATTTTCAGGAAATATGATTTTGTTAAGTGCTCTTCTCTGTACGAGAACAGACGTTACAAAAATAGCCTTTAACTACTATGCTACTATATAGAAATAAAAGTAAATGTTGAACAAAAATTAAATTTAAAAATTGTCACAATAGATCAATGTGGATGCATTTATCTATGTATGCGGATCAAAAAATAAGCAGGATTTACAGAGAAACATTTAAAATTAGTCACCATCATAATCTTTATGTTTACCTTCAAAGAAAAAGTTGCAAATACATGTTGAAGTTGAACTTATAATTATAAGCAAACTAATCTTTGATACGGGGTTTTATTCAAAAGGTCAAACTGAAGAATGAATTTTAAATTTCGTCTAGAAGAAACATTTTTACCAAAACCAGAAGAAAAATATTAATTTAGGAATCAAAATCAAGGAGATTTTAAGTGTCGGCATTTTGAAGCTTTTCAGAAAGGACTTTGAAAATAATGAAAAAAAAATTCAGAAAAGGAAGGGTAAAATTCAAACTTATCAAGTTCATCCACTTTAAGACGTAGCTTGATATTTTATAAGAACAAAGGTCTTTGAGACATATTATCTGGCCATTCTCTGTTATGTGTAGCATGCTTTCTAATCATCTAAGCCCAGCTCTTGAATCTGAAAACTACAATTCAGAAATTCTCATATACCCAAATTTAGTCCAAGAACAAAAAGTTTTGCCTGATCTTCAATCGCCGCCGTCAGAATAGAATGCTGGCAACGACCGATATTATCCTTAATATACAAATAGTTCTACAATACACGCCATGTGCTCAAGAACTAAATTATGAAGTCACATGATAGCTGATCTTCTTGCCGAAGCCCTATCCCTGTTTGGAATAGTCCGAAAGAGCTGTTTCATACACAACTGGATCAGTTTTCTCGAGACAGTTCGGTCATTGCCATATAATGCTCCTGACATTTCTAAAAGGTTGTATTTTTTTTATTAAATTATTCAAAGTTCAAAGTGTAGTGGAATACATCACGGCGCTTTATTTGGCTGCTAATATGGTTCCGACTGGAAGTGCTAGGGTGACGATTCAGCAGTTTTCAGCAGAGGGACTACTTCTGCCACTGTGTATTGTTGGACTTCTGAAACAGACAAGCTCTGATTTGGTTGAGTCGGTGCAGATAAACCATTTGGTTGAAAACTTGTACAGCCTTATTTATTATTTTTCACTAATACTGGATTCAACCTCGGAATAGTTAAACTGAGCCGAAGCACTTACTTCGGGTTTACGCCACGTCAAACAAATCCTTATTTATAATGCGAGAAACAGATTGACACAGCAACTTCAACAGCAACGAAAACTTCAACGTCAAAAGTCTTGAGAAATAGATTACAACGTGAACAGCGTTTTTGACAGCATATAATCAAAATAGTTTCAAATGCGAAATGAATTTGGCGTACATAATATGATAGAAATTAACATGAATTGCGTCAATGTATACGACTTGCGCAATTTATCGTATTAAAATTAATTTGTTTTTAGTAATTCTTCCGTTGTCAAAACCAGAATAAAATAGACGAAACAAAAAGATGGTTGTCATATTTTCATTTGAGTGTTGATAATACTGACAAATTTCGAATTAAAAGTTAGTAGCATTTGCACAGCGACATCGAATTTAGGGTTTAGGTCTAACGTTGATGTCGATGTCGAAGTTGCTGTGTTAATGTAATCAAAGCCATTTAAAGCCAGTGGCTCTAAAAAGAGAGACGTGGTTGTCAAAGTTGCTGTTGAAGTTGCTGTGCCAATCTGTTTCTCGCTTAATATATTTTCTTAGCCGTTTTAGCTACGCCTTCCTTATGTCAAATATACTGGGAAAAAAAGTCACCTATCTGAAACTGGTTATTATACACGTAAAGCAAACCCCAGCTGATTTCCATTATTATTGGCCGCGTTCACCTCGTAGTCCGATAGGGTATCTAAGATACTTAATACGACCAGGGTTGGCCGAATCAACTACATGCCTAATTTGTTACGTTTGTTACAATTTGTTACGTCTGCTACATACGTAGTTACTGCATAAAAAAATTAAATAATAGAAACCAAACAATTTTGCACATTTATGATCTTATGAAGGTTTGCACAAAAAATGAAAATGTTTCATTTACCATAAGGATCCCATATATCATGTGCGAATTATACATGATATATGGGAAGTTTATTTTTTGAGACAAACAATTTTCTTTGGCATAATTAAAGGATTTGGATTATAAACACATGACTTGAAGATATTTTTTAGTGCTGAATTCACCATACAAGGTACATATGTACATATAAATATTACCGAAAAACTTTTTAAAAATAAAATCCAAGAACTGATAGTAATATTGAAACTGTTTATTTTTAAGAAGCGCAGTACACGTGTCGAAGGGAGCTCTAGTACGATTATTTTCCATTTTAATTGGAGTAAATCCAATTTCAGCCCGATAATTATGTAGCTTTCGACCAGCCATTTTCACTTCGCTTATTAAAAATGAATAAGCTCAACTAACATACTCTTCAGAGCTAAGCTCTTGAAATCTGAAAAAAAACTCCCACACAACTCTCTTATATCCCATTACTATACCTAAGTATTAATATCTTGTTATGAAACTGAACTGGGTTTCATAGCTTTTTTATTTTAAGAGGTAAACACTTTTGCAGCTTAAAACTACGTCAATCTTATAGCTAAACTATTTTCTCTTCTTGCAATACGATTATATAAGCTTATAGACTTTTCTGATAACTCAGCTCTAAATATCTCCAATTAATCCCATAACAAGTCATGTTTAAGAGTTAAGGTCATTTCATACTTCTATGAAAACCCTAAAAGAATTTGAGTTTAATACCTCCTATATCAAGAAACAATCTGGAATTTAAAGAATAAAATCTTTGCAGTAGGATCCTAATGAGATCTTTAATGCAAGAACACAACTTCACTAACTTCACTTTTTTAAATAAGTAAATTAGTACTAGACGTAAAAAATGTTAAGAAGTTACAGTTCGGCCAACCCTGTACTCGACACAAAAGAAAATAGATCAGCTGAAATATCACCTGTTCTTCAAAATTCCGCTTGGATAGTTAAGTATACCAAATTTTTTTGGATAGCTTTAGATTTCTGCTTGACATCAGCTGTTTCATTCATCAGCTGATTTTTCCTATGGGATTACAACAACACAAACATATCCGGATACCCTCGGATACGTAGGTGAACGCGGCCATTCATTTTGTTATCATTGTATGCATATTGAAAATTGGATACATTTAAAATTGGGTTGTATAAAGTTCAAATCCAATAAATGAACCAACATTGCGTTCCCAATACCGTACAACTGTTAGGGCGTTTGGAAAACATAAATAATGTATTAATGCAAAATATCTATCCTTTTTATCTTAGTAAGAAACGAAAAAAGAATGGCTTACACTCCTTTTTGTAAATTTCACAAGAAGTCATTTCAAAATGACATTTAGATACTAAAACGGCCTTAAACCAGTTTTAGCTTATTCCACCGCTATTCTTCGTGCATTTTCATTATAAATAAGGTTTTCAGGATTAGAGCCGTTGTAAAGTCGAAGTAACTTTACTCCGTCGCTAAAACGAGTTAGTAAATAAGGCTGGTAGAGTTTGGGAATGTTGCCCTCGACTTTTACATGGTGAATGTGAGCGAGCTTATGTGACTATGTGTCATATAAAAATGGTATTATTTTCGAACCCTTAACGGCTCCAATTCTGATGCCGATCACTGTCTATCTATAGCTTTCCAACTGCAAGAGGAAATTTGTGGAATAAATAAAAGAAAATATAATTTAAATTCGTGCTTCGGGAAAACCTAGTAAGCCTATTATGTGGGATCCTTTCAATACATATGAAGAGTAATGGTGATGTCGATATGAAGCTTCAGAGGATTTATTATGGGTTTTTCCTGAATTTTATTGTATTGGGCCACTCTCTCTTCTTTTATATATTTCGATGCAGACTGTGTGTGAATTATATTTTCAAAAATCATATTAAAAACCAACTCTGTACTTTACTTCTGTGGTAAGAACAAAAAGGCTCTGGGAGTATTAAATGATATTTTTTTGGATTTGATACAAAAGATGGGTTGATGGTAGCCTCATTAAAATCATTCTTTAGTAAAAATTACGCCTTTAATTTACGAATACCTTTCTATAAAATGTTTTAAACTTTTACAGACAGATTAAAATGGTCTCCTGCAATTCTTTAAACATAGTCTTGGGTTTGGTACTCACAATTTGCATGATGACACTAACACATACCTCCGATGTTGATCCATCAACATCTTCAGACTTGAATGGTAAGTTTATTCTAAAACAAAAAACGAATATATTTAATATATTTTATATATTTTAAAGGATTTTATTATAATCTTATTTAAAAACTTCAAAATCTCTTTTTTGTTTTCCCTAAAGCATTAAGTGAAGATAAGCGTGCATTTTTCGTTGGAAGCCGCTACGGAAGATCCCCACAATACCATGAATCGAAAACTAGACGCTTTAGCATTGCACCCAGAAGTGATCGATTCTTTTTGGGCTCTAGATATGGAAAGAGAGCGTATGAACTAGCACAACCTGCTTACGAACAGACATCTTTAGAAAAATCGAACAGTCCATTCACGATGTCATGTATTTATACAGGAGTCAAGAATTTTTACCGATGTAGTAATGTGTAAGTAGGCTGTTTTTCGTGGGTCTTTATTTATCTTGTATATTTATCTATTTGATTTAATTTATAACAAATCAAATTACTTATTAAATACTTTGGAAATATTGTGCCCTTACATAAAACATTACATTTGATTTTATTTTTTTATTTTTACAGAGATGAAATCAACGATATTTTTAATCAGTTTTCCGCTGTAGAAAATCAAACCACAAACTAAACAAGACCAAACGCTATGTAAAATTAAATCAATTGCTTTTGGTGTAAATGTAACAAAATTAAATTTTACATGGCTGGGTAAATTTTAATTTTGATTACTTTGCATTTGTAATATAAATTTATTATCTTCAATAAATAAACATTAGTTACATTGTATATAAAAAAAAATATCTCAGAAATTGATATAAAAATAACAGTTATTTTAATTGAAAAAAAATAAGACTTACATAATAGAAAATTCTGATGAATTTAATATTTAAACAGTTAATTAATTATAAATATAATTATAATAAATAATTTGCAATAAATTGTATAATATTTAAATACAGATACATTATTTATGTTTTCTTTAATGAGTTGCGGATCATTTTTAAAAATGTTTTAATATTGGCTTAACTGAAGGATAATTTTCTGCCATTAGTGTTCAGAAATAAATCCGGGGGTATAGGACGGTTGGCTGGGAATGTATATAGTACAATCTTAAAATCCAAACTTGAATTGGCAATAACAATTTGCACGTCCAATTCTGATCTGGCTTTGGTTTATTCAAAAAGGAAATAAATACTTAACGCGCACAAGTCATGTGTCAGTTGTTAAATCACCAGAAACAGTGATGACAATAAAAATACCAAACTCTTTACAAAAATCATGTTTTAAATTAAATCACTATAGAGCATATTCATAATAATATTATATAAACCCTTGTTCAATTGAACTGAGGCCTATTAACATTTGGAAGTTCTGTTTAGTTACAAACGGGTCTAACGAATATTCTTCTACTATTTTGTTTCGCATTGGAGAAACCAATGTTGTCTTGTTATTGTTTTTTTTAAGTGCAAAAACATTTTATAAATAAAAAGAATCTAATATTTTTATTTTTATTAAATTAATCCAATTATAGCAACAAAGAAAATATAATATTATTAAATAACAAAAGTATAATGATCGAATTCTTTCTTACAAATCAGCGTTGTGATTACTTGTATTTCAAAATTCAAAAAGAAATATAAACTAAATGTCATCAAATGTCAACATAAATTTACTTAATAGAAATCAGATCACAGCCACAGGAAAGTCTAAATTTTATCATCTTTGCGTCAGAACGTCAGAATGTTTGATAGAGTTAAAAACAACTTAAGTGATTTTGATAGACTCTAGTTTATCGTTAAAAACTCCAAGTTAGTTTAGCAAAAACAAAATCACAGCTATAACGGTCCAACGAATTCTTTGAATTATGTAGTTCAGTCGAATAAGATATAGAAGTGTCAGAAAATCCGAATTGTTGACTGTTGACTCCTGTTAAAATATTGAAATTCAGATATTTGAAATCACTGCATGCAAAAAATTGACTTGAAAAGTTATTCTTCCTTAATTGGTATAGTAGGTAGAAGAGCCATTTACATTGTATCTTAACAATTAATTTTAAAAATTAAGACTTTGGAAATCCTGTAAGTATACTCTAATCATGGAAAACAAAAATTCTTTTCCAAATGAAAAGCTAAACAAGTTTTCTATCAATATTTTAAGACTGATAGGTCTGATTTAAAAAAAAAAATAAATTGCACAACAATTTAGAATTTAAACAAATGCTATCAAAATTTAAATTATTACAAACACTCAAAGCGTGGTTAAGTAAAACCCGTGAAAAAATTAATATCTGCACCCTCTTAATATCAATTAATGCTCTTTGCAGTTAACCTTTGGTATTGAAACAGAGCAGTTTTTAATTCTTATTTTAATATAAAAAGAAGTGGTCCTAAGTGTCTACCCTGAAGAGCTGCCTATAAATAATAAAAGGGAGTTCCTGGTTTCAACTCTAGGAAGAAATTCAAGTGATGGAGCTTAAAAGCAAATTTTACTAAACAACTTTAACTTAAGCGTGATTTTTTCCAGAGAATTGATTACGTTTTTTTCATAAATATTTGCAAGTTCTCGTCCACATTCTAACGCAATATTGAGTATAAATTTATTTATGCTTGGAGAGGTTTTTGAACGTTTTAGAAAAAAAAATGTTCCTATCTTGATCCTAAAGAGAAATACTTTTTAAGCCAGAATGGCTTTTTTAAGAGGAAGCTGAATAATAAGCTACATAAAAATATCTATTTTATTTTTATTAATGGCTAACTTTGCAATGCGACTTAAAAAAAACTTAATCAACTTTTTAATATTTGCAGTAATGTTTCGAACATAATCCCCGCTTTGGTTCAATAGAGCTTAATTTCAAAATTTAAATTTTCCACAGGTGTTTTATAAATAAAAGTTAAGTTGGTAGCAGGTAGATTCCCAAAAAAGTTAAACATTTCATGCTTAATTTAAAAATCCCAGCTTTCTAAAGTTATAAGGAGACAACTCAAATAGTCAGCAATATAAAGAAGTGGATTAGAAGTTTCAGAGAAGAGATCATGTATAAAAATAAGGAAGAGAGTCGGAGATAAAACGGAAACCTGAAGAACACCAGCATTTATTTTTTGAATATCAGGTTGAATTGATAGTTTCTAATCCAAAGAATAAGGGTTTCACACATTTGCGATAAGAGAGCTTGAGGCCAAACTACATTAAATACTTTAGAAAAACAAAACAAAGTAAAGATCTGTTCCGCTTTTCGGTGAGACATGCCATTAGATCACCAGTGGAATGATTACAGCGTAAGCCGTATTGTCGGTCATTAAGAAGCTTTCGGTCTTCGAGACATTTCTTGAGCTGATGATTGACCAGCTATTCCATGAACTTGGATGGAAGGGAAGTAATTGCAATTGGTCGATCGGGGGAGGAAGGGTCGTCTTTTTTAGGAACAGGCTAGACAAATGGTATTATCTATCATCCAAGAAAGATTCCAGAACAGTAGGAGCTATAGAAAAGCTTTCACAATGGTTTTGCCAGCGTGTAAGAAAACCTTTTTAGAAGAATGGGCGGTATTCCATCAGGACCAGTTGATTTGCTTATATCGATAACTCGAAGGGCTTTTGCAAGTGGAAATATATTGATGGGGGGGCAATGTTGCTGTCAACCAATGTACTAGCAGCAATATAAGCTGCGAGTGCATTTGCCTTATCTGAAGAGCTAGTTATCGGGTTCTCGTTGTAGATTATGGTTGTAAGCGAAGATGAAATAGAATTGTTTACGTTCTTGACAAATAACAAACAATTTTTACAGCCTTCGGAACATTGCAGAATTTGTTGCCTTACTTTCTGGTCGTGTAGCAATTTGGTTCTTTTTATAACAGCATTGCTGACTTGTTTATGCTTTTTCTAATTTTCCAGATGTATTTGCGAGTTTTGGGACGAAGTTCATAAATTTCTTAAGCACATCCTGCAAATACAGGTTTGCGAGCAAACTTTGATGCACACAAGCAAGTTTTTTAAGGGTGTCAGTACCTACCTTAATTAATTGTAAAATACTTTCCGAATTTTAAAATTCTCGACTTGACAGACAGCCAACCCTGATTTTCATGGCCTCAAAATACATTCTACTTTATTGAGCCGATGCACACATTCTAATATTAGTGTTCTAAAATATTATATTACAATTTCCCAAATTGGGTTTCAATAAATAATGTTAGCAAAATAAGCAAATTAATTTCGATTGGTGCTTGTTGCACAAAACAAAAAGTGCACTTTAACCTTAATTTTTAATTTAATTTTAATAACATGACACAAAAGACACTATAGATATTATAAAAATTAACATTTTGTTATCTTCCTGTAGAGATGTGGGTTAATATTAGATATAGTACACTAACGACAAAGGTACATTAATTGAATCCGAATTTATTTCTTCACCTTCTGTGAATACAGAGAAGAGGTAAGTCCCACATTAAGAACCAACCAAACAGATAGTAGACTTATAAAGACTCTACAACTTAGAATTTTTTCTCATAACACACATGTCACACCACAAAAGAACATTATCTAAGAGTGTACCTTAACACAAACGATACCTACAAACAACCAATAACGAAGCATAATTGGAAAATACAGTAGAAGCAAAGTTCCAAATTGAATTAGAATGCTTCTAAAATGTATGGCATTAAGAAGGGATCTTTTTATACTTCAAGTTAAAGGTACACATACAAGAGGTTTTTGAGGAAAAATAAATATTACGTAGGTCTATGTATTTAGTTGGCCGCATTAGATATTTTATGAGTTGAGAGCATAGTATCCGTATGGATGGAAGTTGATTATGAACTTTAAGAGGAAACATAATCCATGAAGTGAAATTTTTGGTTACAATAGAGTTATAATAGGGTAGGTTAATTCGGTGAGTTCCAAAGTTGAAACACTATTCGGCAGCCATAAAAAATAAAAGCTGTGATTGTGAGCTCTAAATGTATGGGTATATTGGACATACATTACATACCATGGAGATTTGGAGCTACAAAATCAAACAAAGTACTGAGTTGTACGTTTATATTTCTTGAAAATTTTCAGCCCTATTTATTTGAATTTGCTAAACAGGTGAATATCTATGCAGTGCAAAAGAACTTATTCATCCGCTATGGAAATTCTTGTTCAACAATGTTTTCCTATCCATTAAAGTTATATTGAGCTTATGTCAATTAAAGTACCAAAAATTGAAAATCTATTACATTTTGCCGTCATTTTGTCAAAGAAAAAAAATCTTGTCTGCCGGTCGAATGTAATAAACAGAAATGCAACTACCAAAAGCTAAAAGAAATCGAGCAATTAATACTGGTAATGAAATTGATATTCGGTTTATCAAAATCTGCAAATACTCCTCAGACAACATATTGAGGATAAAAAGTCAATAATCGAAAATTAAAATTGCAATACTAAAAACCGAATTTAAAAGGATGCGTGGAGAGAGACCAACCAATATGTATTTCTATTTAATTCTAAATAATTTAATTTAATTTGTGTTTAATATAATTTAAAATTTTAGTACAAAATTTAAATTAATAAAAATAACATAAAACTTTAGATTCGATAATAGGTGTGATTTGTTGAGCACCCTAATGTTTACATTAAGAACTGTCCAAGAAAACGATCTAAATGTTACAAATTTCGGCACGACATTTGCGTTGTTGAAAGCGGCAAGTCAAAAAAATATAAAACGACGATTTTAAGGACATTTTTTGAAAAAAGATGTTCAGGGGACTGAATAAATCTTTATTTCTTTTGTATTTTCTCTTGGGAAGACATTGAAATATAGAAATTAAATTTATTTAGTCTTCATCAACATACTAAAATGCTAAGTTCTATGTATTAGAACTTAGCATTTTATTAAAAGAATATAATATATTATAATTAAATATTTTTTTCTACTTAGAATCAATTTAAAATAAATTATAAAATAAATTAAAAATTTTAAAAATATTTCACAATGAAGTTCGAAGTTCAACATAACTAAAAATTTCTCAAGTTCCTGAATAAAATATCATTTGTTCATTTATTAGCTAGGGGACTGAGGTTTTTAATGGTTTTTGCGCAAAAAGATTTTAAGGTTTTACTTAAAAAAAAAAACAAAAAAATATATATAATAGGTATTACCAGTTTTATTAAACCTATACTATACTGCTAACAAATATGCCTATATTAACATACAAATTTGTTTGGTAAAACCTCACCAGAGGACTGCGATAAACTAAACGGACAATCAACGACTTCTTGCACATGTCTTTTTCACAATACTAACATAAGAAACAGAATCGAGTTGCACCACGATTTTATTTTAAGGAGGCTTGGTACTTCAAACTACCAGTACTGGAAATTCGATCGATATCCTAGTTTTTGATTTTTTCGACTGTTTCAATATTCCAGGGGACTGATATGAAATGCGGGGGACAAAGTTTAATTATGTTTTTTTGTAATAAAATCAATTACTAAAAAATATTTATCTAATTCGTAGCAAAGATGTATTATTTAGCGTAACTTCGCAGGAATTCATCTTAGTATGAGGCCTGAAATAACAGAACGGTAATAATTTTTCTTTGCGAAAAAGCACTGGGGACACGTCAGGGGACTGAGAATCAGACAATTTGAAGAATTTTTTGAGCAACATTAAATAAGGTCACCCTAATAATATTTTAAGGCCAAGTAGATATCAACAGATTTAATTTTATAAAAAAAAATCAGATTAATTAATTGAACGGATTTTAAAATATTTCTTGGGCCGCGGAAAATTTCATCGTTTGTAGAATTACCCATGTTGTTCAGTAAATTCAAACTGCAAATGTATAAATTTACAAGATCCTAATAAAGGTAGTGTCCAAAATGTATCAAAATAATCCTTGCATTTCAATGTAACGTGTTGAGATTTTATAAAGTACCACTTTATTAATAAACGACGAACAACAACGTTTCAACATTTATCCGTTAGTTAATTTGTATTTCTAATTGATAATGTGATATTTAGCGGAACTCACTAATTCCGCGTTCACTTCAATAAGCGAATAACTCTTTACACGCATACATTTTACTATTCCTAGCATACATTTCGTATTTAATGAACTCAAATTTTCTTTCGTTAAAAAAAACTATGTACATAACTTTAGTGACGAGAGTAAATGAATGTGTGAACAGAGTGTAACGAAGCTGAGTGCTACGGTCGAAGCTGACGAGCTAGATTCTAGTTTAAGAGTCGTCTGAAATTGTCCGGCAATTTCGTTCCATCAGTTTGGTTCGAAGAATAAAACGTCCTTGTGCCTACCAGCGGCCTTAAACTGTTGATCTTGTGCCTACCAGGGCCTTAAACTGTTGATCTTGTGCCTACCAGGGCCTTAAACTGTTGATCTTGTGCCTACCAGGGCCTTAAACTGTTGATCTTGTGCCTACCAGGGCCTTAAACTGTTGATCTTGTGCCTACCAGGGCCTTAAACTGTTGATCTTGTGCCTACCAGGGCCTTAAACTGTTGATCTTGTGCCTACCAGGGCCTTAAACTGCTGATCTTGTGCCTACCAGGGCCTTAAACTGTTGATCTTGTGGCTACCAGGGCCTTAAACTGTTGATCTTGTGCCTACCAGGGCCTTAAACTGTTGATCTTGTGCCTACCAGGGCCTTAAACTGTGGATCTTGTAAGCGCCAGGAGCGTAGTCCATAGCCCGTATTTATAAAAGAGTGGCCCGATACCGAATGCCAGTTGACGAAGGAACCAGATGCCAGAATAAAGCTTTCTAGAGGAAACCAGCAGGACCCCGATACAAGAAGAATAACCGATGGTTACCAGATACACCAGGCAGGGTGTAATTAATTGAAGTCAAGAGTATTTAAGTTGTTATATGAATTTAAGATTTGTTTTTCAATAAAGATTTTGTATAAGGTTCTAAAGACCTTCCTACTGAAGTTTCGTGTTTTTCTTCAGAACGACCCTGGAAATCCGGCGAGCAAAACCTCGGCTGGAAAGCAAAAAGCACATCACAAGGGGAAATATAGATTTTGGGACGACACTGATGTGCACGAGATACACGAGCAACAAATGAATCCGAAGAAATTCACTTTTTCTTCAAAAGTGTTGTCTGTGTTCCTAATTTAATTGAGAACTTTTAAGAGATTGTTAACAAAAAATTTCAAGATATTGCGTAAGAGTTTAAATCCAACTAATGGGTAAGACTGGTGAATCCTGCAATGTATGCTATACTGGCATTACGAAACAATTTCTGCATTAGCGAATGTAAAACCATAGATCTGAAATCAACACTAACAACCCTGCCAAAACAGCACTCTATAATCAAGCTATCGAATTTGGCCATTCTCCAGAATTTGAAACAGATCGATGAAAGGCTTATTTCTGGACCGTAAGCTGAATGGTATGACTACCAATTCGATATGTGTATCTTACGTGGCAGTTCCATGCACCAGCCAATGAGATTGTGCTATTTAACACGTTTAGACTTCTTTCTTCAGGGATATATTTGAAATGCAGATTAATGCAAATAGGCCAACAAAAATTGGCGCCCTCAAATTGAACATAACGAAAACCATTCAGCCAAACGATTGCAGCATATAATCATTAAAAATAGAACCTGCCGAATACACGCTAATCCGTCGAAATCGTATTCCTTTCCGACTTTAAAATTGAAATCCCCGAGCATAATTTTGGCAGCAACGAATTTTATGTTCATACATGTTTTGGAAAGTAGTCGAAGTTGTAAAAAATTGCAATCTTCAATTAAAAGATTGCATTAATTGACTTTACTTTGAGATTTCGCCTTCAAATTATCCAATTAGGTACCATTCATTCGAGATTGAAAATATTGCAATCATTTGTTTCCCATTCATCATACAAAAATCAATTGAAAGTAATCTTTTGAGAATTGATGCATTCTTTTACATTCATTCTTTTTGATTCCTTGCATGCTTTTGCCATGCCATGTAACCGGGAAAATGAGGCCGAAGGACAAAAAAATGCAAAGAATGAAAAAGAATGCATGAATTCTTAAAATACTGCATTCAATCGATTGACTTCTTAGCCGATTGCAAGTGAAGAATTCCCTTAAATCTATTCTTACTAATAAAGAGCGACAGGGACAGCAAACGACGCCATATTTCTTGCCGCTCTTTTGACATTTCTCTTCAGTAAAGTTTGCCATTTCATGATGGAAAGATATACGAGCCAACAACGAGTCGAAATTATTAAAATTTACTATCGAAATTCCGAGTCAGTGGCCTCAACGTTAAGAGCGCTACGTCCAATTTATGGTCGTCATAATCGTCCTAGCAGATCAACAATTGAGCCTCTAGTGGAAAAATTTGAATCCACAGGCACAGTACAAAATTTCCCTAAATGTGTCTTTCACACGTCGTTTTCAAGCGTTGGGCATCTCTGTGACGTCCTTGTGGCGAATTGAATGAAAAATGAAAACCGTCGAAAATTGGGTTCATTGGGTCTGGACTTCTGCAAGCGTCCCCGTGGTGGCCATGCAAAAGAAATCGAGTTCAATACATAATGGCATCGAACGTACTTTCACAAGAATAAAGAATTTCATTGATATCCAAAACCGTTTTTGCTTTATTTAAAAAAACTTTTGTAGCGCTCTTATTGAAAAACCCGATACAATATACTTTATCGCAGCTCAAAATAAATGTTAGAATTTGTTTTACCTTACGATATACATAATGTACATATGTATATGTAGATTCAATTATTACGAATTTCGTCTGCTCAATACTTGTGCTTATAAGATTTACCTATGCCATTGCCAAAAAAGCCTCTAAATCTTAAATTTAATATTAAGCTATACGTACTGTTTCTTTTCAATATACCTTTGTTCTTCATTTCCCTCCTTATATAGTGTTTGTAAAGGTCAAAATTCGTTACAATTAAATTGAGTACTTAATTCAATTATAATTATATTTTGAAATTTACGGGTGCATAAGGGAAGATACAAAAAAAAAAAAACACACAAATAAAACAAATTCCTTTGGAATGCCTTTAAGGCCATTTATTTCAATTTTTTTAAGGAGGTTTATGTATCATATATATATATATATGTATTTGCTCTTCTTTTAATATGATATGGATAAAAGCTCTCATATTTAAGTCATAATTTTTGAGCAACCAGAACATAACCACGAGGGGAGAGTAATTCGTCCATGATTCTTTCGAATTTAACTGATATTTTGAGATTAGTTTCAGCAGCTTTTTCCTCCATGTAGCACAATCTGTCATACAGAACAACGTTCTCACAGAGTTCCTATTTGAAAAAAAAAAACAATTATTTAGCTATGAGATTATTTGTTTTACAGTAAATATGTACATTATGTATACTTGTCTGTATGTATTAACGTTACCTGTATTGTAGTCTGCAAGCATGTTAATCCTTCTGCAAGTTTTGGTCCATTGGGATACTTTTCCATTAGTTCTAGAAAACGGTTCTTGTGCTCTATTGCCCAAGCTTTCCGCTCGGTACTTTTTTTCGAATGCAATTCATAAACACTAGTTAACTCATCGAAGTCGAATTGCCGTAATATAAGTTTTCCCTTTGCTTTGACAACCATTTCATCATCGTTTTTAATAGCTTCGGCAATCCCTCGAAAGAACATATCCGCACCGTGATTGTAATGTTCTGTTTCGGTAACATTCATCCAACACACAGATGTTTGCTGACAAGCTAATCTTAAAAACGGTCTATTGAAGCCATTAAAGGCCAATCTTTGGGCATTGGATAATTTCAAAACATTACTGAGAGGAAAGTTTCTAAATCCACTTTCGTCTATTGCGGACTTGGTTTCCAGTTTATGATAGCAACATGGCATTATTATAAGTTTTTGAACATTCTGCATATCAAAAAATAGCTTCATAGAATTTATTGTCAAATCTGCACAAGAATGAAGGCCGACTATAGCCAGTTTTGGATTTATAAGTTCAGGAAAAAGTATGTTAACTTCGTTTGAAATAAACTCTTTCGACTCTTCTGTTATAAAGTGTTCCTTATACACAACATCGTTTTTCGAAGAAGGATAAGTTGTTTCTTGGCGTTCTCTAGATGTCTGCACCCTTTTAGCGTCAGATTCAATTCCAATTATCTTATAAGCGTTATCTTTATGCAGAAGCTCACTGAGATAGCCCAATCCTGAACCAAAATCTATGAGAATATCAATGTCGTTGGAACATATGCTCTTAATGAGACAAGATAATCTTAAAATTTCATGCTGTTTTTTTCTGCTCATTTTTTTGAATTTGTGATCGCTTTGTGCGAAGGTCACATGGACTTTCTTAGGTATAAGATAATTTAGCTCTTGTATGAATTTGTCAAGGGTGGAATAATCTGTTTTCATTTGACGGGTCGGAAACGCATTAAGATCATCATTGGGAACTGTAATAAAATATCTCATCCATTCCGTTGGGAATTTGTCTAACACATTATTTTGAACGAAGCAGGTGTTAGATGTTTCGTAAATCCAACAGTATTTTATCAAAAATTCTAAACACTTGTCGAAATATTCCTGAGAATTTTTAAAACCAATAGGAAGTGACATAATCTGAAAATGGGAATATTTTAAAAATTGAATATTGGAAAGAATTTAAGTTATTGAAAAATCGTCTTAAAGTTTTATGAAATATTTTTGTGTTAAAAAAAAAGATAGATTAGGTATTTCTTTAATTGTTAACAGATACATTTCTTTTTTGTAAAACACACCGTTTAAGAACAATTTCTGAGGAGGGCTACGCTTGGGAGAGATGTGGAAAGTATCTAACAGTACACGTTTTTTCAGATGACTACCCTGTATAGTCCGGTAATTCGTGTGCCATACTTTGGGATGTGATTCTTGGTCATATTCTAAGTCCATTTTTTGTGTTTTGAGATATTTGGATTTAAATTAATATAAAAAATCCAAAAATTATCAGAATAGCACGATCTCGGGCTTTAATTGTAAAATGGGTTTGGCGTTGCCGTTGTGCAATAAAATTTTTTGCAAATGGTTTATCCGAAATGAATCACTTTTTTTTTTTTTAAATGGACTTAGGGAGTTCATAGAACGACGACGATATATTGAAAAAAAAAACAGTCCCAGGTCATGTTTAATTAAGTTTTATTTCCCCAAAATTAAAGGAAATATCGCCAGCATCATTTTTTTTTTCTTGAAGGGACAATAAGATCCATTGCAAACAAAATTAAGAATTAAGATCCGCGGTTGATACTGCTTTTGGAATTGGAATTTAGACCCACACTGAAATTCGTATTTGCTTTTAAATATTATTAGGACAATTTAGGCTCCGAAAAATTAAAAACCGATTCTTGAAGAGAGACATAATCAAGCAATTTTTACTTGCGACTTATAGGTACTATAAGGCAAGTTATGCATTCGAAAAAAAAATCGAACTCGAGATTTTGATCAAAGTTGAAATTACGATGATAGCGAAGACCAAAAAAGTGGGTCTCGCAATTCTGTCTGTCTGTCCATTCGATTGCAGCTAAACGGCTCGGCCGATTTTCTTCAAACTTGGTAGATATGGGTTTTAATTTTTTCCCCCCGGATGTTTTTTGATTTGATTTTTTAAGATCAAAAATAACGTTACCTGCCATACGAATTTTTTTCGAAATTTTATAAACATTTTTTTTCTCAAAACCTGTTCGACAAATTTTAAAAATTGTTGAGAATACTGAATTAATTTTGGATTACTTATACATTATTGGCAATGCTGGCTCCCACTTACATTTTGTACTAAAATATATTGAATTTATTTAACTTACTTTTACTTATATACATATAATAAAGTCAGTCGCTTTTTATACTTCATAGAAGTCGTTTTTGTCTCTTTCTTTATAAAATATAACAGGTTATGGGCCCAGAACACGCTAGAAATTAAATTTTGATAAAGTTAAAGTTAAAGGTTACCTTGGTTATTAAATTTTTTTTTGTACGGTTTTTTTTGGGAAAACCTTAAGTAACGATATAACGATCGTTGGTACATTTAAAATAAGAAAAGAGAAAATGGAGAGTGAGCTCTTTAAAGTGGAAAAATTGCAAAATTCTGAGCAATACGCAGTATGGAAGTTCCAAGTGACGATTTTGTTAAACGCATCAGGTCTTTTTGATCATGTGAATGGGTTGAGCACTTTTCCTGTCCGGGCACAAAAGGAGGAAGAGGAAGCGTTTAACGATCGTGCAAGTGCGTGGATGCGATCGGATAGCAAGGCTCAAAGGATCATTGCTACAAGCATTGGTTCAACTCCACTTAGGCATATTGTTAATTGCACAAATGCAAGGGAAATGTGGACAAAGCTGGGGGCGGTGTATGAACAATCATCGAAAGCTAATGTCCACATGTTACTTCAAAGATTCTACAGCTTCACAAAAGATCAGAGTGATGACGTCGCAACACACATTTCAAAGTTGGAGAACATCGTTCGGCAACTAAGAGATGTTGGAGAGAAAGTATCAGAGAGTATGGTTATAACAAAAATACTAATGACTCTTCCAGACAGTTTCAAACATTTTTTTTGTGCGTGGGAGTCGTCGGCCAAAGAAGAGCAAACTCTTGAAAATTTGACGTCACGACTAGTAATGGAAGAAGCGCGAATGTCATCTCATACATCTCATACTCTTAATACAACCAATACAACCGCATTAATCGCCAAGAAAAAGGGGCAAAGGCATAGAGACAAAAATTCTAAGCCTGGTAAGTGTTTTACTTGCAATGAGTATGGACATTGGAAAAGAGACTGTCCAAAAAAGTTTGCAGAGCAGAGAAAAGGTGGTAGTGGTGGAAGTAGTGTGGTAAGGGGAAACGCATTGGTTTCTAGCTCTTCGAGTATCGCTGATAAAGGTATGACTGGAAGTAGAAATGTGGAGCAGCGAGGAAGCGTGTATAATAATGTGTGGACTGGAAGTAGAAGTGAAGTGCTAAGGGGTGACGCACTTATTAGCAATTGTTTGAAGATCGTGGGTGAAGTGAAGACTGGAACTGGCGGTGAGCTGCAAAGGGTAAATGCTAATGACAGACAAACATGGACTGGAACTAGAAGTGAGGAACAGAGGGTAGGCGAATCGAACTCAAACGCACTAATGCTCAACGATGGGAAAATTTATAATCGATGGTATCTTGATTCAGGGGCGAGCGATCATATGACTTATGAAAAGAAGTGGTTCGTAAACTATCGAAGTTTTTCTGATCCTATTGGGATAAGGATAGGAAGTGGAGAGCAAATTTATGCGATGGGCATCGGCGATATTAATATCCTGGCTTCAGATGGTAAAATTTGGAACGAAAAACATCTTTTGAATGTTCTTTATGTGCCAAAGATATCTGTTCATTTGTTTTCACAAAGCCGTGCATTGGACAAAGGTTTGAAGTTTACTTCAGATAGTATGCGATGTGAATTTGTGGCTAAAGATGGTACTGTTGCAGCAGTGGGAGAACGAAAAAATCAATTATTCGAAATGTGTATTAAAGTGCAAGGTGAAGCTGGAAAAATGGTTAATATGGCAGTTAATCAAGCTTTGTCACTTAAATTGTGGCATGAACGGATGGCTCATCAAAATGAAGGCCATATACGTAGTCAGTTAAAAAAGGAAGGGATAGTTTTTGAGGACGATGCAAACTTCTCATGTGATTCCTGCATTTTCGGTAAACAACATAGGTTGCCCTTTCCAAAGAGTGATTTTGTAGCAAATCAACCAGGACAGCTTGTCCATATTGATGTATGTGGTCCTATGGAGGAAACTTCTTTAGGTGGAGCTAAATACTACGTTCTATTCAAGGACCATTTTTCGCATTATAAGATGGTATTCTTTTTAAAGCATAAGTCGGAAGTTTGCAACTCGATTGAGCAGTTTATTGATCGGGCAAGATGTGAAATTCGGTGTCCAATAAAGAAAATTCGAACGGACAATGGCTGTGAGTTTATAAATGAAGGTGTAAAGTCTCTCTTAGCGAGGCACGGCATTCTTCACGAGACTACTGTTCCTTATACTCCAGAACAAAATGGTTCTGCTGAAAGGGAAAACAGAACTGTAGTCGAAGCAGCAAGGACGATGTTGCATGGAAAGAATTTAGAAAAGAAATTCTGGGCGGAAGCAGTTAATACAGCCGTGTATGTGCTTAATCGGACAGGCACTAGTTCTGTGAAAGGTAAAAATCCCTATGAATTGTGGTGGGAAAGAAAAACCTAGAATTCAAGATTTTAAAGTGTTTGGCATCGAAGCGTTTGTACATGTACCCAAACAAAAACGAAGAAAGTGGGATAAAAAGGCAGAAAAGGGTATATTTATGGGCTATGCTGAGAACACCAAAGGATACAGAGTATGGTTACCTTCGGCTAGGAAAGTAGATATTGTAAGGGATGTGACGTTCAGAGAAAGGGAAGAGAACGATCCTCAGGTCATGTTGAAACAGAATGACATACATGAAGAAACAGAAGTAGCAGCGGTTTTACCAATTTCGGATGTCGATTCGAAGAATGACGAAACCCATAGAAGTGAATGTATTCCAGATTTCGAAGATGAAGGTGCATGTGGAAGTGATGATGCTTTTCGATCTGCAGGTGAAGATGATGATGATGAGGATGGTGGTAATCGTACCCTTCCGTTGAAAGAACGTTTGCGTACCTTGGACGTTGTAGACTATTCAGGTATGTGTAATATTTTACAAAGACATGCTTTTCTTGTGCAGGGGGAACCAAACAGCTATCGTCATGCAATTGCCTGTGATGATGCAGCTCATTGGCAGGAAGCAATGGCAGATGAGATGGATAGTCTCTACAAAAATCGCACATGGGATTTGGTCAAGTGTCCAGAAAAAAGGAAACCCATTGACAATAAGTGGGTATATAAGCTCAAAAGCTTAGGCTTGAATGGAGCACGAAAATATAAGGCCAGATTGGTAATCAGGGGCTTTTGTCAAGAAGAGGGTGTTGACTACGGGGAGACGTTCAGTCCTGTGGCCAAATTTACATCAATTCGCATCATTTTTGCTATTGCAGCTAACGAAGGACTAAGCCTTACGCAATTTGATGTGAAGACAGCTTTTTTAAACGGAGAACTAAGTGAGGAGATTTATATGGAGCAACCTCAAGGCTTCAATGACGGATCTGGGAGGGTTTGTAGGCTTCGAAAGAGCTTATATGGCTTAAAACAAGCCTCTCGGTGCTGGAACAAGAAGTTCACTGACGTTTTGAAAAACTTCAATCTTAAACCTAGTGAAATGGATCCGTGTGTTTTCATCTCAGGGGATGTAAGAAAGCGCATAATACTTGCGATATACATTGACGATGGATTGATTGCGGCGAGAGATAAACAAGATGCTATGAAGTTGGTTAATTTTTTAAAGAAGCAGTTTGAAATAACATTGTTAGATGCAGAGGTGTTCTTAGGTATGGAACTGGCAAAGAAAACAGATGGTAGTTTTTTTGTCAGTCAAGAAAGATATGCTAAAAGTGTTCTTAAAAGATTCAGTATGGAATTTAGCAAACCAGTATCAACTCCAGCTGAAACTTGTTCGCATGCAGAACGTTTGTCTTTAGGAGGCGTCAAATTTCCATACAGAGAGGCTGTGGGGTGCCTCATGTATCTGGCAATCGCTACTCGTCCGGACATTGCATATGCAGTGGGAGTTGTGTCTCGGTACTTGGATTCACCAACCCAGATGCATATAAATGCAGTGAAACGAATCTTAAAGTACATAAACGGAACTAGGACTATGGGTATAACTTTTAAAAAAGGCAACAATTTTGATTTAGTCTGTTTCAGTGATGCTGATTATGCAGGCGATCCTGTAACTCGACGTTCGACAACTGGCTTCATTTTTATCATCGCTAATGGTCCCGTGTCTTGGTCATCACAAAGACAAAAGTGTGTTTCTCTGTCCACTACGGAGTCTGAGTACGTCGCGGCTTCACAGGCAGTGAAAGAAATGGTTTGGCTTCAACAACTAATTTTGGAATTGGTTCCAGGTGGTGTGGGCGAAACAAGTTTGAACATGGATAATCAGGGAGCTATCAGACTTGTTAAAAATCCGGAATTTCATAAACGAACCAAACATATTGACGTCCGTTACCATTTTATCCGAGAGCGTTATGAAAAAGGAGATTTTAAAATTAATTATGTACCTTCTGAATTTCAAAAAGCAGATATATTTACTAAAGCACTAAGTAAAGATAAATTTGAAAATTTTCGTTCTCTGATTGGAGTTTCAAGTAAATGAATAATGCTTATTATGTTTTGAATTATTAATTAATTGAAAAGTGGGAGTGTTGAGAATACTGAATTAATTTTGGATTACTTATACATTATTGGCAATGCTGGCTCCCACTTACATTTTGTACTAAAATATATTGAATTTATTTAACTTACTTTTACTTATATACATATAATAAAGTCAGTCGCTTTTTATACTTCATAGAAGTCGTTTTTGTCTCTTTCTTTATAAAATATAACAAAAATAAAAACACAAAAAAATTTCATTTAATTAAAGCTAGGTATTTGTTGAAAAAAATTTTCAGAAAAATGGATATTGAGGGTACCCCCCATTGAACCATTTTTTTTTTTTGTTTTTGATTTTCTCAAAAACGGTACAGCCGATTTTGATCATTTTTTGTTGCTAAGGCTCCCCAAAAATCTGAATAGAATTGTTTACTCAAACTTTCAAAAATTTTTTTTTTGGATTTAAAAAAAAAACTTCAAAATTTTTTTTTTCAAAACTCAATATTTCGAAAACCCCTTGCTAGATTTTTTTTAAACTTGAGAAATAAAAGTTTCTTAATATAATCTACAAGATGTGAGAAAAAAAATTTTAGTTTACCTAAAAATGAAGGTACTTACCATACAAATGCTAAAAAAATTAAAAAAAAAATGGTTTTCAAAAATCGTATTTTTCTCGAAAACGGCACATAGAATTTTGATAAAATTTTTTTTCTCCCAATTAATTTTTACGATCTTTAATTTAATAAAAAAATTTTTGAAATTAAGATATTACAGCTTGTACCTACCATAGAACCATTTTTTCGAATTTTGAACTTCTCATTATCCACATAACGGATCTTAATGAAAATTTTTATAGAGAAGCTTCTAAAAAGTCTAAAACACATTGCATTTCAAAACTTTAAAATAAATATTTTTTGAATTTTTGAAAAAAAAAAATCTATTTTTTCTTTTTTTTTTGAAAATTCGATATCTCAGAAACGGCTCAATATTTTTTTTTGTAAATTTTATTTTTATTCGAACAATAATAAAAACTTTAAATTGGCGTACCAAATTTTTTTCTTAAAAAGCTTTTAAAAAGTTTGTACATAAAAGCTTTTTTTTAAGAAACCACTACAACGACTTATAATTTTTGTTCTAGCATAAATTCATATTTGGATAGCATTCTGTGTTTGTCTCTTACTACTAAAAGAATTTAAAAATTAATTTTATCCTTATGAACAGTTTTCTCTAATAACATTCGATTTTAAAATTCCTAGTCTGTTACATAAGAGCAAGTTCGTGCGACCCAGTCGTGCATTTTATTTACTTTGGGAGCGTGGGTCTGTCTATCCCCGTGTGGGGGGTACTTGCAAATAAATCTTTTAAAATATAAAAAACTTAAAAATTCTGTGCATTTTTTGTGGATTTCAATCCAAGACGGTTCGCATTCGCGTACAAAAAAAAACCCGTAGTTTTCAAAAATAAGGATCCCCTACAGAAAGGACAAAATCCTGCTATTCGTCATATTTTCGATCCAAGAAATTTCTTTGGACAAAAATTCATAGCTTAGCAAAATGTCAATATCAGAGTAAGAGAAGCATAATATGGCTTTTCCGATTAACTCTCCAATCCGGGATACCAAGTATTCGTTAAGTTATTTTTGTGATACTTCACATGCAGACATTACCATATTTTTGGTCAAATATGTTAATATTCTGGAGCAATTTTGGAAGAGTTTACGTACATGCATTCCTAGCGCTTCTTGATTGCTAATCGAAAAGGTCAATAGTGCCTTGCAGGCGCAATTTCGAAATTTTGAGAAAAATTCATTCTCAGTCTTAAAAATTGGACAGCTTCTGTGGAAAAAGTATTTTTGGAATGGGTAGTAAAGTTGTCAGGATTCCAATAAAGGGGGATAGTTCACTATAGCTTACTTTGAGCAAGTATCCTGTTTTTTAAGATGAAGTGTCAATCATAGATCGCTTTGTAATCTCAACTCGTTGCGGAATCAACGATCCACCACTGTAACCCTTGGAATGATTGACAAAATGGCTATTATTGCCGTCTGGTTCTCTATGAAGATATCAATACTTTAATGGACTAGTTCAAATGGCTCAAGATCTTTTATGGCCGCACAAACAAATTTATTGAATTTGGTTGAAACCTAGGAGAACAAAGCACAACTACAAAAACCAAACGACTACGTAAGTGCTTTATTCGGCTTCTTTTAAATTCGTTATTTTGGAAAACTGTAGTATCCCTTGGTATAATGGTTAGTGCGTTTGACTGTCATGCAGAAGGTCTTGGGTTCAAATCTCAGCCTCTGCAGGTGGTGTACTGCCTATTGCGAGGAATTGACAAAGCATCTTTTGCTACCTATTGCAGCCTTATTGCAAAATTCCTAGCTTGCCCAAATGTTGATATAATAAATGTACATGTACTGTACATGGTCACTTCATACTAAGCTTACAACGAAGTAAGCTTTGCAGTATAGATTTTAATAAAATAACGACTTCAAAATTTAGACCGAGCCTATTCTTGAAATGCATATTTGCAGCTTTAGGCCAAATTAATAGTTCAATGTTGATGGTTAGTAGTGCACAGTACACTCGTTTACACGCACTATTATGTTGATTTCGGAATAGAGTTGCAAAAAAATTGCAACTTTATGCCGTGGTACTATAGGAGAATAAATTTAGAAAACAACCTTTCAAAAGTATTCAGCATTATTCCGATAGTCGTTTTATTAAAGCCAGTAAAACGACAAGGCTCTAGAAACGAAAATTGGAATTTTACTGAAACGACTATCGTTATAATGCTTAGAAAAGTGAAGAACATAGAGAATGCTACCCTTTTCGTATTATTTAAGCCCAAAATGTGCTCTCTGGAGCCTTCTCGTTTTAAAGGCGTTTTATTAAAATGACTATCGGAATAAGGGTGATTATAAAATATTAATTTGTGATGAAAATGTTAATTAAATGTCTTGAATAAATAATTTTAAAAAATCCAGTCTAAAACCATTTTTAAATAAATCACGGTTTAACCAAATTAAAGCAGCTGAAGCAATGATAATAATAAGAAAAGAATTATCAACCAATCAAAAAACCCTCAATTAAAAAGATCCATTTTTGGTTTGATTTTTCATATATTTTGTTTTAGATATTTCAACGTCAACATGTAAATTAAATTGATACAATCTATTATTAAAACTCTACAAATTATTTTAGGCATTCGTTCACAGTAATACATAATTATTATTTTATTGGACACATACACAATCTACAAAATAGTTTTCCACTCATCACCGTCTTTATCCACTAGAATTTTGTTTTCCGGTCCCAGAATACATTTTCCATAGTGTTGTGGTTTGTCCTTGAAATACTTTTCGACAACTCCATTCAATTCAGCTAACGTCACGTTCAACATGCGCTGTCTATACTTTTGGAATAGCTCCTGTGAAACGCCGTAAAGGAAGAAATCAACTCCCAAATTGCCAGGTGCTGTTGGGGAATCTAACTGCTGCAGAACGCCCAATTTTGCCTCGAACAGAGTCTGCTCTGTGATTTCCTTCTCACTTTCCTTCAGCCACTTATAGGTATTATCAAAAGCATCGAAAGTTTTGGTGGAATTTGGATCCCGATAGCTGTAGAAACTAAATATTCCATCTGAGCCAAGTTTGGCGCCGGCGCCATAAGCTCCATTCTGTTCTCTCACTACAGGCAGCAAATACTTGGCAGAGATCAGTTTTGCGAGTATTCTCAAAGCGGGATGATCCCGATGGATGTAGGGAACCGTGAAAAATGCTTTAGCGCAATAATTGACGGGAATATTCATAACGAAGTGCTGACAAGCAGGCGACAAAAGATTTACTTTGTTCTCTGTCTTTGTGCTTACATTTCTGGGTAATTTTTTGAGGAAATCTTCATAGTTTTTGAGCAGTTTTGGCAAATTCTCTTCGGATGTGTTTATGGCAACGCGCATTGTTTGTGCATTAAATAGTTTATTTCCCAGTGTTACTAGTTTGATTTGAATTTCTTCGGGTGTGTAGTCTTTGAGGAGCTTCTTCATCAATTCAATATGCTCCAACCCAGCAAGTTCTGATTTTAATTTTGCAGAATCTGTTACTAGCCCGCTACAGCTCTGCATAGCATAAAGATGTCCAGAGCTAGCAATGCCAACAGAAATACTGGACATATAATTCTCGATGAGCATATTTAATCGATCTACATCGTCCATTTTGAAATTGCACAACACCTCGTGCACGAGATCAAACATACTTTTGGAATTGTAGTCGAGAGCGTGTGTTGTCATCAAAACTCCAAGGTCATACGATTTGCTGTCGTAGATATTTTCCGCGAAATGGAGCTTAAAGTTGATTCCGGATGTCTTCGATGTCACTTTTTTATCAAAAACTCTGTAGTCGTACTTTTTCGTTCCCATATCGTCGATTACATTGCAGAAGAGTGGAATAAGCGTCACTTCTTCGCGAGTAAGGTTCGCTGAATCGAAAAAGCATTTTAAGTAAGAAATTTCGTTGGTTTGGACATTACAAATTTGTGTTGGCACATCCTGAACTTTAATTACGTTTATCGGATAGAGTTTAGGTGGTGTTTTAACATCGGCCAAGTCCAAGCAAGGTAAAACTTCAACGTTGGGTGGAGCCTTTTGTGACTCTTCCAGGCGCAGTCCATTTTCGAAGATCGTCTCGCGGTCTTCAGCAGTCAAATTTGTTGATTTATACTTGAGCATGGCTAACTCCGCTTGCTGGAAATTGCTCTCATAAAGGTCGTCCGGTGACATAGTTAACGTAAGTCTATGAGTATTGTTAACGAAGTAACGTTCTACTTTCTTCTGTAAGTACTGGGGATCTTGTCGTAGGTTTTCGCGGAATGTTTGCATTATCTTACTAACTCTCAAGGTTTCAACAATATCACCTTCGTGATTCCAAAGAGGCGTGGAGTTAAAAAGCAGTCCCAAGCCAAATTGTGGACTCTGGTGCTTCAATGAAAGTTCAATGTTGTGCAAAATACTCTCGATGTGATCGTTTTCGAAGCCGTTTTGAACAATATTCCTAATTGTATCATCGAATATTTCCTGTACGCGACCGAAATCTTCGACTTTCAAATCCTGCAGACCAATACAAAATAACGTATCTTTGATTTGTGGATCATAGCCTGTCGCCTGATTGTAACCACCCGAGAAATTCGGTTCGATTAAGCTCTTATAGAATGCAGAATTTGGTCCTTTGACCAGCAATTCTGACAAGACGAACAAAACAAATGTTTCATTAATATCCGTGATGTCGGACATAAGCAGAGCTATAGAGATTTGATTTTGTTTCTCAAATGGTGCACCCAAATTATCAAGACGACTTGAAATGTGCACGTTTCTTGGCTTATGCCATCGTCTTTGATTCGGTATTCGGCTATAAGAATTATCAATTGCTTCGTATTTTGAAAGATATTCGGTGTTTATATAGTTAAGTGTTTTGTCCAAATTGAAATTGCCATAGCAATAGATTCGGGAATTGCTGGGGTGGTAGTATTTTTTGTGAAAAGCAACTAAATCGTCGTGGGTGAGCTTTGGTATTTCTAAAGGATTTCCACCGGAAACATAGCCGTAAGTGTGGTCGGGAAGAAGATTGTTTAGTAAATTTTGGCCAAAAATCGAAGAGTTCTCGGAAAATGCGCCTTTCATTTCATTGTAAACAACTCCTTTGATAATCAAATCTGAATTTTTGTCCTTTAAATTTGCATGCTCCAGACGCCATCCTTCTTGAAGGAAGTCTAAATATTCCAAGTTTGGTCTATAATTATAAAAAAAAAATATTTATAATTAAAGCAAGAAATGACGGTTTATTTTATAGAAGCATAAACAATGTAAATAGTTTAAATAGATTGCATAATTGTACATGCGAGCAATATAAACATTAAGTGAAGATTATCTGATTGGTGACAAGTCAAGAAAACAATGATAAAAGAATACCTTTTAAAAACTAGCTATTATATGAACTAAAGTTGAGTTGGTAGAAATAGAATATCATCTAAATTAAATTCGTGAACAGAGAATGTTAAGGACAGACAAATTATTGTCGATACATGGCGAATCATGTACTTGGATAAGTTTTGTTTTATTTTTCATGAAGATATAAATCGATAACTTTTTTCTATGATAAAATCTTAGAGATATGTTAAGCATATAACAGTGCGTCATCGTGAAAAAACAGATTGACCACATAGCCATCGATGACGCAAGGCACTTCTCCAGTATCAGGCAGCTCCAAACGATCCGAAGTGCCAATTGACTTCTAACGACTATCTCGCTGTAGCCAAGGTACTGCTACGAATAAGTTGACCAATGGCAAAACGACGAATTACTGTGAAGAAATTTGAATTCTGGCAGGTACAATTATAAAAGATCACCAGAAAGAAGTTATCTCGCCATGGAAAATCAGTAAAAACATTTTTATGAAACGTCGTTCTAACGTTCTGGAGTTTACAGATCACATAAACGAAACCCCAGGCTTGACGATGAATGCCGGCAAACAATTGTAGCTTAATTAGATTTATACCAAGCGGCCCTGCTTTGGATAACCAGACCAATACGGGAGCTCTGCGAGCATAACAAAAGAGAGAAACTCGTGGTTGTTACAAGGAAAAAAGGAACAAGGCGAACTCTCATTCGAGGAAAATAAATTAATCTAAATCTAAACCTCTCAGGGTTACACGGCCCGAACTGAAGCCTGCAAAGCATATTAATGGAAATATCATTTCTGCAAAATTGTATAACTGCAATCATCATCATCATCGGCTCGACAACCGGGTTCCGGTCCTGGCCTCTTTCAACAAGTCTCTCCACCTATCCCGGTCTCTAGCCGACGCCATCCAGTTGCGCACCCCAAGGCTTCGGGCGTCCTGGTCTACGCCATCTCTCCAGCGCAAGCATGGTCTACCACGCTGTCGTCTACCATAGAATGTACCACAAAGAACTTTCCGAGCAGGTTCCTCTTCGCTCATGCGAGCTAGGTGCCCTGCCCACCGGAGTCTACCGAGCTTAATTTTTGTCACGATATCTGCTTCTAGGTAGATTGCGTACAATTCATGATTGTACCGTCTCCGGAATCGTCCGGATGAATCGAATTCTACTGTAACGCAGCTTATACATAAAACATCCCTTGATAAGCTCAGTAATTGGGCCAGTAGCTGCGGACTTAATGTCAACCATCTTAAAACATAAATGTTTCTTTTTACCAGAAAACGAAAAATCCCAAACCACCATAAATAGTACACCGCTCTATATAACTGACACGGCAATATATCTTGGTTTAATTATCGATGGTAAACTAAACTGAAAGAGAACATCAAAGAAAGGAGAAAAAAAAGCTGCAATAGTCTTCTACAACTGCAATAGAATATTTGGACCCCCTATTACAAAACCATTCATTGGATGTACACAGCCATAATAAGCCCTTTTCTGATGTATGTTTGTTTGGTTTGGTTGCCAGCCTTGAATAAGGAAACCAATATAAAGGCCAAAACAAAAATTCAGAGACTGGCATCTATTCGCACAACAAGTGCCATGAGAACTTCAACAACCGCAGCCATAGAAACTTTACTCTCATTTGCCCCACTCGATCTATTCATGAAAGAGTTGACTGCCAAAAGTGCCCTACGACTTAGAATGTAGAATTGAAAAAAGGAGCCACTGTGGTCACAGAACCATCGTAAACTTCACTGACATTGACATTCAAACGGACTTCATTTCACGGTACATAGATTTTAACTCAGTCACACTAATACATATTCCAACAAGGGAGATATGTATGGAAAACCGGGCCCTACACGAAAATCATGTATCGGTTTTTACAGATGGTCCCGAAACGGAAGCTGGAGTAGGTTCAGGCATCTTCTTATATAGCCCATCCATAAATAGATCATTTAAGCTTCCAAACCTTTGAAGTGTTTACCAAGCGGAAGTGCTTGCAGTTTCCGAGGTCGCAAAATATCTTTCCATATGTAAACTGACGAACAAGAACATTGATACCTTCATAGATAGCCAGGCGCCAATCAGATCCATTTTGTCAATTGTCACGAAGTCAAAACTGATTACTCGTTCATGTAGTGAATTGAGATTGCTCGACAAAGAAAATTTAGTCACCGTTCGATGGGTCCCAAGACACCTTATTATTTATTCAAACGAAATGCCTAATGAACTGGCCAGAAACGGTTTATCACTTGAACCAAGCCAAATTGTGGCCTGGGTTTACTTATGCCACTGGAACAGGAAAAAGTATAGAATTTACTCAAGACCACAAATGACACATTCATGGTCAACAATTGACGTCCAGGAAAGTAATCAAGCAATTCATGCACGCCAGACGGGATAGCAAATATCACTGGCTATTCCAAGTCAAAAGTCAGCTCTACCAGCTAAAGTCTCTAAGTACGTTCTGAAAAGGCTTCCACGAACAGTCCGTTTGTGTAGGATGCGGTGGAAAACGCATGCTTCTTCATCAAGGCCTAACTTGTCTTTGATATTTTAGACAAAAGATGTTCTCTCTCGGACTACTTTACCTCTTTCTTAAAAGCTGAGCTCTCGCAAACACTAGAGACACGAGTTTTCAAAAGATATTTACACAATTGTAAGAACAAAGCTTGATGTCAGTGGCGTTTTTGTTCGTATTTATAAGGAAACGAAGAAGATGGCTTTCACGGTAAGACTAAGTTCATTCTGTTATAAAGAGATTTCACTCAATCCCGACGTCTTGAACACACATTAACCTAGACAGGCTCTGTCCCACTGCTGATATCTGGCGAAAATAACTCTTGCTAATCGCTGAAGAAGACGATTGAGGCTGCTTCTGGGGCTAGAAAAAATAATTGAATATCAAATTCCCCTCTAGACAAACTAAAGTGTCTATTTATAAGGCAATAATCATCTTGGTCCTCCTATTTGGTGCAGAGGCATGTACCCTGTTAAAGATGAATAAGCCTGTTTTTTGGGAGGAAAATTCTAGAGGAAATTTTATAGTTCGTCTTTACAGACTAGGAGTAGAGGAGAATACATCAAGGAACTATGAGGGTTTTAGAGCGACATGGACCTAGCCAAGAAAGTAAAATACCAAAGATTGAGGCGTCTGGGTCAGTTAGAGCGAATAGACATTAATGTTCCCACCAAGATGAAAAGAAGAAGTCAACGAACTTGACTTACGAAACTGGAGACAGGTTGATGGTTAAAGCTCTAGTCCACTCTGGTCTGTAGCGTGTCGTAACGTAATAGAATGTCGCTACTTTGTACTCGTATACTAATCTTATTATACCCAATCCAAAAGTTTTCCTTTATAGGAACGAGTTCTGCGGGCAGTAACTATTCAAAATCCTATTCCTTGCCTATCTATATTTCTAATGCGAAATTTTAGAAGGTAAATTTATAAATATAGTAGTCCTTGTGCTGCCTAGAAATCGATACCCTTGCAACAAAATATTGAATATAACAAACAAAAACCAAACATTAAAAATAAGCTGTTATAATATAAGACACTCACCTGAAAACCGCATCCAAATAGATTCGTTGTAAGTTCCTAAAATCGATTTCGTTCATTGATGAAAATGGATAGATGGTGTAGTCGGGTCCTGTCATTGCGTTCATAAAAGTGGCCACCGATCGATTAAGCATCTTAAAAAAAGGGTCACGAACGGGATACTTTTGTGACCCACACAGGACACTATGTTCCAGAATATGCGGTAGCCCAGTCGAATCGAAAGGAGTTGTCCTAAAGTTCACCGAGAACACATTATTCGAGTCATTGCGATTCAAATACCACAACTCGGTTCCGGATTTGTTGTGCTTGAATGTATAGCTGGTGATTCCGAACTCTGGTATACTTTCAGCGCGAACGCATTTAAAATCTTCATATTCCTTTCCGGGTGAATATTGCCGGTCGACCAAATTGATAATTTCTGGGCCAGAATTATTGGTGGTACTTTTGACTTGTGGTTGGCCATCTTGGGCTACATTGGTCGAAGAGAGCCTCAAATTCTTTGATATACGAGTTTTTGCATAACGCAGCTTGTGGATATGCTGCAGCACACGCGTAATCATGCTTGAATCACTAGGCAATAAGAAAAATAGCACGAAAATACATAACACACTTTATTATTCAAATCACAAAATATTTTTTTAATTGAATAGTTGGACCGATTGAATTGCATGTGGTTATGAGAGAATTGAGTCATTTTATGAAATAAAGGAATCGCTCTAACGCTAAGTGAAGAAAATTGTGAAGAACTTACCAGATGGGGTAGTATTTTATAATTAAATTGTGGGAAATAAGTCGATGAAATGATTTTTTTTATCGTGATATTTGAAATCGAAATGTGAAAAGTCCTTACCAAATTCCGGACAACTGTCAGACAAATATGCGCAATAAGAAATAGGTTAGTTTGATTTTGGAATAAATGTGATCGATATTGTACTAGAACTGAATAACATTCGGACTTACACTTAGCAACTTTATTAGCTAAATATAATTAACACTGTGGTTGTAGTTAAAAGAATAGCTGTCAAATAAATCGCTCAGACATGTAGGAAAATAAGTCTACGATGGTGCAGCCGTGCTCTAACCTAGCTGTAAGAAAATATTTTTTTTTTAAATTTTGCAAGATTGTTTTTCGTTTGGTATTTTTGTATTTTTGAGTATTTTGAGTTTAATATTAAATATATGAACGTTCCAAATGGCTAGCTTTCATAAAAAGAGAAAAGTATTGAAAGATCTCATATATCAACAGCTGCAACTTCACTTTGTAGGGTTGTATACTATTTGCCTTTCTTTCAACTTTGATAGTTCTACAAGCTGCTGCTATAGCTACGTACCATTCTGTTCGACCAGTTCGTCACATGAAATATCATTAAGGATCTCCCAAATTAATGGGAGGCATTTAGAACAACAAATTTCATATATCGAACTCCGTATAAAGAAAGAGTAGAAAAGAAAAGATTGAAAAATCAACATCAAAAAGAACCATGGAAATTTTCGTTGATGAGCCCAAGATTTGCAGAGAATTTGTTTTCCTTCTCATCTGTTTTTCTTCTTCACACTCAACATTTTCGAAAAAAAACTTACGCAAATTGAGTCAATACTTAAGAGAACCTTTTTGAATTGTGTATTTTCAAAGACTGCTTTTACACGAAAGCGATTTTTAATCTTAGATTCTCTTTTGACTCTCCTTCGATTGCATGAATGCTTTTAAACACAGCGATTTTTAATGAAAGTTAACTTTTCTTCTATTGAAAAGGAGTCATCTCTCCGCACTCTTTACTCTAGTGAGTAGATCGAAGTTCACTGAGCGAACGCCAAATAGAAATGAAACATACCTGACAAGTAAAGAAAACCACAAAGAAGAAAGAACGATAACTCTGCAATTTTTCCAACCCTAGCAATTTTGTGTACCCCCGCCACCACACACGTCTCTCTCCCACGGGCTTAAAAATCGCAAGGTAATATTGCTTCGTTTAAAAGCAGTCAAATACTTCTGTCATGATATCGGTTTTGTTGGTGAGATCGTAGAAGAGAATTTTCCTCTCACCGATTCAGCCTACAAAACCATTGTCATGACGCAAGACTGGGTTTAAAAGAAATACATCTGATTGGTAATTTGGCTACTACACGATGCCTTTTGAGGATGGCTTATTTATTTTTTAGTTTAAAAAGAGTTGTGGATGCTTTTTTGTCTCTTTATCCTTCTCCTTTGCACTTATTGCCCGCAAAGAGGCGAGTCAAGAGCCACCGTTTAATAGCTGATTAACTTGAAACTTTTCATAAACTGTCAAGAATTCCTATTGATTTTGAGAGCAGGTTTTGAAATGTTTCAAGTTACCAAACGGACATCAAATTTAGTACAATACAAATTGAAAATCCGAAGGATTGCTTTAAAGATATAGGGGTGTATTCATAGAGAATTACTAAAGTTGTGATTGCTAGATCCTTTAGTTTAAGGTTTGGTGGTTAAATAAACACAGCTACTATTCATAGTCAATTTCCCAGCTGTTTTTAGTAGAACAACAGGTTAAGGCTGTGTTCTACTACAATTATACTTCAAATAATGACGGGTCAAAGAAAGTGTAAATTTTGTGTAGTAAGTTAAGCCTAGTATACAGTTCTTCTAAAAAAATGGGAGAGTTTTTTCCCGAAAAAAAACTTTTTTCATTTCACCAAACTGTAAACCAAATCGAAAAAAAATTTATACTCACCACGATTTTTTTTCACGCAAAACAATGTGCATCCCATTGTTTTGACGGAAAAAACTTACAGAAACTTTTTCATGAGAAAAAAATTTTTTTTTCACCACTCATTTTTTTTTCTTCAAAAAGAACTGTATACTAGGCTTTAGTTTGATTCTCAGCCACCCGCCGCAAAAAAGTTTTTCAGTGGTGTACTACCTCACCTCTTGCGAGGAATTGACAAATCCTCCAAGAGTATCATGAGAAGTGCTGCTTATTAGGTTGAACAAAATTTAATGGTTGAGAGTTGAAAGACATTAGGCTTAGCATCTCTATTACCCGTCATGTTAAATTTTGTGCGGTATTTTTTGATATTGCACGTTGAAAAAAAAAATTAAGTAAAACAAAATTATTAAATAAAAAAAACAAACAAGAAGCTCAAACAAATGTTCTTTAATAATTTTCAAATGAAAAATAAAAGCAATGCTGCAATGCAAAGGGCTCTAAGAGCTCCTCTAACTTTTTTGTATCAATCAAATTTGACATTTGACTTTGATGATGACTACTTAAACATAGTATTTCCTATGTTTAAAGTTAGACCACAGGTCTAGCCCTAAACTTAGGATTAAATTTTTTTATGAATAGCCTAAACTCTGGAATTGCTCAGTAACAACTTAGCAGTTTAGTAAACATCTATGAATATGCCCCATAGTCTTATAGTTGCCACACAATTTAAAACACCGTATTTTCTGACTATGATATAGTTTGCAGAGTGACAACTTAAAACCAATACCATTGTAAAACTAGGTACTAATCTACTATTGAATGCTAACATCATAATCTAAGTTATAATAATAGTAATGTATACGAAAATATTTGTAGACCTTTATCCCTTTTAAAATGTTTGAATGTATACAAATCAATACAAAAACTTCAAATCTATAAAAATCTTGAAAACGTTAAGGATAATATAGTGTTTTGCCAAATTCTGCAATTTACCGTCACTGAAATATTTAATTTTTCGACGCCAAATAATAGTCAAACATAGTCGAAAATTTATCAAATTCTTGTTTTTATTTATATTTTAACAACGTGTCCAGCAAAATAAATTGTATTAGAATCTTTTATAGCAAAGACAAATGGCCGATCAACAACGAAGTTAAGTACATCGTCGTTAAGTGAATAAAATTGTAATTCCACAACTGAAAATAAAAAACAAAAGTAAAACTAAAAAAACGAGAACAGTTAAAGGCATATTTAACTAACATGACGCAGCAGCAGCTTCTGATCCAGCTTCATTCACATCAATAAAAGCCTTATGTTGAACATCAGATACTTTTACGTTTCGTTTCGACTGGAATATGCCTGGCAAGATGGCTTTATCAAATAGTGAACGAATTCCCATCTGTTTAAGAAAATGAACAATATTTTCGGTAAGCTAGAACGAACGTTTTACTCAAGAACTGAAGTAGGTACCTCTTTCAAAACATCAGATAGTCCTATTGAAAATTCTATTTTGAACTTTGGAATCATCAATTCGAGTTGTCGAACAGTCATTTTTGAAGATAGTTCATTGATAGCAATTGAGCCTAATTTGCGCTCTAATTCAGCCAAACCATCCTTTTTTGATGGCAGTATCAGCACCATAGACATATCTGAATTTTCGTATGGAAGTTCTACGGCAGTTGCATCCAACTCAGGAAATTCACCATATTTAATATCTCTTTCGTTAGTAACCATAGTATCGACATCAACTGACTCGTCTTTACTAATCCAGAAAGGACTTTTTTGTGTAAGTTCACTATTGAACGGTAAATCCCACTTTCCTTTAAAATAAACCGCGTTCACAATTAAAGCAACCGTATTATCATTTACAGATCCAGGTTTCATTAAGTTGGTAATTTTGTTATTTGTTTTATTTTCAACCCAAGTGTTAATGGCTTCAATGGCTTCCGAGGGCATATCCTTAAAATTAAGTGCTTCTGCTCCCGAATTGAAATACTTCTCGGTTTTTTTATTGAAATCATCTTGGAGTTGATAGCTACAGCTTACGAAAATTCTGTTGGCTATAGTCAAATTGGCCTCACCAGTCTTTTTCTGCAGAAGCTGAGCAAAATATTCACCAACTTGGTCTTTGTCAGTCGATGGCAAACGGAGTACATTTTTCAACTCTTCAGCTGTTTTTCCTGCAGCACCAAGGTATGTCATTGCCAATGCTGTTTGAATGGATATAGGAGAGAATATGATATTTTCGGTAGCTCTATTTTTGGCAATTTGTCCAAGTAAATCTGCAGCGAAAAGGCCACTGTTTGAAGAAGTTGGGGAGGTCTGATTGATACTAGCTGATGATGTCATCTGAATTAAAGCTATCAGAGTGCAGAAAATAACTAAAAATAGAAATTTATTTAATCAATAGAGTCCACAAAAACAAAACCTATAAACAATTTTTTATATTTTTCGTTTTTCATTCTTCTTAAAAATAGAAACAGTAAAAGAGAGTTGAATAAGTGGATTTAATAAACGTTCTCGAGCATGTAGAAAATAATATACAAGTAATAAGTTAAATATATACAGGGTGTTTCCGAATTAAATGCCAAACGTCTAAGGATGGAGATGTACATTCCGAATCGCATAGTAGTTTTATTTTAATTTATATAACAATTAAATTACCGCAACATGATCTTCGCATCGTCACACGTACTTTCTTTCATAAACAGTTGAAATACCTAGAACTTGTTAGAATTTTGTATTAAATACAAATATGTACTTATTAGCAATTACCCACGGGCAACTCTGGACCCTACAACTTGCTTGCATTTCAAGAAACACGCTCTTTTCTCTATTTCACAACATATTTATATTCTGTCCAAAGTTTCATTACGATTTGTCTTACCTTTCAAGTGTCATTGAAGGATAAACATCTAGGCCTATTCTGCCACATCTGTTATTCTGCAATAGATTTTATGTTATTAATCATATAAGATTTCCACCTTAAAAGATCTTTTATGATTGGTATTCAGAGGTTTGAACTTTTATAAAAATCTGTTATGCAACTTCGAAAACGAGATCTGTTATGAAGCTGAACTAAATCTGCTATCATAATCAGCTGCGATTAAGTAAAATATTTTATCTGACATAATTAAAACGGATGACGAACAAAAAAGTAAACTCTAACACACTATTATTGTTATCCATACCATGGCAATACTCTACTTATTTGTTAATGATGTGTTTTAATATATTTTGTTGCATTTGTCTCCTTTAAATAACATTTTGTTGACAAAATAAAAAAGAGATATCCATTTTCAATTAATATACCTGTGTACTTATTGAAATCTTTTATGATAAAAGTCACAGAAGTTTGTCTTCTATTCTTTTATGATTTTTAACAGATTTCATAACAGATTTTAGCATGCCCATTACCAAAATTATAATTCATAAAAGATTTGTAGACAGCTCAAACTTTTGTTTTTCATATCTATTTCTTTTCTTGTCGTTTGTCGATTCGCATGTTGAATGTTATTGTTTATTTTTGCAATTAAATTTTTGTCGTACTCATCATCCTCATCAGATGAAATATTCAGTTACAACGCAAAATTGTTTTTTTGTTCATTTTTAAAACTAATTATCAAAATCAAGTTTTATCAAAACACAGAGGCGCAAAATTTTAAACAGCCTATTATTAAGGTATTAGTATGATACTACTTAACATTTTGCTAACTTTAAAGTAGTTTACTAACTCATCCTTAATTTTAAACATTTTCTAACTATGTAGTATCGTACTATAAGAATTTTCTTAATAAATTGCTTCTGAACACACCTAAAACAATGACATTTCGTGTAAAAAAGTAAGTACCTACACGAACCTTTTTTGATGTTTACAAATGTCAAAGAGTCATATAAAGCTAGCGTGATACTAAAATAATAAAGAAGGTATTCGATGATTTTAACTTTAATAAAAGGGTAGAGAAAGTATGATACTATATTCGATTAAAATTTGCAAATTCGTTGCTTTAACCTAGTTCTTACTTTTGGTTGTCTACAAAACAATTGAAAGCCATTAGGTGTTTTTTTTTTTTGACAATTGACCTGGATCAACCCTGGGTAAAGTTGAAAGAACGAACCTATTAGTGTTATGTAATAATTCTGGTTTAAAAAATATAAGCTTTTTAGTTGTGGAGCACAGAATATACTTTTTATTATCATCCATCAAAACCAAGTCCACAGCAAATAGTAATATCTAGATGAGAAAAATGACGTCCCCAAGAAGAATAACACGTAGGTATACCGTCGATGAACAAGAGCAAATGATAGAGGACTAAGAATACATCCTTGTGGGACATCTACAGACGTTTCATACCACTCTGACAATGACAACTGGGAATGGGAACAATCCCAAAGTGCGGCACCCATATCGCGAGAAATACATAGAGCATCAAAAATTTCCGAGATATTCTAAGTTGCTAAGCCAAGCTAGTTTATATGTCAAAGCCTCCCTTGGCTACGGTCTTGGTTTAATAAACATGTTTTTATAAAGCGAACAAATTTTTGGAATGGTTGATTGCAACATTTTTTTAAAAAAGCCCATGTACCTATATGCATAAATATTGGTTGTGTTTTGTTTATAGAATGAAATATAATCAAACGAGTTTATAACGAGAATGGGACTTAATACTCGGCACATTATAATATGCTAATAGATAGGTAGCTAAGTATACAGATCACAAGGTACACTTCAGATCGGATGGGTTGATTTCAAATTAATTTTAATTAAAACGAAATTATTATTAGACTCAATCTTTCATACAATTTGCCCTCCCGTTATTGTTATCTTTGCACAAAATCGAATAATTTCAAATGAAATAGACAAAAAAAAAAGCATTTATGTAGTAGTTTTTTGACAAATTAGAACAGAATAAACGATAAATAGAACCTTTATTAAAATTTTGAAACTATGCACTCACTGGTTTTATTTTCTTTCAACATTTTATTTTTGATTTGAAAAATGAGAAATATTTGATTACGTTTAGACACTTGTCTAGTTTTTCTGGAATCCAAGTTCAATTGCGATGAAATCAACGAGAATACTAAAAGATTTAAATCGAAGTTCTGCCGTATTTATAATAATAGAAATGATGAGCTAAATCTTGTTTACTCGGAATTTTATTTTATTTGTGTGTATTCTCTAAAAAAAAAATATTTGCACATGTTACTATAGTGTCAAATCTCGAACTGATATGCATATAACGGGTGATTTTTTTGAGGTTAGGATTTTCATGCATTAGTATTTGACAGATCACGCGGGATTTCAGACATGGTGTCAAAGAGAAAGATGCTCAGTATGCTTTGACATTTCATCATGAATAGACTTACTAACGAGCAACGCTTGCAAATCATTGAATTTTATTACCAAAATCAGTGTTCGGTTCGAAATGTGTTTCGCGCTTTACGTCCGATTTATGGCCTACATAATCGACCAAGTGAGCAAACAATTAATGCGATTGTGACCAAGTTTCGCACTCAGTTTACTTTATTGGACATTAAACCAACCACACGAATGCGTACAGTGCGTACAGAAGAGAATATTGCGTCTGTTTCTGAGAGTGTTGCTGAAGACCGTGAAATGTCGATTCGTCGCCGTTCGCAGCAATTGGGTTTGTGTTATTCGACCACATGGAAGATTTTACGCAAAGATCTTGGTGTAAAACTGTATAAAATACAGCTCGTGCAAGAACTGAAGCCGAACGATCTGCCACAACGTCGAATTTTCAGTGAATGGGCCCTAGAAAAGTTGGCAGAAAATCCGCTTTTTTATCGACAAATTTTGTTCAGCGATGAGGCTCATTTCTGGTTGAATGGCTACGTAAATAAGCAAAATTGCCGCATTTGGAGTGAAGAGCAACCAGAAGCCGTTCAAGAACTGCCCATGCATCCCGAAAAATGCACTGTTTGGTGTGGTTTGTACGCTGGTGGAATCATTGGACCGTATTTTTTCAAAGATGCTGTTGGACGCAACGTTACGGTGAATGGCGATCGCTATCGTTCAATGCTAACAAACTTTTTGTTGCCAAAAATGGAAGAACTGAACTTGGTTGACATGTGGTTTCAACAAGATGGCGCTACATGCCACACAGCTCGCGATTCTATGGCCATTTTGAGGGAAAACTTCGGAGAACAATTCATCTCAAGGAATGGACCGGTAAGTTGGCCACCAAGATCATGCGATTTGACGCCTTTAGACTATTTTTTGTGGGGCTACGTCAAGTCTAAAGTCTACACAAATAAGCCAGCAACTATTCCAGCTTTGGAAGACAACATTTCCGAAGAAATTCGGGCTATTCCGGCCGAAATGCTCGAAAAAGTTACCCAAAATTGGACTTTCCGAATGGACCACCTAAGACGCAGCCGCGGTCAACATTTAAATGAAATTATCTTCAAAAAGTAAATGTCATGGACCAATCTAACGTTTCAAATAAAGAATCGATGAGATTTTGCAAATTTTATGCGTTTTTTTTTTAAAAAAAGTTCTCAAGCTCTTAAAAAATCACCCGTTATTTTGGCTTTACCCACTGAACCCCGTATTTGCATCACAATAAGTGTAACGTGAAACTGCCGATGTTGATGATAATTTATTGCTTATGCAGATACGACTGAGTGAGACATAATGAAGGAGAACATAACAATCACAATGGAAATGCTGTTCACGAGAGTTCATACAGGACGATTATAACAATAGTATTTTTCGACGTATTTTCGACACTTATCGGCCAATAACTAGGTCATAACAAGACGAATATTCGTATTTATAAGGTCAATAGTTCGCGGATTTGTTTAAGCCCGATATTTTCCATTACTTAACAACAAAAATCCAATGGTGATAAATCACACGATCTTGTTGGTCAGTGAACATCACCAACATTTTTGCTTAATTTCACCAAAAAAAGGGGTCGTTCTGTTCTGAGATATGGCACTCTCTTCTTGAAACAACATCTCTTTCATATCTATATGTTCGATTTAAAATTCGTTTAAAATTTACTTATACAAAAATAAATATGAGGCCATAAGTAGAGAGCCTAAACCTAGTGACTTACAAATCTTAACCATTTCTGTGTGCGTTTTACCAGGAATGGAGGGGACATACAATTTTCTGCCGACTCCGAACGGCTAATGAGCAGCAATTTTCTTTTCATGACAAGAGATATTCTTAGGGACATTGTGAATTCCTCGCAAGAGGTAGTACATCCCTGAAAAGCCTTTTTTTGCAGAGGCTGAGAATCGAACCCAAGACCTTTTGCATGACAGCATGATAATCTAACGCACTAACCATTATGCCAAGGGATACTTCCATTTTCTTATAGCGATGATAATTCTTTGGTGTTTGGCAGAAACATGATTACTCCATAAAATATTAAGCGTCCTTGAGTTGACTTTACATTGAGCTAGAACCTAAAGCCTAGTTCTCAGTTCAAGTGAAAATGAAAATTTCATATAAATGTGGCGGCTGTTTCACTCGCATGAAATCCCCAACGAGAGGTGAGTACCAAATTGTGGATTGGAAAAACAATTATGTTCCACAACTTTTTCCACGCCAACATTTTCATTTCTCAATGTAGTTACAACCATCAGGAAAATTTTAAGGCAGCGCGGAAAACTGTGACATTTGTCAGTTAATTTAAATATTTAATTTAAAGTAAATTTAAGTTAATTTAAGTATTCAGTATTTCAGGTGAGTATAAAAAATTCACGTGGAAAAGTTTATTCTATTTTCATTTTTATTCTCCGCGTGTAATTTGGAACGTATTCATTTTTCATTTCACGCTAGGTGAGTACTAGGCTTTAACGGGTAAACCAATTTTCTTTAAATTTGGAACATAATGTTTCAATAAATATTTTCATAAATATTCCAAGTAAAGTTGACGTAAATTATTCTATGAACGCATCATGTTTGTACTAGACACCACAGAATTGAAAGTGATGTTTAGACCTTCCCCATTTTCGAAAAAAAAAATATAGACCGTCACTCGTCAGACGAAATTGGAATTTACTTCTTCATATATATGACTATCATGTTTGTAAACCTAACCACCAAGTGAAAAATGAGTGCATTAGCTAAGAAACCTTGATCTGAACATATACCTACAGCCTTTTTTTTTATTAAATTTCACTAATACTCGGTCCAACCTCGGAATAGTCAAACCGACTCGAAGCACTTAGTTCGGGCTTACGCCACGTCAAATAAATCCATATTACTCTTGTTTTTTCGCAAGTCCATATAGAATTGTAGAAAAAAACGACATCGGGATTTAGGAACTTCTTTCCAAAAAGTTGGAAGCACTGTGCACGCAAAACAAAAAGTACTTTTATACACATATAGATAATATTATTTAGACATCACCGTTTTTATCAGGACATAGATTAAGGCAGGTATTCACCGAGCGCTCTTAAACGGCTCTTAACTTTACGAGATGAACACTCACAAGTGTTTTTCGAAGTTCGAAAATGAGAGCCACTCTCTCTTGTTCAGGCATACCCAAACTGTGAAATCAAACTGTTTTTGAACTCGAATGACAGCTGGCTTCGGTCAATTTCGTATTTTGCTTGGGGAGCGTTGCTGGTGACGATAACTGGTTTTGGTTTTGCACTCACCGTCGTTTGTTTAGTTTGTTTAGTTTTCGAATTTTCGAACAAACTTTCGAAGAGAGCGCTCGTGGGGACCACTCCTAACTTTTAAGAGCGCTCGTAGATCTTCACTAATATTGCTTGGTGAATAGGTTTATGAGCTTCTTAAGTTATGAGCGCTCGGTGAATACCAGCCTAAGTCTCGAAAATTATGTGGACTTAGCTAAGTCCGTATAGACTTTAAGTAGTATTTACATATAAAGCGTTTAGTCCCGATGTCGTTTTTTTCTACAATTCCTTATGGACTTGCAAAAAAACACGCCTATTAATAAAATTAGCCGTTTTACCTACGCCTTCCTTATGTCAAATATACTGTTAAAAAAATCACCAATCTAAAACTCTGGTTATTATAAATGTAAAAAACCCAGATGATTTCCATTATCATTTATTTTATTAAAATTGTATGCATATTGGAAATTGGATAAATTAAAAATTGGATTGTATAAAATGCAAATTCTATAAATGAATGTAAAAATCACATTGCGTCTCCAATACCTTATAGCTGCCATCACTTGCAAATCAATTAGGATATGCCCCCTCTTTTATCATAGCTTAGGAAACGCCGACCTATAGCTAATAATTTCTTCATATTTTCCTTCGAAAATTGATACTTCGAGCGGAAATCTGCATCCCTCAGTGTCATGGGCCTTCTCCTTCTTCCAGTTAGAGCGTTTAGACAATTTAGATCATTTATAAAGGCAAAATAACTATTCATTTTTTCTTAGTAAAAATGGAAAAGAAAATTGTATACACTCCTTCTTGTAAATTTCACACGATGTCATTTCAAAATGACATTTAGATACTACAACAGCTTTAAACCTCCTATGAACCAGTTTTAGCTTACTCCGCTTCTATTCTTCATGTATTTTCTTGTAAATAAGCTTTTCAGGATTAGAGGCGTTGTAAAGTCGGAAAAACTTTACTCCATCGCTAAAACGAGTTAATAAATAAGGCTGGTATATATATTACGTTTATATGCAGTTTCGAAAGATCGAGTTGGATTAGGGTCAGATTTTTGACCCAGGTTTTTCGTCATTTGAGTTAAGAGCTCGATTTGGAGTTAAGTTGAAATGGTGTTGAGGGAATGACGTCTCATGTTGTATCAGTATTTCATTTTATTATAAAAAAAAACTCCTTGACCCAGGTTTTTCGTCTCACATTTTGACTCGACACCACTGAGCGAGTGGGATCGAGTCTAACAAAGCTCATTTCAACTCAATACAGGTATACAAAGGATCTAAGCGAGTTTCAAGCTCTCTTCAACACCTCATATGAACGTAGTAACAGTCTTTCATTTGACGTTTGTTTCATTTGACGTTTGTGATTTAAACATAGATACATAATGTATATGTCAAACCAAACTTTCAAGCATCTTCCAAGTGGAAGCAGCAGTGGTAAGCAGTGCCACATGAAGATTCTGCAACATGCATGAGAAAACACGGGACCACATACTAGCATAATGTTGTCCACTCATGTAACAAAGGAAAAACCATCAAGGATATTAACAGGTGAAAGAAAACGAACTATGTATCTTCTTTGAAGGTGTCCCAAGTACACACTGCAACTTTACCAACTTCAAATTATTATTATAAGTCGCATGATGAATGAGTTGTAAAAGAGTGCGATAGTTAAAGCAAAAGATTAAAGCGGAAGATGTTTCTTCCATCTTTTTGACATTTACTTTTCTCCTTCAGCTCAAAAGAAAATAACCATCAGTTTCTGTTGCTCATTAAATTCAAATGCCGTGTTATTCCTGTCTCAGAAATTTCATCCACCCAAACCGAATCAGCTTTTTCCGTCAAAACAACGACTATAATTTTTGCAGAAAAAATAAACAAAATATTTGAATGTTTATTTGAACTTATCCAACGGTAGGTCTTAGTAGTTGATATTTTATCACCTACTTTATTGTATTTGATTTAAAATATATGTATCAGTTATAAAAAGCAATGTTGGTTGACTCACTTAGATTATATCAGAATGTAAACACACTACACACGCATAGATGTATAACAAATTTCTTTCAGTACATTAATTTATGAACGCATCTACTAAGATTATTATTTTGGAATAGAGTAAACAGGGATAAAAAAAACATGTATTTTCGAACTAGAGAAAGTGCTGACTTTTTTTTACTTTGGTGGAATGTTTTAACTAGAAACAAATCGTAGGCTTCGGATTTCTTTTCTAAGATACGTTTTTTAAGAACATTATTTTTTAGGTGTGTTTTCAGAGGATTTTGATTTGTATCTTTTAAAAAATATCAAATTTTTGTAGATGATGTTTACATACTCGGAAATTTGGTAAATACGTGTGTTACCAAATAGCGGAATATTTCACAACTTTGAGGCAATTTTATTTTCGTTTTTTATATGATTAATGATTTTTAATATTCAAAGAAGTATACAGGAAAGGCTAAAATTGAAAAGAACTACTATTACCAGAGTACGAATAAATAACAATTTTGAAAAGATTGTAAAAATCACGAATTTTCAAAAAATAATCAGAGACCTTAAATTAAATGCTATTCGACTTCTTTTTATTTAATACTAGATTTTAATAAGGATTGAAAATTAGAAAATAAATAAGTACTTAATAATTTAGAAAATTTATATGTAGCTTTATTTATCAAATTACCGATTTTTTGAGTCGTATCTTTGTATTGTCATGGAGCGTCATTTTGTATAGCGAACTCTAGCTTGGTGGTGGCGATGAAACTAGCGCTATATTTAACAGCAGAGAGTAGGATAAGATACTCGTACAAAACAAGTAATAAATAAAATGCACGACTAGGTCGCACGAACTTGCTCCTATGTAATAGACTAAGAATTTCAAAAATGAATGTTATCAGAGAAAAATAGAATGCCATGTGATTCAAGCAAATATAGGTTCATGCAAGAACAAAAATTATAAATCTTTGTAGTGGTTTCTTAAAAAATAAGCTTTTATATACAAATTTTTTAAAACATTTTTATGAAAAAATTTTGGTACGCCAATTTAAAGTTTTTATTAGGTATTGTTTGAATAAAAATTAAATTTGCAAAAAAATATTGAGCCGTTTTCGAGATATTGAATTTTCAAAAAAAAAAAACGATTTTTTTTTCAAAATTCAGAAAAATATTTTTCTTAAAGTTTTGAAATGCAATGTTTTTCAAACTTTTTAGAAGCTTCTCTCTAAAAAAATTCATTAAAATCCGTTATGCCGATAATGAGAAATTCAAAATTTTAAAAAATCGCTCTATGGTAGGTACAGTCAGTAATATCTTGTTTTCAATTTTGTTTTTTATTAAATTATAGATCTTAAAAATTAATTGAAAGACAAAAAAATTTAAGTAAAATTCTCGGAACCGTTTTCGAGAAAAATACGATTTTCGAAAACCATTTTTTAACATTTATTGTATGGAGGGTACCGTTATTTTTAGGTAAAACAAATTTTTTTTTCTTAAATTTTATAATTTATTTTAAAAAACTTTTATTTATCAAGTTTTGAAAAAATCGAGCATGGGGTTTTCGAAATATTGAGTTTTCAAAAAAAAAAATTGATATTTTTTTTAAAAATCCAAAAAAAATTTTTTTGAAAATTTGAATACAAAATAATATTAAAACTGCTGGGGAGCCTTAACATAAAAAAAAGATCAAAATCAGTGGTACCGTTTTATAGAAAATCAAAAACAAAAAAAATGGTTCCAAGGTGGGTACCAAAAATAATCATTTTTTGGAAATTTTTTTTTCAACCATTACCTAGGTTTAACTAAAAGAAATTTTATGATTTTTTTTAAATCTGTGGGACAGTTTTTGAGAAAAAAAATTTTTATAAAATTTCGAAAAAAATTCGTATGGGAGGTACTGTTATTTTTGGTCTTAAAAAATCAAATCAAAAAACATCCGGGGGGAAAAAATTAAAACCCATATCTACCAAGTTTGAAGAAAATCGGCCGAGCCGTTTAGCTGCAATCGAACAGACAGACAGACAGACGGACAGACAGAATTGCGAGAACCACTTTTTTGGTCTTCGCTATCATCGTAATGTCAACTTTGATCAAAATCTCGAGTTCGATTTTTTTTCCGAATGCATAACTTGCCTTATAGTACCTATAAGTCGCCAGTAAAAAAGAGAATATTTTATTATTAAATTTAGGAGAGACGAATGTAACAAGTACTTAACCCTATACTTAAGATGTCGCCACAATCTTTCGTCTTCTTGATAGTACTATAACTTTTATATACAAAGGTAGTATGTATATAACTAATAGAGTGTTTTTTTTAGAGGTGGAGGACTTTAAATTGGCAACACTATTTTCTGTGACAGCAGATACGAAAGTTTGGAGTTTAGTTTGGTTTGACATTTGACATCGTAAATATACATACATACTCACGCGGCACGCCGGAGCAACGTTTGCAAACTGTCTAAAATTATTTTGAAAAACCTGGTTCAATTCGAGAAACACATGAGGCCTTACGTGCGTTTTATGGTGCGCATAATCATCCATTAGAGCGATTATTCGAGAAACTATGAAACGTTTTCGCTATACGTTTCCTCTTAATTATTATACGCATCCCTTACGACGTCGCTTGTACAGTACGCATAAAACAATTGATTGCTGATGTACAGCGTAGTATTGATGATCGAAAAGTGTCAATTCATCATCGTGCTCACAAATTAATTTCGAGCCCATTCACTTTATATGCTACGTGAAAATTACTCCACGGCCAAATGTCTGATATCATTTTCAAACATTAATGACAAATGATTATAAACCCAATTTCATGGATATTAAAAGTATTTGTCTGTGTTTTGTTTCGAAGTTCTCCGCCTCTAAGAATAAACTTAACATTCAATTGTACAGCTGTTTAAAATTTTGCGCGAATTATTTTAAACTGCGTTTCAGATTAAGAAGATTATATTAAGATATGACTAAGAAAATAATATTCGTATCCATAGATTTTTATTTCAGAAATAACCAATTCAAGCTTATTTAGAATTTAACAACATGTCCAGCAAAATAAACCGCATTAGAATCCTTTATAGCAAAGAAAAATGGCCGATCAACCATAAAGAACTTCATATTATGATCAAGCGACATAAGTGATATTTGTATAACTGAAAATAAAAAAAAATTCAAATTTAATAAAACTAAAATAATAACATAAGTAAATACAAATTTAACTAACATGTCGCTGCAGCAGCTTCTGATCCAGCTTCATTCACATCGATAAAAGCCTTCTGTTGAACATTAGATACTCTTACGTTTGGTCCTGATTGGAATATGCCTGGCAAGTCAGCCTTTTCAAATATTGAACGGATTCCCATCTGTTTAAGAAAAGTGAAAAATTAGTAAGAAACAAATTTCCACTGAACATTTTAAATACCTTTTTCAAAACATCAGATAAACCTATTGAAAAATCAATCTTGAACTTGGGTATCATCAAGTCGACTTTTCGATTAGTCATTTTTGACGACAATTCATTAATGGCAATTGAGCTCAACTTGCCTTCTAAATCAGCCAGACCATCCTTTTGTGATGGCAGTATTAGCATCATAGAAATATCTGAATCTTTGTATGGCAATTCAACGGCAGTTGCATTCAACTCAGGAAATTCACCATATTTTAGAATCCTATCACTACCAAACATAGTATCAACATCGACTGATTCGTCTTTACTAACCCAGAAAGGACTTTTTCGTGTAAGGTCCTGACTGAATGGTTTTTGCCACTTTCCTTTAAAATAGATCGCATTCACAATTAATGCAACCGTGTCGCTATCTATAGATCCAGGTTGCATTAAGTTGGTAATTTTGTTATTGGTTTGATTTTCAACCCAATTGTTAATGGCTTCAATGGCTTCCGATGGCATATCCTTAAAATCAAGTGATTCTGCTCCTGAATTGAAATATTTTTCTGCTCTCTTGTTGAAATCAGCCTGCAGAGTGTATTCGGAGCCAACGAAAATTCTATTGGCTATAGTCAAATTGGCCTCACCAGTTTTTTTCTGCAGAAGTTGAGCAAAATATTCACCAACTTGGTCTTTGTCAGTCGATGGCAAACGGAGACCATTTTTCAACTCTTCAGCTGTTTTTCCTGCAGCACCAAGGTATGTCATTGCCAATGCTGCTTGAACGGATAAAGGAGAAAATACGACATTTTTGGTAGCTTCAGTTTTTGCAATTTGTCCAAGCAAATCTGCAGCGAAAAGTTCACTGTTTAAAGAAGATGAGGGGGTCTGATCAATACTGACTGATGACGTCATCTGAATTAAAGCTATCAGAGTGCAGAAAGTAACTAATCAAATAAAGTAGAAAAAGTAGACAAAAAATTGAATAAGTTAATTTGAAATTTAGTATAATAAGAAAGAAAAAAGAATACAATGAAAAAGAAATCTTTTTTGTTCGATTGAATACGTCAATTATTTTTTAGAAGGCACCTAAATTAAGAACATCCTTGTAAATGGTCAGTATTTTTTGACACTACTATTCTAATAAACATTGAATTACAGTTAAGATTTTCTAGGCGTAGTCAGCTTTCCAAAAAAACCCATATTGATAACATTTGTTTAACGAATTTGTATAAGATTTTGACCTTATTATGCGGCCGAATTTCTAGAGGTATACTCGTATAACTTTGAACTGCTATATCCTATTCATTTTTTTTTATAAATTTTATGATTGGAAAAATTGTATTGAGCATCTTATGGAATGAGAAAAAAGTCGAAAAACTAAAAATCAAAACGACATTATCTAGAAAAACGTTTTCGAAAAAGTACGCACAAATGACGACGCCAGGATGCATTGTTACCTGGCGAACCTCGTCAGTCAAAAATGAACCTCGTCGCTAGAGATGATTTTTCGGCCAAAAATGGGGTCCTCTTCCAAGCTCCAACGAAAAATTCGCTAAGTTGAATGTGCACGACGGGAAATCGACTGCCTCGGGTTCGGATAAGCACGTTTTCTTGTCTTGTCTTGCATTCCTTAAGAATGTTGGATGATTGATTTTCGAACAGGTCGTCTTAAATTTGGCCACCAAACGTTGAAGAATCGTCTTTGAAGTGCCACCACATCTGACGTAAAATGGGCGCAACGTTTGCAAGACGTTGAATAATAAAGAACATACTTGACAGATGTCACCAAAATAACGTGGCAAACCTAAGACTACCCGCGATAATTAGAAAACCCTTTAGAAACATTCAAGTTTTTCCAAATGACAGAATGGAGTAAAGCTTATTTCTAATAGGCCTATTTAAGGCATGAAAAACTCAGCCTTTCAATATATTAAGGATAACATTTTTCTTTCCTATACTATATGCAATCATGATCGCTGTTTTCATGATTGACAATATTTATTGAATGAAAACTTACAGAATTACATGTAGATACTCGCTCTTATAGTTCAAGTGATTTTTAACTGTACATTCTTGTAGAGAAATACTGAAATCCTACGTTACGAACCGGCTCTTTAGAGTGCGGTACGACCAAAATTACTCGAAACTAAAAAAAATTGAAGCTGGTGTACCTCAAGGAAGTGTCCTAGGACCGACCCTGTATTTGTTATACATATACTAGGGATATTTCAGTGGACTCAAACGCTATCATGGCCACCATTACTGACGATACTGCGATATTGGTGCTTGATTAATCCGCTATAAAGGATACAGAAAAACTGAAAAATGCCATCGATAAATTTAGAGATTGGACTCAACGATGGCGTATCAAATTAAACGAAATAAAATCGACACATATAAACTTTACAAACAAAAAAAACTAAATAATCACCCTTATTCCGATAGTCGTTTTAATAAAACGCCTTTAAAACGAGAAGGCTCGAGAGACCACATTTTGGTGTTTAAATAATACGAAAAGGGCAGCGTTCTCTATGTTCTTCACTTTTCGAAGCATTATAAGGATAGTCGGTTCAATAAAATTCCAATTTTCGTTTCTAGAGCCTTGTCGTTTTACTGGCGTTTAGTAAAACGACTATCGGAATAAGGGTGATTCAATTCAATTCAATTCCAATATTTATAAAGGTGATAAATGTTTGATAAGACATGTACTAAACAGTACTAAATGATAAATTTTTTTTTTTTTATAATCTACACGCGTTCAAGGGATTTTGATTACCCTTTAAATGTATCAACACAGCGCGGGCGTGAAGTTAAGAAAGAGAAAGAAGGATAGGAAAGATGTGTGGCACGATGTTCTGAGACTGAATATGGTTGTCTCAGATTTTTTTATCTCCAGGGATGGCGGCTGAACTACTGTGGAGAAAATGCTGTGTCTTATTTTTATGTCCCTTATAATTCGCATTATTTTATTCGTTTTTCATATTTGATGGGCATACTAGTTTTACTCAATCACATGTTGTTAGTGTTATGCCTGAACAACATGCAATGAGCAAACTAGCAACCCATTGATGACAACTTTATAAGGTTTTATAATGGAATTAACAAGACATAAACGACAGCAGGGATCGAACCTGTGATATTGAGGTTGACAGGCGAGCACACAACCATCGCGCCACGGCCACCCTAAATGGTTTCATTTTGATGTCATTTTTTAGTTTAATTTTGCTTGTAACTTTATCAGGGTTTTCACAAAATCGTTTGTGTGTGAAAACAAATTTAATATTTAAAAAAATTTTGGCATTTTATAATTTTTTGTTCATGAATTGCGAATTGCGGAAAAATATTATCACTTCACAGTTTTAAAGATAGAGAATTGACATTTAATGGTTTACAATTTGTCTAGCTTAGCGAGAGGTTAGCTTGAAATTAATTTAAACATTTTGTACCTACCGACAGGCAAATAAGTTTTATTAAAAACTTTTTAAAATAATAAAAGGTTGTGTGTACTGACGTACGCGCGGTAGAAGTAAAACTTCTTTTCCCTCAAGCAAAGCCTCTGTAAGATTCTAACCAATAAACTAACAAATATTTTGTATTCTAAAAACATGTCGCTGTCTTTGACTGATAACGTGTCATTTTGACATGTAACTGACAGCTGCATAGACAATTTTTTACCTCCAACGAAAGAAGTCTTACTTCAAAAATATTCATAAAAGCAGGAGATGACACAAAATAAAATTATACTCGTAGAAGATCAGAGATTTTTCTAAGTCTCATTTTGCTCTAGTTTCTTTCACCACCCGCTTTCTATTTAATGTTTGACATTTTATAGTGGGTGCACTTTTATAATTTTATATGGGACATTGCAATAAATAAACCTCTTAACTGAACAACATTAAACTTTTAGTGCACAACACTTTTCTATATTCGCTTGCATTTGTTCTTAATTTGAACACTTTGTGGTGAAATGAAGCAAATGAATCAGCTCCTGTGACCGGTGTTTTTAAATTATTTGAATACAAGACACAAACAAAAAACACGAAATAACTGTCAAAAAAATCGTTTATTTCGTCGCATTAGAACAAAGCAAACGACAAACAAAAAACACGTTTGAAATACGGACTTACTGCTTTTATTATTTTTCGGCATTTTAATATTTTTAATAAACAAAGACAAATATTTTATTGATTTAGGCACTACTTATCTGGGTTTGCCAAGAATTCAAGTTCAGTTGATGAACACGTCGAGAATACTAAATGATTTGAATCGAAGTTCTGGAGTATTTATAATAAAACATAAAACAATGATTAAAGCTTGCTAACTCGGAAGTTTTTTTTTTTGTTTGTATGCTCTTAAAAAAAGTATTTATAGAACGTAAGTACACAATTGTTGTTTCCATTACCTTGGGTAATCCCATATGTACATATGTCCAATACAATAATATATTATTAAATATTTTTTTATTGGACTTGGTGTTGATATTTTGATTAAAATTTGTTTGGAAACCACACAGTGTTGAAAAAGAGATTCACTTTCGTTTGTTATCAGTTGCAGGTTTCCGTCTAATAAAAATAATGCATCATAGATCGATCATTGCTTATAATGTGGAGTGATGAAAATTTGGTTCTAGAATTTTAAGAAAGAAATTTGAGCATTTAAATTTATGTCTTTTTAAGTAAAGCAATAAAAGGCAAAAAGCTAGAAGATTCGCCCATATTTCGATATTACCTTTCTGGTTCTGCGTGGCTGCACCCAATAAGAATAATCATATCGTTTTTCCAACCATCGATCGATCGGTGTTACAACTGGGACATATGTATATGAGTCAATTAGGGCTCAATTTTTTAGGTTTATTCAGCTATACTCTTTTCTTAAAGATTTTACTCTATTTTAAAGTATATACTAATCATTTAATTCATTCATCATTCGTCAGTAACAGTGACCGTGTTGCCGATGGCGTCCTCAAAAAAAAAGGTCCCAATCACTCCACAGTGGCTTTGAGTGGATATAATGGCTCTTCGTGCATCACATGCGGATTTTTAATGCCCCAGAAACGAAGATTTTGCTTAATGACGTAACCGTTTAAGTAGAAATGTGCCTTGTCGGTCATGATGATTTTCGACACAAAAACTTCCTCTTTGTTGTTGGGATCGAGGATGGCTTCATACTAATTCACACGTGACGTAAGATCAGCAGGCACTAACTGACGTACTGTTGGCACTTTGTACGGGAACATATGTGTAAGTACTTATCTCAAATTCTCTGTAGTGTCCGCCTGGTGATGTCTAATTGCTTGGTCCGTCGTCTGGTCGATGTTTCTTCGTTCTCTTAGACATCGACAGCCACAGTCGCGGCTGCACGACGAATCCACGCCCCGCACAGACTTCTGTTGTCTGTTCGAGTGAAGTAGCTAAGCGCCTGAATGTTTGCCCAGTTGGCACGACACAATTAGGAAATCGACGTCGAAATTCACACTACGCTAACAACACCGACCGATTATTGGTCAAAAAAATTGGCACTCTATTTCTTGTCTGTGTGTATACTGCAGCTGTCTAGTTCACAAATGTCAAATATAATTGACGTACCACGACATTTGCAAATATTATAACATCTTCCGATAGGGTGATTAATTATGCGCCACCTTGTTAATAAAAACTTTATAATACGGTTGAATCAATTTACAAGTTCAAGCACTTTCTATGTACTATGCAGAAAAAAACTGATTTTCTAAGTAACATAAGTAACGTTTATTTTGCATTTCCTGAACTCTTTCAAGCACACATAATTTTTGTTTGTATTCACGTATAGAGGCGCTGTTTGTGCATTATAGAAATTCGAAAGAAACGGTTGGGATTTGACATTTGTTTATTTATATTACTTTAAGATATTATTTTTGTTTAACAGTTTTGTTGTTAAAGAACAAGGAAATTTGAAAACTTAAAACGATTGTGTAAAATAAATTCTCATCTGATATTGCTCTGCTTTACTGCGGAAATATATGTCAAACTTTGATTTGTGCATTTTCGTTTACAGACACTATTTGTCATATTGTCAATGAGTTAAGTCAGTAAGTTAAGAGCATAAAAAAATGTATGTTAGGACACTTATACACCTAACATCTATACTAACTGGGTGTATCTATTAAGAAGAATTTAAAAAAATTGAGTCGCAACACCTCATGAAGAAGAAGGGTCTAATGGCTAACAACACTCAACCATTCCTATATGCGTGGTTGGACCTTAAGTCACTTCGTCACATGAGCTAGTATTTCTAAAAAACCTGTTTTGTTTTATGTGTCAGCGGCCGCGAATCGATTTTAGACCTTCAGCGAGACAGTTCAACGCACTAGCCATTCCACAAAGGGAAAATTTAACAACTTTCAATATAAATAAGATCGTTTCATAGACTGTAGGGGCCTGTCCACACTGGACGATTTCTTCAGGTAGAAAACTGAATTTTAAGGATAAGGCAGGGAAATGTGAGGGATTAAATGGAATAAAACCTTCTACCATTGTTGGAGTGATAAAACAAAGCGGAAAACTCATCAACTTACAACTTTCTTCATTATAAGCTCTGCAATAATACGAGTATATACTAGCACTAGCACAAACTCGTGTGGGTTTGAAGTAAAGTATGAAACCAATTTTCTATCTGGAAGAATCCATCTCGTGTGCGCAAGCTAAGTCTGAAACCACCTAAAAATAACGTATCGATACTGGCCACTGCAAACGTAGAACACACCTTATAACGGGTGATTTTTTTGAGGTTAGGATTTTCATGCATTAGTATTTGACAGATCACGCGGGATTTCAGACATGGTGTCAAAGAGAAAGATGCTCAGTATGCTTTGACATTTCATCATGAATAGACTTACTAACGAGCAACGCTTGCAAATCATTGAATTTTATTACCAAAATCAGTGTTCGGTTCGAAATGTGTTTCGCGCTTTACGTCCGATTTATGGTCTACATAATCGACCAAGTGAGCAAACAATTAATGCGATTGTGACCAAGTTTCGCACTCAGTTTACTTTATTGGACATTAAACCAACCACACGAATGCGTACAGTGCGTACAGAAGAGAATATTGCGTCTGTTTCTGAGAGTGTTGCTGAAGACCGTGAAATGTCGATTCGTCGCCGTTCGCAGCAATTGGGTTTGTGTTATTCGACCACATGGAAGATTTTACGCAAAGATCTTGGTGTAAAACCGTATAAAATACAGCTCGTGCAAGAACTGAAGCCGAACGATCTGCCACAACGTCGAATTTTCAGTGAATGGGCCCTAGAAAAGTTGGCAGAAAATCCGCTTTTTTATCGACAAATTTTGTTCAGCGATGAGGCTCATTTCTGGTTGAATGGCTACGTAAATAAGCAAAATTGCCGCATTTGGAGTGAAGAGCAACCAGAAGCCGTTCAAGAACTGCCCATGCATCCCGAAAAATGCACTGTTTGGTGTGGTTTGTACGCTGGTGGAATCATTGGACCGTATTTTTTCAAAGATGCTGTTGGACGCAACGTTACGGTGAATGGCGATCGCTATCGTTCAATGCTAACAAACTTTTTGTTGCCAAAAATGGAAGAACTGAACTTGGTTGACATGTGGTTTCAACAAGATGGCGCTACATGCCACACAGCTCGCGATTCTATGGCCATTTTGAGGGAAAACTTCGGAGAACAATTCATCTCAAGGAATGGACCGGTAAGTTGGCCACCAAGATCATGCGATTTGACGCCTTTAGACTATTTTTTGTGGGGCTACGTCAAGTCTAAAGTCTACACAAATAAGCCAGCAACTATTCCAGCTTTGGAAGACAACATTTCCGAAGAAATTCGGGCTATTCCGGCCGAAATGCTCGAAAAAGTTACCCAAAATTGGACTTTCCGAATGGACCACCTAAGACGCAGCCGCGGTCAACATTTAAATGAAATTATCTTCAAAAAGTAAATGTCATGGACCATTCTAACGTTTCGTTCTAACGTTCTAACGTTTTTTTTTAAAAAAGTTCTCAAGCTCTTAAAAAATCACCCGTTAGTATTTGTGAACAAACAGCTTTGTTACGTAACAGAGTCTAATACTTACTCAAGATCGAAGCACATTTGGTAGGTAGATGCGATAAGCTTTTGCAACAAAAAAAAAGTTTTCACATGAAGAGAGGGATTTATTCTCTTGAAAGGTAATCCAAAATTACTCAAATTTCTTAGAAGAATACATTTAAGGCAGAAGTTGAAGGATGACCAATGCATTGCAATAACCCCAATAAAGGTATAGGTGTGTGATATAATGAAGATTGAATACGTGGAAAAGAACTTCTAATTAGTTAATAGATAGCTGGTTAGTTGGCTACACCAATTACTACACCTTTACAAACCTTAAAATTATTTACAAGCAAGAATATCAAAATTATTTTATCTCAAAAATACTATGTCTTAATGAGCCCATTTTTCCTAGAATAACAGAAACGTAATGTTATGTAAATGTAAGAAATTTCTTGGGACGTTCTCTAAACGTTTGTAGTTAAATTGACGACGGTAGAAAGTTGACGAATTTGCATGAATACTGAAAACACTCATTATCTTTTATAAAGAAAAAAAAACAATAACTGAATGTAGATAGAGTAAAAAATGTTATTACCGGTAACAATGGTAGAACGGTTTTTTTTATTTTCGACTTTCTCATTGACGGCTCTAAAAATTTTGACCGAAATTTCTGTACTTTGAATTTAAAATAATATAAATAAAAATATTCGAAAAAATATTTTTTTAATCATTATCTTGAAAACGTATGAACTATGAACTATTAGTTTTTGAAATTATTTCCTAGGTCTATATTATTAAATACTTAAAATTACCATCCCAAATTTCTTTCTAGAAAAATTGTATCTTATATAAAAATAAATTTAATATTACAATGATTTTTAAACTTTGTTTGCATAAATTCAAACTTTTCTAGAAATCAGACGGCAATTTTATGCATTTGAATATTTTTCTCTAATTAAATCCATGTTTTTATATTTGTAAACAATTTTAAAATTCCAAAGAAGATCAAGCACGTGCGATCCAGTCATGAATTTTATTTTTCAAAAATTTAAAAAATATTTTTCCTAAGTTTTGAAATACAATATTTTTCAAACTTTTTAGGAGCTTCTCTATAAAAAATTTCATTAAAATACGTTTTGCCGATAATGAGAAATTCAATATTCAAAAAATGGTCCTATGGTATGTAAACAGTGAGTAATATCACAATTTCAAATTGTATTGTAATCCTAGAAATTTATCGAAAGAAAAAAATTTTTATCAAAATTAAAGGTGTCGTTTTCGACAAAAACATGATTTTCGAAAACCACTAATAAACATTGACTAAATCACTTTCTTTCTGTATTCTTTATACTCAAAATGCAAAACATTTATTTAAAACTTAGCTATGTGTCCTACAAAATAAACAGTTTCAGAGTTCGTTATAGCAAACACAAACGGATGGTCGGCAATGAATTTCTTCTTATTAAAGTCCAAGCTCATAGGAGATATCTTAACAACTGAAAATGAAAGATAGAATGTTAAAACTAATTACCGAATAAATAATTTAAGGTTATACTTGTTGCCGCTGCTGCTTCTGAGCCAGCTTCGTTAACTTCGATAAATGCCTTATGATGAACATCCGATACTTTGACAGGGGGACCTGATTCGAACATGCCTGGCAAATTGGCATTTTCAAACAATGAACGTATTCCCATCTGTGAAAAACTTCGTGTCTTTTTTGGGATGTTTATTATTTGACAAAACTTACCGCCTTAAGGATATCAGTTAACCTAGTTGTAAATTCAATTTTAAATTTTGGCATATGCAAATCTAAGCTTTTCACAGTCATTTTCGATGATAGTTCATTTATCACAACAGAACTTAATTTCGATTCTAACTCGGCCAAACCATCACGTTCGTTTGGCAAAATCAGTATCATTGATATGTTTGAATCCTTGTATGGCATTTCGACTGCAGTTGCATTGAGCTCTGGAAATTCACCATAATTGAAATGTTCACTGCCATATATTGTGTCCACTTTAACACACTCGGTTTTGCTAGTCCAAAAATTACTTTTTCGTGTCATGTCTTTGCTGAAAGGCGTTTTCCATTTGCCCTTAAAATAAATGGCATTGACAATTATCGCCTTTGTATCACCGTCTACCGATCCGGCCGGCACAATGTTGGTGATCTTTTTGTTTGTCTTCTCTTCCACCCATTTGTTAATGACATTGATGGCCTTTGAGCTTTGACTAAAATCAAGTTGCTCTGCATCCGAATCAAAATATTTATTTGCGATTTCTTTAAAAAAGGGAACTATTTGATATTCAAGATTAATGAAGATCCTATTAGCTATGCTAAGTTTTGCCTCGCCATTTTCTTTTGCAAGTAGTATTGCAAAATGTTTTCCAACTTGCTCCACATCATTCAGAAGTAAACGAAGGCCGCTTTGAAGTTCCTTAGCTGTATCACCTTTCGCTCCAATATATGTTATTGCGAGAGCTATTTGAATGGAAATTGGTGAAATTATCACATTTTCCGAGGATTTTGTTTTACAAATTTGATGAAACAAATCCGCCGCAAATAGTCCTTTATTTGAGGCTGGTAATGCTGTCATTGTAATTATTCCTGTAAATGCAAATAGGCAGAACTCTTTGTACCTAATCACTCTTTAGATCAATTTTACATAAGTTACATCAAGAAACACTTGTACGATTGTGATGAAATTATACACACCTATTAACTTAAACGCGCTGAACCATTTGACCTTAGTTTTAGAGGATTTTAATATAATACGATGATTTTATAAATTCAATATTTCTTTAGAATACGCAAAATGATTTGGACGGAATTAATTATGTTAATAAGACGTGCACTCATTGAGATTTATTCAAACAAAGCACAGCACAGCAATTCATTGATTGTATTCTTTGCTGACTTCACTTTGGCAGTTTCCCTTCCTCCAATTGATTGCACAAAAAATGATGAATGATCTAGTGCTGAGTGAGAATAGCTATTTTATTAACTGTTTCAAAACAAACTTTAAAAGTTGAAAGTGATAGGTTTCAAGTTTAAAAGTGTTTGTGTTCATTATTTCCAGTGAACTTGTTACAACTAAAATATTTCCTTTAACAAATATTTTCAGTAAAGGTTTTTAACTATGTACTTTCCAGCATTTTTTACATTTCTTACCGCAAAAAAACACATATGGGTATTAAATCACTTTTATATTTAAAAATGTCAACTATTTTTAAGAATTTGATTGGAAATTTTAACCAGTAATTGCTCCTACTATTGCAAGTATATTTCCGACTAAACTAGCTTTGAAATTGTTTTGAGTATATTAGTCAGATATTTTTAACTTTTTTTCGATAAGATTGCAATGTTATGATATCGTTGGTAGATTGTTGGACAACTAGCTCGCTCATACTTATCACATATCTCTTTTAGATAATGTTTTGTTTTAAACTCAATTGCAAGAACAGTGAGATAAAATTAATAGATTCTTTTACTACCTTAACAATTTGACATACATAATTATACCTATATAGTTTATATCTTCCACAAATTATGAGTGGAAACAGATTACTCAAAACTTTAGTTGTCTATTCATGAGCGCCTGAAGATATACATTTTATGTTAGGGGGCAATCTGATAAAGACCCAATTCTATTATAACTAGTTGACGTACCCCCAAATGCTACACAAATTAATTGAAACTATTATTTCTTGATATCATAATAAGTAATTCTTTAATAAAGATTTGAAAGTAGTGTAAAACAGGACAACAATGTTACGGCCTTTTTGATTGGTTATCCGGAACAACAGTTCGATCATGTGAATGCTTCTTGATTCGATTCTGAAATCAAATTCGAAAGCATATACTTTTCTTTTCAGAACAAGAACTGTCAGTTTGACACCAATCGAAAATGCCATCAATAATAAATCGCCTTTCAATAATCGCAATTACTTGCTCATATAATTTAAATGCCTTAAGAGTAAGACGTTACCATTTCGTAACCATCATCAACACAACGCTGCCCAGTGCACATCAGCAATCTTACGGAATGTGTATTATCGTTTATAATAGCCGTGTTTTATTGGTTAGTGAATATACTACATCGCAAAATTTAACATGGAAAACAACAACAAACGATTAGTGAATAAAAATAAGCTAGTAATTGAAATGGATAATTTAGTCCCCTATTACACGATGTCTCACGAGACGAGGCTCACGTAAGTGCGAAAAAGAAAGCAGATATGAGGAAATGAGATGCAAAAAAATATTCCCGGTGAGTACCGGGCTGGTTTTTAGTAGTCTCATTTTGACGTTTCTTTTTCTCAAATTCGTTTTATGTTGTGTTGTGCATTAAAAAATACGAACAACAGTCAAATTTGAGACATGAGTCTCATGAGACATGAGTCAACGTGTAATAGCTTTTGCCTCACGGGATACAAATTTAAAAGGAAAGTCAAAAATGAGACATGTCTCATGAGGCAACGTGTAATAGGGGACTTAGTGAAGATGGAGTTTCGGATGTTGAAATGTAGGAGGTGTTTAGGTGGTGTCCGAAAAAATATATGTGGCATACTTGAGGGTGTGTTCGTTGGTATTTATTTTGTTATACATTGCTTTTGATAATCCAAAGTGTGATCGCTCCGAAATTTATAGAACAAATATTTTTTCAAATGCAAAACTTTAATTCATACCATAATTCCGGCTTTACACTACTGCCACTAATTTTGTCATAAAATATTGAATATTGAAATATTGAATTCGATTGATATGCTTTATCAGTTCACTGGCATTTGTTCAAAGATGTCGTATAACTGCGGCATTATGCTGAATTTATATAACAACTGAAAAAATTAAAGCTAAACTCTCAGAACACCTATTTTATTTATTTTTTATTTTATTTTTTTAGTATCGTTATAACTTCATATGACTCTTTAACATTAAAAAACGTCAAAATAGGTCTGTTTACTTAGTTCTTTGCACGAACTACTATTGTTTTAAGGTTGCTCAGAATCAATTTATTAAAAGAAATTGCCTTAGGCTAGGCTGTTTTGCAACTGTTTGGTTTAAGAAACTAAAAAGTTTGTGTTTTGACACAAACTAAACGATTGCCTAAAATGATTTCCCTATTTTGTGTAACATATAATTATATGCACCTGCGCGGACATTCAACCAAATAGTTCATCTGTTTTCTATAAGTATAAAAACAGTGTTGTGCAACTAAAAATTTAATGTGCGCTCCCAGCCTTAAGACGATATTAGTTAAAAAATGTTCAAAATTAGAAAACTACTTTAAAGTTAGGAAATATATAAGAAGTATAATACTACTACCTTAATAAGAGGCTGTTTAAAATTTTGCGCCAATGTCATTTTATTGAGTACTATGTTTTTTTTCTCCAATACTCAGTATATATATGCGATATATTTTCGCACTTTTGTAAGTTTTAAATCATATTTAAGGCTAGGCGCGCACATTCAATTTTTAGTTTCGCAACTGAAGGGTCCAGGGGAAAAACGGCACAAGTCCATTTTTTGTCAAAATTAAACTAATGATGGCATCTTGTAGATTTTTGTGAGTACTTTATGATGTTCTATACTCTTAAAAAAAAAATGTGATTCTATACCTAAAAAAAACATTTTCAAAAAAAGCCATGCTGCAGAAGAACAGCCTATGTCCATAACGTTGTATGGAAGAATGGCACAAGTCCATGCTTATTGGAGGTTTTTTAAGCCATGAAGAAAAAACTTAGTTCTAAATCTTTATCAATGGAATCGATTTCAATGGATTTTTAAAAAAATCTTCCATTACAACCAATGATGTACATATATTATAAACGGCAGTTAAATTTTATCAGTTTAAACATTTATGTGCTGTCTAATTCAAGATCCATATTTTATATATACAACATCTCTCCAATAGAAAAATCATCAAGGGTAAAGACTTGCAACACCTCACAAAATTCCTTATGAAGGAAGAGTCCAAGAACTTTTACCAACACTTACCCTTCAACAATGAAAACGAAGAAAGTGACGATGAATTCCTTGCCGATCCACCGATGGACGCTTGATTAGAAGGAAAAAACGTCACAAATCACATAATATACTCTACAAATTATTTATATTTATTCTATTTATCCATGAAATACAAATTTATTTTTTTCTGGTTCTAAGAACATGATCGGTTACAAAACTGTGTTTTTGAAATTCCGACTTTCTTTTCAATTTAGCTGGGAACGTAAACTTATAATTTCGTTTTCTGCTTGATTAAAATTGAAAAACGACACAAGTCTCATACTGTAGTCATTAAATTATTTTTATTAAATCTATTTATCCATGAAATGAACATTAATTTTTTTCTGGGGCTAAGAAAATGATGGGCTAAAAAACTGTGTTTTTGAATATTTTATTTTCCTTCTATATTAGCCTGTGTAAGAAAGTGAACCTTAATATTCATTTTTCTCCAAATTGATTTGATGTGACTTATGCCGTTTTTCCCCTGGACCCTTCAACTGTTTAGTTCCTAAAATGAAACATATGGGCTTATATGGGACACCGCACACTTAGAGCAACTCGATTCTCGAAACTAAACGATTGCCTTCGCAACAGTTGAGCTGTTTTCTATAAGCGCAAGAGAGAAAAGAGTGTGAGCGTGAGTAAAAAGTTGCCAGTGCGCGGTTCTCTTTCAACTGGTGATTAAACTATTTGATTTCGATCACAGTTGCCAGTGCGCAACTAGCCTAACAGTGAGAAGAACTCTAAATCAACTCGATTTGCATTTTCATGAATATTTCAACCCAATCTGCATTTTCATGAATATTTCAACTCCAGCTTAAAAACGAGATACAGATCTTTCGAACACATCCGAGTCCGAGTAAGTTAATTCTTAATTCCACAAGTAGGAGGAACAAGGAAGAGTGAGTTAAAGAGTGAATAAAGCGTTTTTTTGGTACTTGTATTACTGCGCTAGATATAGATTACCAATAAAACGCGCCTAATAAATGTATTGCGAAAACGATCCATAGTCACTCTGGTGGACGTGTGTATCTCGAATATAACCATGTTATTCAAAATATATTTGAACAATTTGCAAATGTTGCTCCGTTGACTTCTCATGATGAATGACAAATCAATATCAAACTAACCTCAAAACAATCGAGAACTTTCAAATCCGCTGTCACAGAAAACAGTGTTGCCATATTAAAGTTATCGCTTCATAAAAAACATCCTTTTTGACACTTATTAAGTAGGTACTGTTATTTCGAACACTTAAATATATTTGCGGAACCACATTTGTGGAAATGATCTGCATCTAATTTTAAAGACGAAGATTCATGCTTTATCGAGTTTTGTTGAGAAAATTTACTTATGCTAGGTTTCCACTTGTTTTAAAGATGCACCTGTTCTCTAAACACACTCTTTTTGCTTATTACTGTTGGTATTAGCCACCCTGTCTTGTCAAAGTGCGTCTTTGAAGGATAAATGTAAATCTATTATTAGTTATGCAACATAACCTCAAATTTAGCAAATAATTAAGAAATCCAAATCATTTCAGATGGAAAGTTTCAGTTTCTTTAATGATTTGTATTTATTTTTGAATTGAGCTTTGCTCATTACGAATAGATAAGCTTTCTATATTGATAGATGATCATTTTTTTTTGGCAGATGTTTTGATTTATAAAATATTTAAGTCATCTTTAGTTTGGTTGTAATCTCACATCTATACGTGCGTCGTGTCGGTTCGTTTTTTTCTGTGTAAGATCGTGTAATTCCTAATTTCTGATAAAAATATATTTTGCAAACTCACGGGTCGATTTTCCTTCTATTTATTAATTGAAAAGATGTATTATCTGTTTTTATTTTCATTCAGCTTTACATAATTTGCGTTAATATAGACTGCAGTGTATAGTGTGTTTAGTTTGTGTTAAGTGTGTAATAGGTAAACGTATTAGTCAAATAGTACATAGTAGACAAAAAGCAGAGCAAAAGTGTGAAAATAATAAAGAAGTGAATGTTTTAGCAACTGTGATCCTTATCAGTACCAAGATGTCAAAATCGACGACCCCAAGTAAGTTGTCTCTCTTTTCTAATAAAAACAAATTCGATTAAGAATTTGTTTTTTTTTCGTTTTATTTATTTGAATCAGTAGCGTATGTCTCGACTGATAAACCCAAAATCGTCCCGCGTCGAAAAATTCAAAAACTGTGTATTCCCCGGCCATCGAATCTCTAAAGATAGCCCATATGTTTGCTTATGACAAGAGTGCTCATTTGCAATACACCTGTTAATCAAAATAGTTTTTTTTTTCACACAACTTTCAAGCATAACTTTTCATAACCCCACTTAGATCCCTTATTGGTAATAACTCCGGTGTATAAAGATCCGAACATGATTATGAAGCAACCACAAGCTAGTGAAGGTGAAATCAAAATAAATAAAATATAGAAATATTTAGGGATAAAGAATTAATCACATTTAAAGGGAAGGATCCATTTTATTCGATTAAATTATTTTGAAATCTTGAAAATTAATTCTTAATTAAACCTTTTTCGAGATATTTAATTTTTAAAACAAAATTATTTTCACCGATATTAAATGAATATTTTGTTCATGTTCAGATAATCTGGAAGTCCAAAATCTGGAAAATCAAAAATTCTTTATTTCAAAATGCTATAAATTCAGAATTAAGTATCTGAAAATTCTGTAAATATTAAAAGAATCATTGATAATAAATGGGACTGCTCATTTTTCCGTATTTTATTTGCTCATTGTCATAATGTCACTCCTGAAATCATTAATTAATTTCTTAATTCAATATTGAGCAACAATTTTCTGTAGTATGTAGTTTACCTTTTAATTTTAACAAGCCAATTTAGATTTAACACCATGAAAGTTTGTTTGGTAACTTGAAAATTTTCGAAAATTATCAAAAATTGTAAAGATTCCTGTTCCTTAACTCAAAACAGCAAACTGATTTGTTGAAGACCACAAGAACATTTTGTTTCGCATCAGCGTACTAAATTTAAAATGTCACCATAGTAATTTGCTTAAATATAACTGTACTGTACTTAAGATGAAAGTGATCAAAACTTGTAGCATTACACTGTCAAAAACATTGACCATTTAAAGGATTCTCTTACACCTTAAATTCAAACCCACTTTGTTCGTTCTTCATTCGTTGTTCGGTTTTATCATTTGCACTTTAATTGTTCCCCATTCGGGGAACACCGAGCAACGTAAATTCAACTTAAAGCTGCGTTTAGATTTTCGTTTTTAGATGTAAAGCTAATTTGTGTGAGTGAGATAGCGATGGGTCGATTGAACTCAACGGATTTAATCACAGTTTAGACATGGTACTCACAGTAAATATTGTTAATAAAACGACCACGACCAAATACGATTAATTTCAAAACAGGAAAAATTGGTTAAAATTAAAAACTCTATTCAACTTTGCTTAAGTTTAAACAACATGTTTTATTATTTAAATCAAGCAACTAGTATTGTATTATTGTAAAAATGTAACATTTTCTTATACTCCAAGAACAAAATATACCGCGTCGTGAATACCCCTATTTTTTGGAGTGTACAAAAATGCTACAGGGTATTCATGTAAGTACAGAAAACCCGGGTTAACCTCAGAAACGAGATAATTTTATCTCCGCAGAAACGAGCTGTCAAAATCTGTATGGAAAAAAGTTTCTGCTAAGCTTATGAGATTATATATGACGAATTTGATGCGGAAAGGGAAGAAATAAACCTGATAAACTAAGAAATTCTCCAAATTTTAGGAGATGGTTTAAAATTATATTTTTTCCCCCATACATTTTTTTCCTGGGACAAATTTTGTCTCGGATATTTTTCCGAGCAGTACGCAGCTAGCACGCAAAATTCATACTATTGTGAATTGCTGTACAAAATGTCTCCACTAAATTTTGCCAAGAAAAAGAATGATACAAGCATTATTTTGCGGGACAAATTTTGACAGCCACCGTATTTCCGAAAGTGATTTTTGTCAAAACTAGTTTTATGTAAAAGCTTCTGATGCTTCACTTAAAAGCATCGAGAGGAGATTCCAAAAAAGATATGAACGACTTTTGTAAGACAGCCCGTTCCAGAGATACACTAAGAACACATTAAATTAGATTTATTCTCTCCAACTTAAAACTTTTGCGCGAGATTTGGAAAAGATTTGTAGAGATTAAAATTGTAGAGATAAAATTTGTCTTGTCTCGATCTGCGTACTATGCTTATACTACGTTTCCACTGAACGATAATCTAGATTATTTTCCAGTTTGATTTAAAATAATCAGTAGTGTTTCCACTGGACTTGTTAGATTTATTTTGAAATCTAAAATCTTAATTACAAGCAGTGTCAGTTATTAGAATGTTTTTTTTTTTTGAAGTAAAACTTCTTTTCCGGCGTTGGGGGTAAAAAAATTTCTATGCAGCTGTCAGTGACATGTCAAACCGTCACGCCATCCGTCAAATACAGCGACATGTTTTTAGCATGTGCAAAGTAAAACATGAAGTTGGATACGATTTAGAATTTACATATTTCAAATGGCTGCATTCAAAGATAAACATAAAACTATAGGTTCAGACGCGCAATGGCTATGCAACCGAATAATTATTGACAAGCATATTGCAATCCAAATAAATTTTACCAACACCTAACCCTCGCATACAAAGTACTGGCCAAAAAGTTGGGTATATCCACTACCATTTGTATTCTTGCTGTCATAGACGGCATGCCATATGACCATCAGGTTGCCTGAAAGTTTTGAAATTATACTTTTTAATAATATTTATTCGCTTAATCGCACACGCCACCGACATTTGTTTTGGTATTTATAAATTTGAACGTCACCCGACTAATCAATCAAATACTTTAATAATTAATTTTACAAGAGTGCCGCTGTCAGTGTACTTGCTTTCCAAGTTGCCTGGATACTGAATTAATGCCAGGTGACTACTAAGTTGCTCGGGTTTGTACGGGTTAATAAGAAATGCTTGTGTACATTACAAGATTACAACATGCTTGCCAATACTTGCACGTGCAGCCCTAGGGTAATACAAACAAAGCGAGGCAACTTGCTTGACAAGTGGCATGGGAGTTTTGTACTTTTCTTCTCGATTTCACTTAAGGCTAGGCGCGCACATTCAATTTTTTGAAGTAAAACTTCTTTTCCGTCGTTGGTGGTAAAAAATTCTCTATGCAGCTGTCAGTGACATGTCAAACCGTCACGTTATCCGTCAAAGACAGCGACATGTTTTTAGAATACAAAATGTTTGTTCGTAGGTTATAATCTTACAGAAGCTTTGCTTGAGGAAAAAAAAGTTTTACTTCAACCGCGCGTACGTCAGTACACACAATCTTTTTTTTGTTCAGTTTGTCAACAGACTGTTTTTTTTTCTTTTTTCTTCCATCAAACTGTCAGATTCATTGTAAATGGAAAAGTGAATCCGTTCAGTACAGTAGATTTTAAGTAGATTTATTTGAAATCTCGAATCGAGGTGATTAATTTTTGTATGGCAAATCTAGTGATTTCAAGTAGATTTGAGTAAATCTCAGATTATCGTTCAGTGGAGACGCAGTATTAGATTAAGGCCGGTATTCACCGAGCGCTCATAACTTAAGAAGCTCATAAACCTATTCACCAAGCAATATTAGTGAAGATCTACGAGCGCTCTTAAAAGTTAGGAGTGGTCCCGACCACTCATTTTCGAACTTCGAAAAACACTTGCGAGTGGTTGGTGAATACCCGACAGAAATTTCAAGTTAAGAGCCTCGTAAAGTTAAGAGCCGTTTAGGAGCCCTCGGTGAATACGAGCCTAAAGTCTCGAAAATTATCTGGACTTACCTAAATCTGTATAGATTTAAGTAGTTGTTGTTTTTACATAATAAAGCGCTTAGTCCCGATGTCGTTTTTTTTCTACAATTCCTTAGTCCCCTATTACACGATGTCTCACGAGACGAGGCTCACGTAAGTGCGAAAAAGAAAGCAGATATGAGGAAATGAGATGCAAAAAAATATTCCCGGTGAGTACCGGGCTGATTTTTAGTAGTCTCATTTTGACGTTTCTTTTTCTCAAATTCGTTTTATGTTGTGTTGTGCATTAAAAAATACGAACAACAGTCAAATTTGAGACATGAGTCTCATGAGACACATGAGTCAACGTGTAATAGCTTTTGCCTCACGGGATACAAATTTAAAAGGAAAGTCAAAAATGAGACATGTCTCATGAGGCAACGTGTAATAGGGGACTTATGGATTTGCAAAAAAACACGCCTAATAATACAAGACTAGTTACATTCGCAAATACCCCTATATACATTTTCTGCACAGCACAACCACTATGGAGGGTTTGTATTAGCCTTAAAAACTGCGCATCTAGACTCTCACTGTAGCAGCTTAGTCCCCTATTACACGATGTCTCACGAGACGAGGCTCACGTAAGTGTGAAAAAGAAAGCAGATATGAGGAAATGAGATGCAAAAAAATATTCCCGGTGAGTACCGGGCTGATTTTTAGTAGTCTCATTTTGACGTTTTCTTTTCTCAAATTCGTTTTATGTTGTGTTGTGCATTAAAAAATACGAACAACAGTCAAATTTGAGACATAAGTCTCATGAGACATGAGTCAACGTGTAATAGCTTTTGCCTCACGGGATACAAATTTAAAAGGAAAGTAAAAAATGAGACATTTCTCATGAGGCAACGTGTAATAGGGGACTAATATGTTTTATTCTACTACTTCCTAGAATTAAAAAAAATGGCGACGAAGAAAATGACAGCACAAAAGGAAAAGTCGAAAACATCTGGATCCAACAAATAAGTCCTCGCGAGTAAAATTGTTTTCTTTTTTTGATTTAATATTTAAGGTATTACTTACAGTTTAAATTAAGATTGTATATAATTTAATAGTTATTTACAGAAAATAACAGAATTTTAATTCCAAATGTTCTTATAGAAACTAAAAATCGCACTTAAACTGATAACAGACAACTGACTCACTGCCATAAATGCGTAAGTGTAGTTTCTATTTCTAGTATATAACAGTGTTTTTGTTACTTTTGTATCTATTGATGTACATACCTTGTTGAGATTTCAACATTTGGATGCCGTCATCGCAGCTAATTAGCCGGCCAATTCACCAAAACAAATAAAAACAAGTTATTCCCGCACCCCCACTCTGAAACTAAAAAAGCTTTTTGTGCTTACGTGTTCGTGTGGCAGTTGTTAAGACTCCAACAATAAATTCCAAAACATTTGGTGATTGGTCTTCGTTTGATTTTGAAACGAATCGTATTTTCATTATTCTCGCAACCAAAGGCGAGGCAAGTTCAAGTCGTAGTTTCCTTTTAGTTCATATTCTTTAGCGATACTTTTCTAAATTAAGAACTCAAAGTGCTAATTTTTGTATTTTTGTTTCCATTCACAGTGAAATTCTTCGCATTTTTTCTTCTATTGCAACTTCCGTTTATCTTACCCAAAGAAATGTCTTCAGATTTGAGTGTTAAGTTCGCTAAGAACAGCGCCCAATTTTCGGTGGATTTCTACAACGCACTAGTTGAATTGAATGAGGGCAAGAACATCATATTCTCTCCTTTCTCCATCCAGACATGTGTGGCCTTAGCTTATGCTGGTGCCACCGGCGAAACTGCTGAAGAAATGGCTACCGGTTTGAAGCTAGTGGCCAACGACCGTGCCCTGGTTGGGGAATCCTTCAAAGGGGTACTCGACTCATACGCGAATTCCAAGCTCCTTAAGATCGCCAATAAGATTTACATCCAAGAGGGACATGAAATCAATCCAGAATTCAATAAAATTGCCGTCGATAGCTTTAACTCATCGTCAGAAGCAATTAACTTTGGAGATAGTGCACCAGCAGCGCAATCCATTAACAACTGGGTCGAAAAGAAGACCAACAACAAAATTAAAGACTTAATTTCACCAGACAGCTTGAACTCTCTCACCCGAATGGTGCTTGTTAATGCAATCCATTTCAAGGGTGAATGGGAGAAAAAATTCGAAAAGGAAAAAACTGCCGAAGATGACTTTTTCATAAACGAAAACGATAGCGTTAAGGTGGAGATGATGAATGGCAAGGCCAAGTACAAATATGGATATTTTGAAGAATTGGACTGCACTGCAATTGAAATGCCCTATAGAGATTCTGATCTCTCCATGTTGGTGTTGTTACCAAATTCACGCACAGGCTTAAAGGCTCTCGAAGAAAAATTACAAACTGTTGATTTGCATGATCTCACACAGCAGATGAGCGTCGAGGAGGTTATTGTGAAATTCCCTAAATTTAAGGTTGAATTTTCGGCAGAGCTGACTAAGCCACTGCAGAAGGTGAGTGTTTCGTTTTTTTTTATGTATGACCTATTATAAATGAATAACCATGCTATCTTATCGAAAATCAAAAAGATAAAGCTTGGGCTTATCGTGTCGAATGCATTTGGTATTGGCGAAATTTCTTATGTAACCTATCGATATGAACTCATTTTTGTGTGTTATTAATTTTTGTCCTACAAACTTTCATTTCATCATTAAAAATGGGTACCCAAAATGATTTTAATGGAAAAGTAGTTTCTTAGATCATTAGAAGATATTACAATTTCAAAAGAGCTCAAATAACAAATATATTGGCTTTTCGCATATTACTCAATATTGATCTACAATATCTCAAAGTATAATAATAACATGTCAAAATAATGACAAATGAAGTAACGATTCATTGAAATACACAAGATAAATGCTATCGGAAAATAGTGCACAAAAACTTTGTAGAATGCGATGTAAAACGATATTTATTATGGGAAGTTAAAAAAAAAAAAAAAAAAACAAATGAGCTAGACGGAAGTACCATCACGGAAGTGATAAAAATCAATCGCAATCAAAAGTAATTGTCTGCTTGCTCGTTAAACTACGAGTTTGATGAAAAAGCAGAGAATTTTGAAAAACAGTATTCCAGACAGTAATTTTTGAGACAATTCCTTTGCTGCCACGACAATGATTACTTAAAAACAATTGTGATCAAGCAATACTGAACAACTCAAATTTAAAATGGACTTGATACTATCGATACTTCTAGTGGCAGTCTTACCATAAATTGCTAAATAACACAAGAGTCAAATAGACTTCAAGTTCGCGGCTATGAAAACTATTTTGTTTTAAACCATTTATTTATTATTTGTTTTAAACTAGGTGCGACCAATTCGATTGTATTGTGGTCCGCGCTTACCACAATATATAACATCGATAAACTGAAAAACATCTTGCCCAACGGATGCCTTAAGCATTTTTCTATCCTTTTACCACTTGATTTACACAATAAGTACCTTGTATCTAGCAGTGCATTGAGACTAAAAAAATCGAACTCAAACCTTACGTCTAAAGCAATATTAAGGAATTGATTCCAATAGAGATATTTTCGACTCCCACTGAGTACTGCACTAATATGCATCAGTCAAGATTTTAAGTTTATATTCCCATCAAGAAAGGACTGGGATGATGACGTCGCGTCGTGACGAAAGACTTCGACACAACCATCTTTACTGATGGCTTAAAGATGGAATGATATAGTGTTTTTCAAGCTGAATTATCGGCTATTAGAGAAGCATGCAAGGTACTCAAAGAAGATTCAAACCAGAACCGGAATATAGCTATTATCACAGACATTCAGGTGGCTGTTAAAGCCATTCATTCTAGTGCATCATATTTCATGATGTACTTGCTAGCCTCAATATTAACCACAATGTCACTCTTATCTGGGTTCCGGTCAGGCAGGGATCAGTTCTTCATAACTCACGGAAATAATCAATATTCCGCTCGGAGTTATGAAGGGAAAAATGTTTCCAATTTTTCTTAGCGATTCAAACCGTAGGTGGAGCAGTTTTACTAAATCCCGAGCACTTGATCTGATATGCAGACCCAGAAAAGACATAGCCAGGATCGTAACTACTTGTAGCCAACACTGGCCAATAGAAGAGCATGCAGTGAAGCTAGACATTCCTCACAACACTCACTGTCATAGCTGTGAAAAAGAAAACAGTCCACCATTGGCCCTGCGCTGGACAAATTTAGAAATCATTTAGAAACCCATTTTTGGTGTCAAATAATTGATCTCTTTTCTCACTGCAACGAATTGGCTCTAGGACGAACTTCGGTCACTTCTATGCCGTGCGCTCCGTTTGAGTCCTTAGAACCCAAGCTAGCGGACTGAAGGCTTTAGCGAAGGTTTACGGTGTGGGAGGCCGGATTAGCACTCAATCGCATTAGATACCAGCACCAGCCAACAAGCTGCATAGCTTGGCATAATGTAGATGGTGTTGGATGAGTGTGGCGGTCCGGCTGAGTGAATGATTCAATTTCCGGATGATTGTGCAAAAGCAAACACACAATAAAAGACATCAAAACCTAATAGATCTTTTCATAATTTTTAACTTAATCAAAACTCGATGATTCCGTGAGAAGGTCTACAATTTCCCATATAAATTCCATCCAAACGTTCGGTATCAGTTATGGTATCAAATGGCACACTTCAGCGTTAATTGGACTACAGGGCTAAGCTGCCGGTAGTTGCCATTTCTACCTACCTACCATTTTTTTGAAAGTTGAAGAATTCTAACACCCAAAACAAAACAAATCATTTCTAATAATCATGATGTGTATTTTGTTCGGAAAAAATTTCCCAAAAATTGGTCTTCCCACGAAATTGGGAAACCCCTTTAATGCATTCGAAACATTATGAATTTTATCTTTAAAGTATCAAGTGCGTATTTTACGAAGTTCCTTTTATAACAAGTCGTCACTTTCACTTGAAAAAAAAACAATTTGAAAATGTTGAAATTACAAATCTTAGCTCCATCGAAAAGTGATCAAGTAAATCCAAAATTTTTTCCTCAGTATTTGACACCTAAGATGCAAAAAATTGCTGCAGAATAGTCTTGTTTGTTCTTAAGATTGAAATATCTAAAAACTTATTTTTCTTAACAAGCATAATCTCAGAAACAGTTTCGGTAAAAAAAAATGCTCCTGTAATTCCCACAGTAGGACCCCTTGTTTGTTAACTATTTTCTGTTTTTAAGGAATCTCGAATGGAATTTTTTCCCCCGAAATATTTTTTCCTCCGAAAATTTGTCTGTTATCGTGAATAACCTTTAAAATGGCATTCAGATTCCCTTCGAAAATGCATATATTCATCTTCCGAGTTTTTGTAGGAGAGAATCATGATTAGGGACTAATATGCACAAAATCGAATCTTAGACAATTTTTTGACAGATTGAGCTGTTTAGAACATTCGTAGTTCAGTTGTATTCAACTCGTTCTCAAAAAAAGAAAATTTTAAACTTCAGTATGGGATGTGAATTAATATTTTTTAAATATAATTTGGTATACAACACGTTCTTCCTCGTATGGGAAACACAAATCTGTGACGAGGGAACCTTAATAATTTTTAAAGACGTTTCTCAAAAACGATATTCTTAAAATATAAGTGTTGCAATTCTGGGTATATTAAAATCATTTATAAAAACAAAAAAAAACGGTGACAAGATGTCAAAAATGTTGTTTATAATCGTTTAAATTGAGGTTCATATAACATACAATTTGTTATCCATTTATTCAAGGACCTTTCTATTGATTGTACTTGAAATCACTCAAATGTAGGTAAATATACAGGCGGACATACATTTATACAAAATAGGGAATATACTGACAAAAGTTCAAAGAACTGCAGAGAATTTAAATGCTATGGCCTTCATGGTGTTGCTGGAAGTTTGTAATGTTTTTGAAAGTAAAAGGAAAATTCATTCATGTTTCCACAGTAAACGAACATTATTATAATTACCATAATCACAATTAAAAAGGGCAAAGGTAAATGTCACTGTTTGTGACAAATATGCTTTTATCACGCGAACACCTGCCTATTGATTTTGAATATCGAGCTAGGCAATATAAATTAATCAGAAATAAATAATAACAGTCCAGTCCATGATATAATTTTAGGTCTTAAAAATAAGTCTAGGTACACAGTGCAGATGATATCATTTAGCTATTTCACTTGGAAAAATAATGACTCACATTGTGTTTACAAACCTAAATTTGCAGTGAACGATATACATACATATGCATGCACAAATGTGCATATCGCTTGGATTTTGAGTTGAGTACAACAATTTAAATAAAATTGTTCGTTCTTTACCTTTGGAGATCATCATAATTCTATCTTCTCAATTTAACACAAGAGTGTACTTTTTGCGGCGTCGCAGTCGTTTTCCCTTAGCTATTCTGAGAAACGAAATTTCTTCCTCTGAAGTTTTTAATCTCATAAATCTCGGAACAAAAAATTTTGAGTTTGGACGCTCTTGTAGGAAATGAGCCATATAGTTATGAAATATCTGAGAATAGCATCCAGAATCGATTTTTTTTTTGCAAAGACACTTTAATCTACATATTATAATATATTTCTAAGCAAATCAAAAACAATAACTATGGAATGTTAAAGATTTTGGAAGAAGCTGTCAAAAAAAATGAAAATTAATTTCTTTCATTGAAATATTAGGATACAAAAATGTTGGGTCCATGCCAACGTTTTAACTAACACAAAATCTCTTCACACACTTTATTCAACAGCATAATATTGATGGGTGAGAGATGATTTTAAAAAAATTTATGAAAACTCCAAAGAACAATAATGCATATAAAAATCAAGTATACAATTGTAAAAAAAATTTCCTGAAAAGAAATGTGTATACAGTAACCTAAATAAATGTTTTGTTTTTTGTGTAAATAAAAAAAGCTTTCTAGCTAATTGTATGCATGACTCAAAATCCAATTGTAAACAATTCTCCACAAGACAGCTGATTCAATTGGTATTATTTTTAAGTTTCACTTGTTATGCGAATTCAATATGAATGGTAAATTATGTCATTATAATACGATTTTATTGTCGAATTGATTGCATGCGAGAGAAATTCAACCAATTTGGGATTTCAAACTCTGTGGGCATATGAGCAAGAGAAATCGATGATTCATAACCAAAGATAATTGTATTCAACAACAATTGTGTAATAATTGCGGTTTTTTTTTTTTTTTTTTTTTTATGATTTGAACCGCAAGAAGATGAAGAGTAATCAGCATTTAAAGTTTTTTATTTATAATTTTTTGATAAAAATAATAAAATTTTGTACACGTCCCATTTGCAGTAAATAACATTCAAGTTCTGTTCATGTTATGATCGCCCTTTAATAAAAACAAGGGATATTAAAAGTTTTGTGTGCTTATGTATGTACATTTTGTTAGATTTTTCAAACTTTCTTTCAGGAATTGCTGAAACTTCATTTTCAAAAGTTGATATTCTACTGGAATAAATTTCATCTGCTCTGTTAGTACTTCCACATAAAGTTGTTTGGATTTGTTCTCCCTTAGAAAATAATCTTAATTACGAGTACACTTTCCACTAAATATAATCTTAAAATGTTCGCTGTAGCGTTTTTTTTTTAAATAATTTTCACGCCCTAAAGGGATTCTGACTACCCTTAAATGTTCAAGTTGGTGACAAGACTGCATGATATCATGATTTTCTGTCTACCTAATGTTACTGGCATCCCTCAAGGTTCAATTCTTTCGCCCTATTTTTTTTCGATGTACGTTAATGAGCTTCCATCTAAAATTAAGAATTGTTCTTGCATATGTATGCTGATGTTGTACAATTGTACTTCAGTTGTTCTCTTGGGCTCATTGAGCGTGGTGCTATAAGTGTTAACGAAGATTTAGAGAACATAGTACACTGGTCCAATCTAAATGACCTTATTTGAAACTCAAAGAAGTCTAAATGTTTGATAATTTTAAGAAATAATTTAGATCTTTGTTAATTTCCTTCGGTAGTGTTAAAAAATGCTGCCATCGAATATGTTGAAACATCAAAAAATCTTGGGGTAACTTTGGCTATCTTACTTTTGATAACCATGCTAATGCACTCGTCGGAAGAGTATACGGTGTGCTACGTACCTTGTGGGTAACTCAATCGTTTACGCCTGTGCAAAAAAAAAATTGAATGTCGCCTTTAACAGCATTGCACGCTATGTATTTTGTATTCGTAGATATAACAGATTGTCTGGCTTCTCTATCCGTTTGTTCGGTATGCCTTTCAATGATTATGTCCAGCTTCGCAGTTTGATCCTACTATCTGACATATTGCTAAAGCACTGTTTCGATAGAATTAGAACAGCATCCTCCCATAGGTCTCGTCAATTAATTCATCCTCGATGTTTATGCACCTGCCAAAATATGGGAATTGTACTCGAGCTTTGGAGATTACATAAAATTTCTTGCACCGTCGAAAGAAACCTAAACACTTAGCAGCGTGTTTTTTTATGTGTTCATTCACACAAGGTGGTCTTTTTATTATTTCAAAGAGGTATGAGGTTGTGCTTTAGGTACTTGCATTTCTTAATTTAATTTTTTTTACAGAAAATGGCTGTCGTCTACCTGATTGACATTCCAATTTCTATTTTTAAAGTAAATAAAAGATTTCAGGACATTACTGTAGTATTCCAACTTCTTGTATTCTTCAATACACTAGATACAATATTGAGGTCCATTCCAAATTCTCCAGCAAAATTAAACCCATCTTTAAAAAACTCCTGTTTTGTTTGGATCATTTACCTTGATGCCTTTGGTAGTCGATAATAAAGCATTGACAATACAGTCTCGATCATAACCATATAGTTAGGAGAGTTGGGTAGAAGGCGAAAAGATCTCTTAAAGTACAATATGGGAAGTTTTGCCTCGAACACCCGATATTTATTACTGTGAGTAATATACTTATTGTTCATACAAGATTTCCATGCAATATTTACTACACTTTTGGCTTTTGAGAGTTTATTTTTCAAATGGATTTCCATACTCATATTTTTGGCTAGATAAACTCCAAGATATTTGTATGCTCTGACAGCCTCGATATTATCTCTGTTGTAAAACAACTTTTCACTAGCACATGTTATACCCTCATTTTTCTTTGTGATCATTACCTTCGATTTTTTTCAGATTAACCACAAGACTCCATAAGACACAGTGTTCATACAGTGTATTAATCATGGTTGCAGAGTTTCCGGCGACAAAGCCATCAGAGTTACGTTCTCAGCAAATAAAGGAGAAAATTTCTGTAAAATGCTGTTTTTTTACTAACAGTCTTTCAGTCGCATTTTTCAATACAGAGCTTGTCATTTTGGAAACGATTTTAAGAAGTGAACAATTTTGATTTGGGAAAGGTTCGTGATTACTACTGAGAAATACAAGGTGTTATACAGTGTTGTCACTGTGCTGTTTTAGGAATGTGTCCAGCCCACATAGCACTTACGAAATCAAAAGCTCAGCTATAATTCCTTTTTCAAATTCTTCGTGGAACTCCAACGGCGGCGTATCAAATAACATCCTTGTCCAATGTGGAATCAAAACCTTTTCAAATCGAATTTCTATGCCTTCAAAACTTATATGCATGGATAGTCCCTTGTACATCTAAAAAATGAGTATTTTTCAATTTAATAAATGCACACTCATTTTACCCGTATTACGAGAAGTAACAACGTGTTATATAAAAAAAATTAATATACATAATTTATTTAAATTTTATTTCCAACAACAAATTGAATTAAATTTTGAATTTACATAAATTATTTTGCTTTTAGATGGGAATTAAAAAAATGTTTGGTTCAAATGCTGAATTCGGAAATATTCTCAGTTCTGGTGATGAACTCTTCGTTTCCAAAGTAATCCACAAAGCCTTCATTGAGGTTAATGAAGAAGGATCTGAAGCTGCCGCTGCTACTGGTAAGTTGAATATCCCAGAAGAAAAAAACCATTGCTTTCTCTTTTTCTGTCCTCATTTTCGAATAACATTCTCAAAACTCATAATAGTTATTCCTTAATGCTGTGTCTTAGTAATGCCAATAATTAATTACGTACGTTTTTTTTTCTGTTCACATTATTTTTGTTGCTTTTCTTGTAATATTCACAAAAGTGTTGTTGTTCTTCTTATAGCTTGTGTTGTTCGCCTAAAACGCAGTTTACATAATATGCAAGAACCTAAAGAATTCACTGCAGATCATCCATTCATAGCCTTGATAACTGGCGGTAGTTTGAAAAAACATTCAGTTCTCTTCTGTGGGTCTTATATGCACCCTGATAGTTTAATTAAATCAACTCACGATGAATTGTAGATGTGAATTTCATTAGTTATTTAAGAAAAAAAAACTTGAAATTGTACGATTCTTTACACTGAATCTGTTAACTGAACCCTTATTGTTTAAGTAATTTAAATATATTTATATAAATGTTTTCTGATTTCTTATAAATTAATGACTAACAGAAAAATGATTGCAAAAATGTGAACCACAACATAATTCGTAGCTTTTTAAAAAAAAAATGTCGACATCAAAAATGTGTTGCGAAGGATATTCATTTTAATGTCGTATTTTATTTATTTTTGTTGTACGCTTGTTTCCGGGTCTAAAAACAAAACTATCTACCTATCCCCTTTTTTCAACTAATTAAGATTAAATTTTGTTTAGGAATGGTTATGATGATGAGATGCATGATGCTTCCTCCACAATTCGAAGCCATTCATCCATTTATGTACATGATCAAGGATGCAAAATCTATTCTCTTTGCTGGAACCTATATCAACAAGGATTAAATTTCCCTCACATAAGGACATTCAGTATTCAGTTTTTTGTCTAAATTTAATATGATTTTCTTATATTTCTATTGTTCGTTTTTCTTTGAATTAATTAGTTATGTAATAATGTTTTGATATTTTAAATAAACTGTTTTTCTGCTGGAATGTTTTTAAAACATTTTAACAATTCATATGTGATGGGAGTTTTTTTTTTACAACCAACCAATTATACTAATGATTTCGGCGAAGAAAATTGAGTTCTTATTTTTTTTAACTCAAAATAAGAAATTTAAATGTAGGTTAGTACAACCAGAAAATCAATCGCGGTTTGCGTTAAATCGTATGCCAGTAAAATTTTAATAGTAGTTAGCAAGAGTGTCTGGGAAGGAATACTCTACCAAATTCGAAGCTTATGAATTTTGAGGGTGTGAAGCCAATTAATTATCTCTCTAAATGTTTATAATGACCGTAAGACTACCTATCTCGTCACCACTATCGAAAAAGTGTATATTGACATATAGCATAAGGTCTAACATTTATAAAAACCACTATTCGTACACATTTCACGTTTTCATGGTCAAAGAGTGGTCAATGTCTGTTGCATTGCCTTGTTATAAATATATTATTAAAAAAAATCAAATTGTCCTCTTTATTTAACTAATACTATTGTTGATTGTTACCGAGAGCCCAAACCAGATGTTTTATTTAACATTTTATTAACACCTTTTATTTTCATTACGATTTCAATTAGGTTAAGTTACTTTTCATCATGTAAGAAGGACAGTAAAAAACACCTGTTTTTATAAAAGTCGTCGGATTAGTTGTAACTACCATTGAAGGTTTGCCCCAAAACTGTTTTCGCAAAGAGGACAGGATAGTCTTAGGATTTATTTGATACACCACTTTTAGAAAATTCTTATAGGATATGTATACTCCTTCAAATAGGGAACCGGAAATAACATTTCTCTGAACATAAACACATGAACAATATTTATCGGACACAATAAGGTCTACCAATTTGTACAAAATGTATTATTTTCATAGCAGTTTGCATAGAAAAAAGAGCAAATTAACAAAATAAAGAGTAATGCGTTCCGAATTAAAGCGATACATGGCGGTATTCTGCTTTGAATCTCTCCCATTGTCTTATATAGAAAAAGAAGCGGCTCGAAAGGAGCATATGCATGCGCTTCAATATTGCCTTTACGAAACGGATACAAATAAATAAATTAGAGGCATGACAGCTTATAGAGTACCTTACCTGTACCTACTGACTCAAACATAGCTGTTTTCGTACCTTAGGCAAAAATGGAAATATGTACCTACTATTTTCGCCCGAAGTTTGAACGTATAAGATGAAAAAACTTCACCACAATAAATACTCTATTATAATTTGTCGGGAGGGGCAATACCTCTGAAAAATAACATTCTTTTAGGTGTAGGTTTTTCCGAATACAATCGATAGAAGGATTGTTGGTCTTATGTGATCTTGGAAGTATTAATTAATAAAATAAGTGAAAACATTTATTGTTCTAAGAGTTGTTCTTTCATGTTTTGAAAGTACTCCATTCAATAACGAACATGTCTCATTAATTACATGGTCACATTGTTTATTGTAATTCCAACCAATATACGAATTTATTTATTTTATTTAATTGAAGAGATTCATATCAAGAAATAAATAATCTCTAGTGAAGCTTAATTAATTTAACAATTTTTTATAACATTTCGTATTAATTCTTTTCCGATGAGCTTTTTGTTTGAAGTGTTCAATTATGTATGCATAAATAACTGTGTACTTGAGAGCTTCTATTATTATTTTAAATATATCTCCTCTTTAATGTGCGAGAAAAGTCTTTGACCTAAAATGGGGTTTTAAATCAATTCTATTTTTCAAGCTCCCATAGTTTGGTGATGGTTACAACAATTCCAAGGTTTGATTTTCTTAACATCAACCAAGAGGTGAAAGTATACATTTGGGCCTCGTCTGAATTGGGTGATGTGAAGAAAAGTGTGTTGTTGAAAAGCATACAAAAGTCGATGGCAATGATTTTAATTTTTCTAATCGTATTGTAGTCACGTGTTTTTTTTTTAAAGTTTTGTTAATCAAAAAAGTCCTGTGACATTTGTGTCTGCCTAACTTAATTCGACCATAAATTGGACAGCTGGTCCATTGAGTAATGACATGCATCTAGAAGACATTCTCACTACTCGTTAAACCACTTGGTGATCCTTATGATGGGTGTGAGGTGAAATATGTAGTGCTGTAGTATTATAATACATAGGATAAACTTGGTTATTTGTATTGTGTGAGAAGAGAGATTTGTAATGTTTTTTGAATCACGCTTTGTATTGCGTTACTTGGAAAAAATAAATGCCAATACTCCATAAATGTTTCACAAGCCTTTAAAGAATCGCCTTCTTTTGTAGAATGATTTTATTACATTTTTCAATAATATCACTCTTATTTTAGTTACATAATATTTATAGTATGCTTAGTTTTTATGATTTTAATACAAGAAAAAACACAAGCATCTACATCCAAATCCTCTGTTTTAATAATTATAATATTAACATTTTTAGCAATGATTATGATGAGGATGTGCTTGATGCTTCCTCTACAATTCGAAGCGATCCATCCATTTATTTACATGATCAAGGATACAAACTCTATTCTCTTTGCTGGAACTTATATCAACAAGGATTAAATTTATTTCCACATAAGGATATTCAAGATTTTCAGTATTCAGCTATTTTGTTTAAGTTTTTTTTAAATATTTTTATGTTTGGTTAAAGCTGTCTGTAATGTAATAAATAAGAATGTTTCCATATTTTTATTTTATTTTAAATAAATTGTTTTTGTACTAGAATTTTATTAAAATGTTTGAACTACTCCTATACACATGTTATCGAAATTGTTTATGTTTCTTTCAATTCAAATGAATTTAAGCTTTTCTATTGTACATGCATACTTGACTTTATGGGAGAAAGCGGTTTTCATTTCTTTTATTTTTTGTATTGCTTCTTTTTAAATACTCGCAAAGGAGCTTTTAGTTAGGAGTTAGTTTTTATACAAAATAAATTAAAAGCAAACTTTTCAGGAAATGTGTGAAACTCACCTAGGTAAATTGTACGTGCCAAAAAATGCAATGCAAATGGTAAATACCACTTATAATCTAACGAAAGTCCACTTTCAAAACTAATTCTCAAACTGAGAATGATTTTGTACCTACCTACGACATAGATGAATTTTAAGTAACTGAGAAATAGAATGGTACTAGAGTAATAGAGTGAACAGGGAAGAACCTGTCTTCAATGTTAGTTACGGTAATGGTCAGGAAATTGGAGCTGAAGACCGAAAAAAACGATTAGTTCTTTTCCAATCGAGGTTTTATTGTTAATCAATTGCATTAAACTGACTTGCATTTTATCTAGGCCGCCAGAGTATACTATTGTTCATTTGGTTACTTGGTTTTTGGTAGAGGTAAAGTAGATGCAACGGCTGGGGTCAATTAGGGCCAATCCTAAGTGAAAAAAATTTCAATTAAATATAAGCATAGTATTAGGTAAGCTCTTGTTTCCAATGTCGGAGTATTGTTCTGATCAGTTATTCGTCACAGTTTTGGTGCAGTGTCATGAGGCAAAAATATTTATTTATTTGATTTCTGATTCCTGAAATGTGAAACGAGTTTTTAAGCATTTCTCATGTCGATTTATCAGGTTTCCCCTGATAAAATTTTAAAGAAGTATGATGATCGATTTGATCATCCTGCTTCAGCATTGATTGCCCTGCACTCAAGTATTTATTGTTTCATTAAGAAGATAATAGTAAAGTTCCACTTAAAACGAATACCCATCGACCTTTCTATCAATCCCAACCGTATATTGTCATCGGAATAGCTTTACTCATCTGTGTTTCTTGGAGGTGCTTAAACCATTATATATCTTACTTCATCCACCTCAAATCGAATTTTTAATATTTTTTTTAAGTTAATAACATTTTTATTTGCATAAAATTAAATAACAACCTGACATTTATGTAATTTTTAAATTTACAAATTACTCGTAGTTTTCGAACTAATGTTAATATTTTTTCCTTGAATTCAGGAGCAATCATGATGACGCGAATGTTGCGGATGCCTAAACGATTTAACGCCATTCATCCATTCATGTATTCCATTAAGAGTAACAAATCGATTTATTTTGCTGGAAAATTTATTAAAAATTAATAGTTCTAAGAAGCTTAGCTTTTAATATATTGTTATGGTGCTCAGTTTGCATTTATTAAATATAAAATGATAAAAAGCTAAATTTTGTTTTTAACTTTCGACTACACAAAAAAAAATCAAAATTATTAAACTGCCACTGAGAAATTTGTTTGAACTTCCTTGCAATGTTCTCAATTTTAATTTATGTCATTAAAGCATAAGAACAAAGATTAAAAAGTGCATAAAAGGGTTCTAAGTGAAAAAATAGATTTAGAGTTGATATTTTTTTTGGAACCAACATTTCGTAGAGAAAAATACTCTTGGAGGATTTGTCACTACCTCGCAAAATACAATCCTAATTTTGTTTCTCGAGTGATTCGAATAAATTTGCGTCCACACTACGTTTCGCAAGGACCCAAGTGAGATCTACGCAATTAAGTTTTTAAATGTGAAGTTCTTGCTAACGTGAATTGAATTCAAGATTCCTTTAAATATAAGAAAAATGGATAGTGTCATATTTCGCTTGTTTATAGGACAAGTATTGGGTTATTTTTTTTAAAACAAAAATGGACGTTGTGTCTTAGAATTGATTAGTTTACGGATTAGTGACTTCAAATTAAGTTTTATGATTTTATTTAATATTTTTATTGTTGGATTCATCAAGCGGAATAATTTTTTTAGTATTTAATGTGGCAAGACTGGTTATTCTTTGTTTTGCAAGCTTATAATGTTTATTTTCTTCAAAGTCATGTACTATATTTAACTTCAATGTCTTAAAGCGAAGCTTAAGAAATTCCTTTTAATTAAAAAAAAATACATGGCAATTGAAACTTTTATTTGTCTTATCTTATGTCGATTTCCTTTACACACTAGGGATTTCGATCCCTTGTCAATTTTTTTTTGCGGTGCGCGTATTTTGTATACATGTAAATCCCTCTTTAAATACGGATTCGAAGAATTGGATCTCTGTCAAAAAAATCGATTTTTTTTTTGTGTGAAGGAACGTAAAATCTGTCGAGAGATCGAAATCTTCACACAAAAATTGATTTCTCATGTGTAAAGGAAATCGACATTACATTTTGTGTTTGAATATCCGATTCTATGTCACTTAATACTGACAAGAATATGTCAACTTTTTCAATTAAATTTTATTGGCCTTTATTCTGATTATGACACTATTTTTTTTTCTCTCATTTAGCTGTAATTTTTAAGGTGAGATCCTTGCAGCCCATCAAAAAACCCAAAAGTTTTGCTGCCGATCACGAATTCATTTACTTCATCAAAAGCAAACGTTCGATTATTTTTACAGGGACTTTGTATAAAAGCCCAATAAGGAACTGATAATAAATGATCTATCAAATTTTCAAGTAATATCATTAATATCAATTGAATAAAAAGTAGTTTCTTTTTTCAAAATTATGATTCAGTTAATTATTGTTCTTATTTGAAAAAATTACCTCATTATGTTTGTGAATTTGTCTCCACGTTGTATATATTTATTTGAATTTTAGTAAAGAAAACGTTTTGATTTAAAACAAATTTAAATATTTTTTTTTTAATTTTACAACATTTATTTAATAAATATACAAAAGCGACGCGTTTCGCAAGTTTACTCCATCATCGGGCTAAAATTCAAATTACCTTATTATGTATGGTTTTAATTATTTTTAGTTATTAAATACAGGGTGCATTAAAACAGTGAGAAATAGAATAGAAAAACCTATTTTTACATAAACAGTAGGTATGCGTAAAGAATTCCTTTAATAATTTTTTTAAAAAAAGTTTGAAAACGATTTGTCGTTATATTTTTTTTAGAAGTCTATTGTGAAGTCTTCTTGTGCAAGCCTTATTGTCCGCTGTAGACTTCTGAATTTATGTGATTTTGTATACATTCTCAGTCGAACGAAAGCCGTACCCGTACTTACGCAAAAAAGTCCTGAGAAGGGACTACAAAAATTTTAATATCAGAGTTATTTTTGATCTAGATCTATCAAAATGCCGATTTTGCCAATTTTTTTTATCCCATTTGACAACAAAAATTGATTTATTTTTCGATTTAAAATCAATTTTGCAAATCTAATGTTGATTTCCTTTAGGCTAGTCGCGCACTGGCAACTGTGATCGAAATCAAATTAACTAGTCACCCTCACCAGTTGAAAGAGAACCGCGCACTGGCAACTCTTTACTCATGCTCACACTCTTTTCTCTCTTGCGCTTATAGAAAACAGCTCTAAATGCGCAGTGTCCCATATAAGCCCATATGTTTCATTTTAGCAACTAAACAGTTGCGAAACTATAAATTGAATGTGCGCGCCTGGCCTTATACACTAGGGATTTTGATCCCGTCTCATTTTTTTTTTTTTTTTTTTTTTTGTTGAAATAGTTAGGCAGATACAAAAATAAATCAATCTGAAATGACATTCGATTGGCCACGAAAAATAATCAATTTGCCAATGGAAAATCCCATTAATATCTATGTACATGTGTATATGCAAGAAATTTGTCAGCGCAGAAATGAGTAAATGAGAGAACACCATGCCGTAATAATGAATACTGCGAATTTATGTGAATTAGAGTTTCCATACTTTTGCGCATTTTAGGAAATTTTGAGAGAATTGAATTATTGTCCTTAAAAATTAAAATTTGACAGTTTGTGAGTTTCTTTGTCCAAAGTACGAGTAACAGATCGAACCTAATAAGCTTTCCTATATTTTTGTAACTGCAAAGTTTTGTAAATAAAAAAAATATTAATTATTCTTTTAATAGAAACAGGTAAAATAAAAATAATCCATCCCCAGAGCTTTCCTATAAAATTTGTGATTTAAGCAAAGCTAGCTGCAGTTAAATACTTGAACATTATTTTTTTTATTTATTTCATAAAAATATAGGTATGACTATCAAGAAGAGGAAATACAAGGCACCCAAAGAATTTGAAGCTAATTGTCCATTTTTATATTTTATTAAGAGCAAAAATATGATTTCCTTTTCGGGAGCTTTGCTCAAGAAGTGTGCATAAAATAATAATTTGTAAGAAAAAAATGTGAATAAAAATAAATTAATAATTAATTCAAAAATTGAGCTCAAATTATTATTTAATATTTTGCTGGCGCAAAATTTTAGTCGATTTAGTAAATACGATTTTAAAACTATTTACATATGCATGTATGACAATGGTAATTTTAGTTCTTTATAACATTTTATTAATATCAGAACCATAGGTCGAATACGTATTTTATCGTACAAACTCCACTTTGACATTTATAATCAATTGTCAAAAAAGTAGTTTTGCTTTTGTCGTTTTTATTTGCTAATCGGGAATCTCTCTTCGATTCAGGATCCCAACTGAATACTGAATACTTTTTTTGATTCAGATGATTCTGAAGTTTGTTGTGATTGTATATGTGAAACGTCAAATGTGGCCAATAAAAGGCGTGTTTCTTTTTTAGTTCAGAGCAGTGCCTGAGTTGTAAAAAAAATAAATTGTCAGTACAGAGCTTCGAATATGTGTTTCTTTTTTCATTCCGAACAAAATAATTGAGCAGACAGAGGTAAATGCTTTCCACAAGCTTTACTGGTGGAAATAAAAGAAAATACTAAAAGTTTTCAGGTGTGTTTCAAAAACAACTCAGAGCACGCTTGGTTTAGAGGATATTCAGAACATACTCGACATGCCTGGACTCTGTTCAGAGCTCTATTCTGAACTAAAACAGAAATACACCTAATGTTATCCATTTTAAAATCAAAAACAATGTTTGTTGAAAGAAAATCACTTCGTACAAAAAATCACAACTATAGATTTTGACATTTAAGTATATGAATGTGTGAGTTCTTCTGGTTTCAAATCCGGAAGCAAATTTCTTTTCTTTTCAGAATCAGAACTGTCATTTTTTCCCAAGTGAACAATTTCAGAAGAGTCCAGAAGGTTTCCGGATTGTCAAATAAAAACAACATAAGACTGTTTTTAAATGATGCAATACCACTTTGCGATTTTCATTCACATAGGCGAGAGACGTAGGTATGTTGTGGCAGGGCTAGACGAAATTAGAGATCTAATTGCGCATATTAGATTTCCTTTTTTTTTGTACATTCTTTCTCACAATAAACCGATTTTAACTAAATAGTTTCGTGTAAATTTAAAGGCATTTGTGCAAGTTTTATCTTACGTTTAAAAACTTGACCATAGGATTGGTACAATACTAGTTAAAAAGTGTGTGGTTTTGGGAAAAACCGTTAGAAGTTTTGCGAAATTAGTGTGAAGTAAAAAAAAAAAGTTAGTCAAAACTATATTTCAATAGAATATAACATCAACAATTAATTATGCTAAGATCGTTGAACACCTACATATTATATCTTAATAGGCTTTTTTTTTAGTTCAGAATAGAACTTTGAAGAGAGTCGGAGCATGTCGAGTATGTTCTCAACATCTTTTGAACCAAGCGTGCTCTGAGCGCTCTGAGTTGTTTTTGAAACACATCTGACCACTTAGCAGCATTCGGACTTTACTGCGAAAGCAGTAGATCTACTGCAGTTTTTTCTTATTTTTTAAATCTACTGCACCACTGCGCTTTTCGTACAATCTACTGCGATTCTTCAGACTTTGTTTGAATAGCAGCACTAGTCATAGAAATAAATGTGCTCATGCTCATAACAAAATGTCAAAATTTAAAAAGATTCTCGTTTTTTTAGTGCAATTCTTGTCAGCTATTTAACGTATTTAGTTCTACTACTCTTTAATTTGTTCCTATTTCAAAAAGTACAAATTTGAAGATGGTAAATTTATTTTGATTACCTAGCTTTATATATTTTTATATATACATATTCATTATCGAGTAAGAGTATATTTGTTCACACATACTATGTGAATGCATCAGTGATTGTTAAAACAATACAACTGAAATATTTTCACAGGAGATACAAAAAATCCTACATTTGTGGACGTGAAGTCATTGTCATTTTTTTAACCCAAAAATCTTATAAGAGTGTTTCGACTTTTAAACCATTAAGGATTTTTTAATATGTTTTTTTTTTTCTCCTCCATAAAAAATTAAAATATCACTTATGTTGTTTTAACTCAACGATGATATAAATGTGATTTAACTTTGATTCCTTTGTTTATATAATTTTTTGTTAGCTAATAAAAAAAAATATATGTATTTCTACTGCGAAAATTTTGGTTTTACTGCGGTTTCTTGGCCAATTTACTGCGATCTGCGATCTATGAAGTCCGAACCCTGCCACTTAGCTGTTAGCAGTTTTTTTCAAGTTCCATCTGTCAAATGCCCAAACTACAACTACTCGTATCACCTAGCATTGATTTTGATATTGAAATTTAAATGGATCACTATTTTTGAAATAAAAAAAATAATACGGAAGTGGACTTAGACGTTTTATTAATTTGAATTGCTGTGCTAGTTTTACCGAAACATGTCTTAAGTCAGTATTCAACATTAAGTAAATTTGCAAATCTGTGTAACTAAATATTTTGTATAAAAGAACAAAAAGGACACTGTAAATGTGCACAAAGCTTACTAATCTGTAATTAAATATTCCTTTCTTTTCACCATATCTTTCTAATCAAAAAAAAAAAAAAATTAACCAAAGAATCCATTCGTAGTTACATTATATAAAATATATTGTTGAAAATGTAATATACATAAAATTCATTTTTGAATGCATCCTGGTTAAAGCGGTTTAGGGACTCGTTTGTATTTTTTCTTAAATTTAATTTAATTTTTGTAAATCGTTATCAAATAAAAATCTTCTTATCATAGGTATTATGTTCGATTGTATTGATGACCCCTTAGAATGTGAATTTACAGCAGACAAGCCCTTTTCATATTTTCTAATAGATAACTCATTACGACTATTCTTTGTTGGATCATTCATTGGAAATGAGAGAGGCACTCATATTAGGAAAAGTCAACCTCCTGACAAGTAAGATTCATTTCAATTACTTGGTTTATCTCCCACTAACGGGATATCTATTTAATAGTTTAATTTCTAGAATAATTCATTATTGGAAAGGAATCTTTAAATTACATTATGATCTTACTCAAAATAAAATTTTATAATGGATGTCCTTAAAATTAATCAACAACCACCATGAATGTAAATCCGGAATAACTGGTAATCGAATTGGCTCAAGCAAGAAAGATAACTTGCCGTGGCATTGGTAATAAATTGAATTAACTGAAATTCAAATTTTAAACTAACTCGCACATCTTATCAAGTATTGAAGTACACGTAACCACGAAAAATGTCATAAAACAAAAATTAAAAGAAATAAAGGATGTAAAATAAAAAAAAATAAGCATTTATTTTCGATAACGCAGTTTGCTAAAGGTTGCTCGATAATATCATTTGCGGTGCAGCTCTGCAGTAAAACTATCAAGTTGACGTAAAAACTATTGATAAGACAGAGAGCGTGTTCTGTTCCTAATCGTCAAATGCGTTTCCAAGAACATTAACTTTCTTTGATCAAATAAATTTTGAGAAAGTAGGACGATTGCATACTTAACAATAGCAATATCTACGTAAAAAAAATGACGATCGTTTAACGATCAAATTGACTTCGATTTGACGTTTACCAAAACGATGTTTTATTTTCGTGTCTTTTTACTTTATATCAACTTTGAGACACTTTTAAGCAGAGACAAAACGAACAGGTATGACAAAAACAACAAAGACTGCTTTTAAACGATGGAATGGCCGTTTTAAAAAACGCCATTGCGTCGAAAATGACAAGATGTTGTTAAATGGAAACTGCAAACAGCTGTGCAGTAAAAATATAGAGTTGACAACAAAACTATTGATAAGCCAGAGAGCGTGTTTGTAATAGCTTTGTATATAAAACTTATAGTACTCTCATGAAGACAAACGATTGGGGCAACATATTAATCATAGCGATAGTACTTGCTTTGTATGTTATCCTACTCTCCACTTTAAAATCGTGCGCCGTAATTTCAGCGCCACCACCAGGACAGCGTTCGTACCATAGAATCACACTTCATGATAATACTTTAGGTTATATACGTATACAAAGGTAATAGTCAAATGCGTTTGCAAGATAATTGATTGACGTTGATCGAACAGATTTTGTACAAACTGGACGATAGTATATTTGACGATAAAAATACATATGTCCGTAAAAAATGACGATCATTTGATGATAAAATTGACATTGATTTGACGTTTTCGAAAATTGCTAATATTACCTTGCGTTTGTTAGTCCCGTTGGGAAGAGACGTATGTGGTGACGGGGGTAGAAGACATCGATACCTCATCATGGTTAAATTGCAGAGTTATGACTTTTTCTTTTTTTGTGGGTTTCTATACTCGGGTATTTTTCAATTCATTTGGCGATCGCATTTCGCTTAACTTAGTAAAATAAAGAGTGCGGATCTAAGTTACCTTGTAAAAAAAATCGTTGTGTTTAAAAGGATCCATGGAATCAAAGGGAAGTCACAAAAGAAACAGATTAAAACTCGCTTTGAGGCTGTTCACATTGGACTTACTCAACCGATTTATTTTGACGTAAGGCCACCCTGTCGTGTTCAGACACAAAAGCAGTGTGAACACTCCAGACTCACTTTGACGTCTTGTAGTTGTCATAATTGTTGGCCATTTGCTATGCCACTACAAATATACAGTGAATTACAAAAGTAAGTAAGCACCTCTTAGTTTAAAGATCATTTCCTTCAAACAATCGATAGTAATGTTAAAAAAAAAAACTTAATTTTTAACTTCCCATAGGGAGTTATTGTAATCGGTCCGATTTGTCAAATTGGAATTTTTGACATTTCTCGACGTTTCAAGGTCCCTAGAGGCTATATCAATCATTTTTAGAGAGATGTCTGTGTGTGTGTGTGTACGTACGTTCGTACGTTCGTACGTTCGTACGTTCGTACGTCCGTACGTTCTCGTACCATTTTTCGTCGTCGATATCTCAAGAACGAGTAAAGATATCGACTTCAAATAAATTTTTTTTAATAGATAATAACTTCGAAAGAGGCTGAAAGGGCGTTTATTAAAATTCAGTGAGTAGTTTTTTCACTATAACGGTTTAAAAAAAAAGTAAAAATTTTGGTTAGTTTCAAATATCTCACGAAAAAATAATGCTATTGATTTCAAATAAAATTTAATGTACTCATTTTAAGGTCATACACATTAGGTATGAATTTGGAAAAAAATGAACATACCGTTATTTTTTTAAATAAAAAAAACTGAAAAAAAAAAATTCATAACCCAGATATTCTAAGAACGGAAAACAATTTGAAACTCAAAATAATTTTATTTTACGAAAAAAAATGTGTTCGACAACTGGTGAAAATTTCAAAAAAATTCAGTTTACAGTTTTTTTACAAAAAATAAAAAACTATATAAAATTCTATTGAAAATTGGTAAAAATTGTTTTTCGACTCCAATTTCTCGAGAACTAGTAGCGATATTGACTTCTAATTTAGTTTATTTTATACATAGTATAATTTTGTACAATTGGTAAAATGTTGACAAATATTGAAGTAATAGTTTTTTTTTTAAATAAAAAAACTATTAAAAATTCTAGTGAAAACTAGTTAAAATTGTATTTCAAGTCAAATTTCTTGGGAATGAACACCGATACTGCCTTTTAAAGTATGTTGTTTTATATATCGATACCTTCCCGTAAGAATGTATACTAACCGACATTTCTAAAATTGTTCAGGAAACGAAAAAAACGAAGAAAGTTCTAGTTGAATCACAGTGTGCTAAGAGACAATGTTGGTTAAACTAAGTGACATCTAACAAATTTTTTTTTTGCTCACGACAATGAGATCTTTATTAGATAATGTCGGTTAGCATAATTTTTTTGGCGGATAATACAAATTTCAGGGGGCAACATTATTTTAATGAGAAAACATGGCAGTTGATAAATTTTTTTATTTGTACTCTAGTTTCCTTTTCATGCATAATAGGTTGGCGAAACCCAGGCCAAAACGTGGCCCTTAACATATATTATATTTCCTCATCAAAAAGTCATTTTCGAAAAAAGTGTCGCTTAGTACATTCTTACGGGAAGGTATCGACATAATACAATTATTAACATATGGTTAAATTTTGGCAAGTATCGAATTGACAGTTTTAACAAAAATATAAAAAAATTCTACTAAAAAGTGGCAATATTTGTTTTTCGACTAGAATATCTTATCTTGAGAACGAGCAATGATATTTAATTTTATACATAACACAATTTCTAACAAATGGTTTATATTTGACATATATCTAGTTTTAGAGCGGATATATTTTGTAAGTTCCCTTCCATCAATAACCAAACCATATCTTTTATATTTGAATATTTCGTTTTTAATTTTTTTTTTCAATTAAAATGTTTGGAACCGATATAATAAAGTAATTTCTATAATATAATACATTTTGAAACTTTTACATCAACAATCTCAATTTCAAATCTCTTTAAATAATTAAAATGCTTTTCAACCTTAAAATAATGTTTGTTTGAATTTTACAGCTAAAGTTTGTTTCACTGAAAATTTGGTTATTTGAAAAAAAACTAAATATAAAGTTTTCAAGACCACAAATGGGAAGTTATCAGTGTGGGTCGCACCCAGCCTCTTTTTTTTGTTTATAATTGATACGTATTTCGAACTAAAAAGTAACATTTCAAATAAAACAACTGTGTTCTAAAATTCTGCTTGTTTGGATTCATGGGTTTTTGCAAAGAAGAGCCGCTTTTGGCGATTTATTTTACTTATGTAAGGTTTCTTTCTAATATTTCAACTATGATAACCGGATTGGTAGAGCACTCGTCGAATAGTTTGAGGGTTACATGACTTACCTGTTTTATTTGGTTATTTCTGCTGATATCTTTGATGGACTTACTTTGGGATTCCTCTTCACTTTCCTAACAATAATACGGCATTTCTGCTGGTCATTGTCATTGATCGAGGGTCATTTTGCAAAATTCCAATGTTATTTTATTTGGTTATTATTTTGTGTATAGTAGATGGACTTTTGTTAACAATTTTACAATTCTCGCACTTCGATTTATTTTCCAAATAGTGTTTGATTATATTTTTTTTTCAATGAGTGCTTAGTTACTTTTGTGTTACACTGTATCTTCGTGTGTCATATTATGTCACCAAGACAAGTGTCAAAAAAAATCCATTAATTTTGAATTTGTTTTAAAAATCCTGCCTCACTTTGCCGTCTCTTTCTTACCATGAAGTGCGAACGAGAAAAAACACAGAGACGTCAAAATAAGTCGGCGGAGTGAGTCCAATGTGAACACCGTCTTTCGTGTAAAAGCAAACAAAAAGTACTTTGGAAAATTAAGACAAAGCTGTGTGATGGTCGATGATACAATATCCAATATTAAGTTAAGTGCTTGATGAAAACGTAGGATAAGATTAAGAGGTTAAATCTTCAAGGCTTAAAAAAGTCTAAGGGTAAGTAGTTCGCCGTTTGACAAATAGGAGTTTCATAAAACACTTTGGTCGCCTTAGTTTATTTGCTCTGTATTCATTAGGCGCTTTTCTTTTAGACCTCTGAGCAGAGCACTGAGCTGAGTAAGCTCTGAGTAGAGTTTGATCAGAGCTCTCCGATTTATTTATGAAGCACCCTAGACCACTGAACTGTCAAATGCGTCGATCTCCAATTTTATTTGTTTGTGTGTTTTTTTTTGTCTGTCTCTGTCATATCCAACGAAAAAAAGTGAAGTTAGCCGTTCTCAGCTTTTTACTCCATCTGCTCGGTCATTTTATTCTGAGCTCATAGAACGTGCTCCGAGCTTACTCTGATTGAAAAAAGAAACACAACCTGAGCTCTTTGATGTGTCTGAGGCTGAGCTAAAAAAGAAACAGATCTTTTTTTTACAGCTCAGTTCCCTGCAAAAGTTTTATTAAGAATTTGTATGACATTGTGGTAAATATGAGATATTTTGTTGATATTTTTTTACTATTTAATGAATTATTTATAGGTAGGTAGGTAGAGATGGTAGTCGCCAGCCCTGGGCCCGCGACTCAATTAGCGCTGGGGTGCGCCTTTTTGATACCATTAACTCGTGTCAACCTAAAAAGGATTTAGTACGGAAGAAAATGGCTTTTATATAATTTAGCGGAGTATTGCTAAAGCCATTTTGTCGCATTCAGAAAGATAATCAGATCTTTGATTTTCTTCTCCGAAAGTTCGCTGGGGTCATCGAGGAAGGCTTTCCCAAAGGAAGTCATCCTGTAATTTGCTAAGGCGGGGCAATCGCAAAGAAAATGAACCACAGTTTCTTTTTCTTGTGGATCTCCACAACTACGGCAGTGTGGGTTGTAGGGGATGCCTAGCTTTCTTGCATGTTCACCTAGAGGCCAGTGCCCGGTGCATATTGCTGTGATCCTGGCTATGTCGCGCCTGGGTCTGCATATTAGATATTTGGAACGTGAGTTGTTGTAAGTAGGCCATATCTTTCTTGATATGACACAGTTTGTGAGACTGCTCCACCTACGGTTGGATTCATTGAGAAAAATCGAGAAGATTTTTCTCTTCATAGCACCAAGAGGAATATTTACGTTTTCCGCTAGTGAGCTATATAAGGCCGAGCCTTGCCGAGCTAAAGCATCAGCCTGTTCATTACCCTCTATGTCACTGTGACCTGGAACCCAAATGATAGTGACCTGGAGGTCAATGTTCATACTCGCCAGTTCGTCCCGACATTGCTGGACAAGTACTGAGGTAGATGTAGATGATTTAATGGCCTTAATGGCCGCCTGGCTATCTGAGCAGATAGCTATATTTCTGAATTGGTTTTGGTTATATTGGAGTAACTTGCATGCCTCCTTGATTGCTAGTATTTCAGCTTGAAATACACTCGCAAAGTCTGGTAGTCTGAAGGACTTGGAGATGTTAAGGGACTCGGAAAAAATTCCTGAACCAACACCGCACTCCATCTTAGATCCATCAGTGAAGATTATCGAATCGAAATCCTTTTGTGACAACATCATTTTTCCATTCCTCTCTGGTGGGAAAAATGGCTTTGAAATCCCCGCTTAGGCCAAGAGGAGGTACGCAGTAGTCAGTGTTCGATAAGAAAATATCCGGAGGAATCAATTTTGTTATGTTTCCATGACCATAGGGTTTGGAGAACCAACAGTTAGATTCTTTAAGTCTTACAGCACTGCATGCCACTAGGTATTTTATATGAAGGTCGAGTGGTAAAAGGTTCAGGATAGCGCTCAGGGCATCTGTTGGGCATGATCTGAGAGCCCCTGTAGTGCCGACGCTAGCCGTTCTTTGAACCCTTTTAAGTTTTCCGACGTTATATTGCTTGCTAAGTGCAGGCCACCAAACAATCGATCCGTAAGACAAAATTGGCCGTACCACTGCAGTGTACGTCCACAAAATCATCTTCGACTGAAGGCCCCACTTTTTACCAAAAGTTTTTCTGCAGGCATAGAAAGCTATACAGGCTTTCTTAACCCGTTCTTCAATATTTACCTTCCAATTCGATTTGGGGTCGAGAATAACTTCAACGTATTTAGCTTTGGAAGATAAGGAAAGTGTTTGACCGTTAAGTCGAGGTAGGGTGAGTGTAGGTATTGTAATATTTTTGTTAGGTTCGTTAATTAAACTTTTTACTCTTTCTAATATTTCTTCTTTATTTTTACTTTCCAAATCACAACAATAAATCTCAATTTATAATCGACTCAAATACTTTATTCAAATTGAAATCACACTTGTTTTACACAATCCAATAAGCAGTGTTTTACACGCTTCCGTAATCAAAAATCAACTGTCTCTCGCTCACCGTGAACACTCCCTTATATACTCAAATTAGTTGTTCTCAAAAGTTCTTGTCTTGGAATGTTCTAGATGGTTGGAATAAGGGGAAATACATTTGACATTGGAAAAGAGCTTTTTGTTTCTTCCATAAATTAGATATGCAGTTTTCCAACAGATGGCGCTGTAGTAGTATAAAGCTCTGTTCACAACAGTATTTTAGTCGTGGTAGTAAAGAGCATCACTTCCGTCTTACTCTGATTAACTCCTAGTCCACTACTAGTGGCCCAGTTGCTAACTCTTTTCAGAGCCAATTCAGTGATTTCAATAATCACAGTGGTAAACTTACCTGATACAAATAAAACGAGATCGTCAGCATACGCTACAGTTTTCACACCACTACTTCTGATCTTGACGAGAATTTTGTCCATGACTAAGAGCCATAGAAGAGGGGAGAGAACACCACCCTGGGGAGTTCCCCTACTAACATGCTTAGTAGAAATTGTGTTTCCTAACGTTGCTTGGATCCTTCTGTCACTGAGCATAGATACAATCCATTTAGATATGAAACTTTCTACACCAAAGTGAGCAAGTGATTCGCGAATGGATTCAGTTAGGACGTTATTAAAAGCACCCTCCACGTCTAGGAAGGTTGCTAGGGTATATTCTTTGTAGTGAATCGTCTTCTCTATTGTACGCACTACTTCATGCAGGGCAGTCTCCGTAGACTTGCCTTTTAGGTATGCATGTTGCGATTCGTCAAGAGGACGACCCTCTAGTAAAACTCTGATGTGAGTATCAAGGATGCGCTCTAGTTTCTTTAGTACAAAAGATGTCAGACTAATTGGCCTAAAGTCCTTCGCGGATTCATGACCTCGTTTGCCGACCTTCGGAATAAAGACCACTCTTACATGTCTCCATGACTCGGGTACATGATTGAGATAGAGACAACCTTTGAAGATCATTTCTAGCCATGGTACTGCCAAGTCTTGCAGTTTCTGCAGCATAATTGGGATTATGCCATCAGGGCCAGGTGATTTTTAAGGGGAGAAAGTAGATATTAATCGCACATGAAATACTATCTCCTGTTATAACAGAATTGATTTGCTCCCTATGAGCTATAATGGTATTTGTAGTGCTAAGCGTTTCGGGGTAGCTATTCTCATAACCCGGGAAATGTGTTGTCATAAGCAGTTCCAAGGACTCAGCTGGAGAGGCTGTCCAGATACCGTCACATTTTCTCAGAAATGAAGGGCTGCAATGTTCCTTTGACAGAACTTTACTTAGTCTGGCAGAATCCTCTCAGAGAGTTTGGCTTCGATTGAGCTCCACACCAACAGCAGACCTTTGCTGTTGGTGGAGAGTTCATCTACAACCGCTACCTGACGACCTCGCTTAGAGTAGGCGGTTGCGCCGCTCTGAGAGATGTGGCTTTCCTCTTCTTTATATTACCATCAAGTTTACTCTTCTTTTGAGAAGGATAAGTCTCTTCCTGAGACCTGTCTCGCTTGACGGCTTTTTTTTTTGTCAGAAGGTTATTGTAGTCATCAATAACCTTCTGGTACTTGATTTTATCCTCGGCGTCCCTCTCGTGACAAGTTCCCTCCGCCTCATTCTTGGCAATCTTGCTAAGAATAACGAGGCATGCAGGAACTGGTTCTTTCGAAGAACGCCAGAAGATTTCTTCTTACTACGGTTAGCATTGCTATGGCTGGCATTGCTTCCCGATGGCTTGGCAGTATTGTTCGGTTTAGGGAGCACAGGAGTACTATGGCTGGTACTCGCTATGCTCCCTGAAGGTTTGGAAGTTATCTCATCGGCACAGGTTTCTGTGCCGTGAGAGCTTCCTGTCAGTGTCTCTTGGCTAGAGGCCAAGAGTTCGTCTTCGTTGTCAGTTGTGATTTCCCTAGTTGTCGTTAGTTTGTTTATTTGATAGTTTTAAAAATTTTGGTCCCACGAGTAGGTCGGAAAAGAAAGGTCAGCCCCGGCAGAGCCGATATACCGGGGTAAGGCAAGTATTAAGACGGACCCGGCCAGGGCATCCGAATGAGCTCGTTAGTGACTGGTTTTCCCCCCAGCCTTCCATTTCTTCGGCACGGATTATGAATAATCGCTCACACCACCACTGAAAATTAGGGACCTGTATCTATGGTAAAATCGCATTGTTGAGGGTTGAACTATTGAGGAGTAAAGGAACCTTACAACATTGCGACCTGACCTTAGCTGATCCCCATCTTGACAACGCACAAGATTTCTGTGGTGATCATTACCGCCCGGCACCCACTAGGAGGGTTTGATACGAGGATTTATGCCGAGCTATATTTATATAATGGGTGATTTTTTACAGGTAGGAACTTTAACTTGGAAACACTGTTTTCTGTGGCAGTGGATTTGAAAGAACTGTGTGTTTTATGGTGCTTATAATGGTCCATAAGAGCGTTTAATACAAGAAGCTATGGATTGTTTTCGCAAAACGTTAAATCTAAACGATAATACGCATACCATACCATAAGACGTATTACAGTGCGTATATGCTATTTTCCAGATGGAGCTGTATAAAGCTCTGTGTCGGTGTTGTGCGTAACAATATATTAAAAATAAAACTTCTTTATTTTTTTTTATTTTAAATTAAGCGCCGCACCACACCGCCATCTGATCTCTTAAGTTTTTCTGTAAGTAAATCCCGATAAAAAATATTCCAATCCTTAGACCACTTAATGAAAAACTAACCCGAAGTATAGGTAGATCGAAAGAAAGAAAGAAAATATAATTCGGATTAAAAAAATGATTTGTTTTTCTTAAAATTTATCTCGCCTATAAAAAATTTTAGCATCACTAAGCCACGATGTGCTGTGATTTTTATAAATATTTCATATATTTCACTGTCGTACCTAAGGCAAACTCATTTTTGGTGTTAATGTTACTTGAACTTGAACTCCAGTCAATCACAAGTAATATTCTAAATCTATTCATCTTCGTTATCCTTAGAGCTGTAAAGTCTGATTACAAACATTTTAAGCAAAAAGTTCATAAGTAACTAAAAGTTCATGGCTTAATTAAAATAAAATAAACGTCGAAATTTGACTTGCAATTTTTGAAGAGAGACTCAGTTGATGTTATCGACAAATTTACTTGATCCTTGCTGATGAGGTTATAAGTGTAACTATACTATTATTGCAAAGGACTTATAAGGCCTTCTTTAATTTTATACCATATATTCCTATTTCCTACCTACTTTTTAATTTTTCTGTCAGCTTCTTCATATTGTTTTCAAAACACTTAATTTATTCAAATATAAATTACTAGCGTAAAATACCCGGCGTTGCCGGGTTCTTGCGAAGAAAATTTCTTTCGCACAGAAAGTCCTATGTAATAACAACTAATTATCCTAGAAAGTTTATTTCCGATACTAACAAATTCTGAGAGAATCTCTAGAGCATCATTCACCTACCCTAAGTTTAGTAAACGGCAAATATTCCGAGAAAAATTTATTCGCGAAAGCCCTTTACAGTTACATGATTTATCAAACCACAAATTGTTGAGGTAGATTTTTGCATTTCATCCAAAATGAATATTTTTGCATACCATGCACACGTAGAATAGGGGAACTAAACATATTTAGTATTGATTACTATTTGTAAACATTGAAAAAGAATAAATTTATTAAAGCATATGCACCATTAACATATGTATGTTAAGCGCTTCAAACTTTTTTTTAGAGCATATTTTTATTTGCCGTAGTTATCACTATCTGTTGTTTCTTCATTTTGGACTTCTTTAGTCACTTTATTTTAATTTATGTTTTTCATTTTCATAAAATTGATTGAAAAAAGTATTTGCCTAATGATTCTAAATCGATTTTAATAATATTTCTGAAAAGACTCCGTAATTATCGAAGAATTCCATTTTTGTTTCGTTCAAAAAAAAAATGTTGTCTCTACATTTAAAATGAAATTGCTTGAAACCACTAATACTTTCAAGAAATATGCATTTGGAATAACTTTATTTTTGCTGTCAATTTCATTTTTTTAAATATACATACCTAATCATGCGATTTTAAATTATTGGCCATTAAATACTTTAAAAATGTATTTTATTAACTTCGTTAAGTAATTAATTTTATTGAATTTTTAAATAATTTTTAAATTAATTTTTTTTGAAGCATATGTTCATATGTATGTATTTAATTAATAACATATTTTATTAAAACTAATATTTCAAAGTATATTTTTGCCCTAGTCATCACTATCTGTTTCGTCGGTTATTACTTAATTTTTATTATTTTTTCATTTTCATCGTTTTTATTTGTATGTTCTTTTTCCTGGGATAAAGCGAAAATATCATCTTCAAAATTAACAAAAGAGCAGATCGAGAGTTCCATCAACTCAGCCCGCGAATAACTACAAAGAGTGAACAAAGTGTAAACAAAGTGTAAAGGACGAATGCCAGTCAAATTCAAAGAAAATAGAGCAAACAAAGTGTAAGCAAAGAGTAAAAGAAAATGATAAAAAATTCACAACAATCAGTTTCTGTCTTTTTTCTGTTTAATATAATCATATGCAACTGCGCGCACATTCAACTAAATATTTGAGTTGTTTTTTAGCTAGTTTTTTCCTTCATATGTTCTTGATTGCATGGGAAGTGTTACACAATTCACATATTTCGGGTGAAACAAAACATTTTTTTCAACCAAAGAGGAAAATAGTAGGTACTACTTGAAGATACCCTGTTAAGATATCATAAAGACGTTTTAGTGAAAACGTTCACAGAATATCTTCAAGATGTATTCGAAAGATTAAAATGAAAAACTCTCAGCATTTTAAAATTACTCCTTTTAAAAAGGTTTTAAAGGGGGTATATAGAGAGTCAATATAATGACATTTGCCATGAATATCTTTAAGATGTTTAAAAGATGTTTTATTAATAGTATAACAGAAATAACACTTTTAAAGAGTGAATTAGGAGATTATAAAGTGAAATGGTATTAAAAAGATTTAACTAATAGCTTGTTAAGACCTGATGCATTTATTGAAGTACTCTCCAAGAGTTTATGTGTTGCTTGGGTATGTTATCGGGTTTTACCAACGATAAAAATAAACATTATATATTTCTGGACGCACCTTTTAGCCAAAGAGCATTAAATTTGTCTGAACGCAGTCAAAACTTCCCCTTGCCACCATTGCAAATAGTTGCACATGTGTAAGTAGCTACATCTGTCCGAATTGAAACAAACACATGCTGAACTGAAATGGAACAAAAATAAACGGTTCAAGCCTAAACTGAAATGAAACAACTATTCACTTTCCTGTTTTCTTTCACCAAATTTAAGGATCTGATTACACGACTCATTTTTTGCGTCCATATGGTTTTTCAAGTAACTGACGTTATCGAACATCGATATTGCGAAATTTTGATACACAAAAAGATGTGCTCAATGTGTAAACTTGTGCTTTTTTGATATTTAAAAATTTTGATCGCAGAAAATCGTGCGCAAAAGCTTGCATATATAAATGCTGATTCTGTAAGCATCGATGATTTTATCACTGGAATGTGAATGTTAAAACATAATTTCTGTAAAAATTAACATCATACAATATTGACGAAAGTAATATTTCAAGGCATTTTATGTGTAAACTAAAATCCACGCGTTTTTTGAACGAAGTTTGTATGCACACAAAGTCGTGTGAAATGTATTAACAGAAATCCGTGGCTTTATCGAACATCGATGTTGTAAAATTTTGATGCACAAAAAGTCGTGTTCAATGTGTCAACTAAGATCTGTGCTCTTTCGATTTGGCAAAATTTTGAACGGAGAAAATCGTGCGCAAGAACTTGCATATATAAATGCTGTCTTTCTAAGCATCGATGAATTTATCACTTGAATATAAATGTTAGGATAGTCGCGCACTGGCAACTGTGATCGAAATCAAATAGTTTAATCACCAGTTGAAAGAGAACCGCGCACTGGCAACTCTTTACTCACGCTCACACTCTTGTCTCTCTTGCTCTTATAGAAAACAGCTCAACTGTTGCGAAAGCAATCGTTCCCATATAAGCCCATATGTTTCATTTTAGCAACTAAACAGTTGCGAATGTGCGCGCCTGGCCTTAAAACATAATTTCTGCAAAAATTAACATCATACAAAATTGACGAAAGTATTATTGCAAAGCATTTTATGTGTAAACTAAAATCCGCAGGTTTTTTGAACAAAGTTTGTATGCACACAAAGTCGTGTGAAATGTGTTAACAGAAGTCAGTGGCTTTATCGAACATCAATGTTGCAAAATTTTGATGCACAAAAAGTCGTGTTCAATGTGTCAACTAAGATCTGTGCTCTTTCGATTTGGCAAAATTTTCAACGTAGAAAATCGTGCGCAAAAACTTGCATATGTAAAATCTGTTTTTCTGAGAATCGATGATTTTATGACTTGAGTATGAATGTTGAAACATAATTTCTGCAAAAATTGACGAAAGCAATATTGCAAGGCATTTCCTTTGTAAACTTAAATCCACACGTTTCTTTAACGAATTTTTTTGCACACAAAGTCGTATGGAATGTGTTAATAGAAATCCGTGACTTTATCTAACAACGATTTTGCGAACTGTTGATGTACAGAGAGTTAAAACTAAAATCCGTGCCTTTTTTAAATATTGATAGATACTACAAAATTTATATGCACGAAAAAATCATGCGCTAGAACTTGCGTGTATCCATGGCCGTGTAAACAGTTTCTTACTCCAATAGCCCAAGTAGGTGTTCAGCCTCAAAATATATAGAGGAATAAAATGAAATGAAATGCGGAATAGTTGGAAACGGCAGACAGTTCTCAATCTGCTGCTTTCAATTTTCTATTTTGGAAATATTTTTTGGAGGTAAGTGAAAGTAATTTAAATTTTAATATATTATTTATTAGTTTTTTCATTTTCAGATGGCCCTATGTTACTATCGACATACAAAGGTAAGTATATAAAATGTTTATAAAGTAATACTTTTGTTTGTTTGTCTGCTATTGGAGTATTTACAAACAAACTGACAAACAAACAAAAGTCTTACTTTATATAATATAAATTATTGTATCTTTAAATAGGAATGGTCATGATGATGGAATGCGCATTGATCGGTTATCCGAAGGAAATCAGCTTTACTGCAAACAGGCCATTTCTTTATGTTATCTGGAACAAGTTCGAGATATATTTTTCTGGAAGAAATCTCAGTTTATGAATAAACATACATATTGTAATATTTTTACTAGTTTCGTTAAATAAAACGTATTACTCTTTTTAGTATTTCTTCTTTATTTACACTTTCCAAATCAAAACAATAAAATTCAGTTTATAATCAACTCAAATACTTTTATTCAAATTTCAATCACACTTGTTTAACAACACTTTCCACAATCCAATAAGCAAACCTTTTGACTACTTTCATAGTCAAAAATCATTTGTGTTCCGCTCACCGTGAACACTCCCTTATATAGTCAAATTAGTTGATCTCGAAGGTTCTCGTTTTGGAATGTTCTAGATGGTTGGAATAAGGGGAAATACATTTGAAATTGGAAAAGAGCTTTTTGTTTTTTCCATAAAGTAAATATACAATTTTCCAACAGATGGCGCTGTAGGAGTATAAAGCTCTGTTCGCAACAATATGCACATAAACTATATACATAAAATAAAAAGGAATTAATAGTTACTCGTACATACATATATAATATTTTTATAATTCGATCAAACTTTGAATAACACTATCCGGCAAAAGTTTGGAAACACCGGAATGCAAGAACTCGATTTCCTACTTTTAAAATATCTTCTTAAAAACATATGTGTATGTATTGTTAATTATAATTAGACTTTGCTACCAAATTTTGTTTTGAAAAACAAATTGAGTTACTTATATATATTAACTTATTTTTTCGCACAAATATTGTACAACATTTCTTAAAAAAAAAACGATGGAATTCATCCACGCTTAGTCGTCAAAATGGTAAAATAGGGCAAATAAAAATACAAGGAACAAACAAATACTCGTATACATGTCTTTTGTTCAGCTTGGGATCCATTTTTTTAACACGGTCATAAAGTCTAAATAAATAAGGCATTCAAGGCGTATCCCTTCTTTACCGAACAGCCTGTATTTATATCGATTATAAATTATATGATAGTGTTTATTTTTTGTTAAAAAACGAAAGTGAGAGAAAGAAAATTTTATTTGTACCAATGGATAAAAAATCATCGAGATACTATGGCACGATATGGATGAAGGTCAGTTCGAATTATAAAACAACAGCTCCAATGAAGATAGTTAATCCATTATTTAAATCCAGGATTATCTCTAGGTGAAAACTATGTATAAATCACACTCGATCTCGATTTAGAAATGTAGTATAAATCCATACTTAAGCCAGAAATTATCAAATAAAGATAGGAAACCTCGGCGTCAATCCAGTAGGTATACCTACAAGCTTTGCCAGTTATTTTTAAAAATTAGTGGGTAAAAACTACTATGATAAAAGCCAAAAATTTCATACAGAAATAAGGAATAAATTAATTAATAAATCTTATATTATATTCGAGAACAACTTATTGTACATAAAATTGATAAGTATTTAAATAAAATTTTCCATTTTATAAAAATTTCATAAAAATAATTCAAAATTAAATCTCATCTTTCTAAATATTTAAAAATCATAGTATCCTAGCTAATTATTAATAATGCCTGCATATTTTTGTGTACAAATGTGTCAAGTAAAGAAACCTCCAACGAATATAATACATTTTAACATTAATTAAGTATTTGTTGTTTATTTTATATACGCTAACGTTGTAACTTTTAATGCAATTTTTTGTTTGAATTTAATTATTTTACTTATTTCAATGCTACAATAAGTAAAGTACCAAGACTGAAATCCATAAGTACTTTCTAGGCTTTCAAAGAAAACCGCCTTAATTTAACTCCTTAATAGTTGTAAATATGGGAAAATAATTAAAAATGCATACTTTTCTGTGTTTTAAGTTTAAAATAAAGAACCTTTTTAAGTTAATAAGAAGAAATTAAATTTTTCTATCAGAACAATAAATAAATCTTCTTGTTCCTCTCGATATATTGGTTATTTTTTATCTGCCGATTATAATAGTTCTTTCAATCAGGTGGCGAATTAATTATAACAATATATTCAATCAAATAATGCTTATTTCATTGTTGCTATTAAAGATTCAGTATAGAGCTCTGAACAGAGTTCGAGCATGTCGAGCATGTTCCGAACATTCTCTGAACCAAGCGTGCTCTGAGCGCTCTGATTATATTTTTGAAACACACCTGAACCTGAACAATTAGCTGTCGCCAATTTTTTTTTTTAATTTCCATCTGTCAAATGCTTGTGTTAAGCATTTTACTCTGTCTGCTCAGTTATTTTATTCTGAGCTCATAGAGCGCACTCTGAACACGCTCCGAATATGCTCAGAACGAAAAAAGAAACACATTTTCGAAACTCTGAACACTCTGAACTAAAAAAGAAACACAATTTATTTTTTGACAACTCAGGTTCTGTTCTGAACTAAAAAAAAAAACGCCTTATATACTCGTATGTATAATGATATATATGGGTGTTGTAAATAAAAAAAAAAGATTTTTTTTTAAACCTTATATACAGCTTGTTTTATTCTATTTAAACATCTACCCGTCCTTATTGAAAAACCATTTAGTTATAAATACAATAATTACAGGGTCCTTCTGATCATAATTTGTTCAATAACTGGGAACATTGAAGAAACCACTTGTTATTCTGGCATTTCTTTCCCGATCGTGAAAATTCTAAATAAATTAGACTATTGACCTAAAACTCTCAACCATGTGTGTAAGTGTTAAAAGGACATCTCCAGTTTTCTGCCGATTTCAAACGGCTTATATGCAGCACTTTTCATGACCAGGGATACTCTTGGAGGAATACAAAAAAGAGGCATTTGAAATTTTTTGCATTCTTTCTATTTCTATAATGGCATTATCAGAAAATGGCGACTGAACTCTAAGATGGACAATTCATGACCAAAAAATTGCTTTCAAAGTATACACACCTTTAAAAACGCCTGAAGTTGGTTTAAGAAAATTTGTTACGACAACTTTCATTTTTAAATTTACACGAAAAAGCAACCGAGGAAAAAGTTCTGTAAACACTAAATACTTTACATTGATGATCGTACATACATATGTATGTATATCTGCACCAATTGAAAAATGAATCGATATCTAGGCCTATTCTGCTATAGATTTTCTGTTATGAATCATAAAAGATTTCCACCTTAAAAGATATTTTATGATTGGTATTCAGAGGTTCGAACTTTTATAAAAGTCTGTTATGCTACTTCGAAAACGAGATCTGTTATGAAACTGAACTAAATCTGTTATCATAATCAGCTGTGATTATGTAAAATATTTCATCTGACATAATTAAAATGGATGACGAATAAAAAAGTAAACTCTTAGGCTTAGTTTCGAAACTGCTTGGTTCGAGTAACTAAAAAGTTTGTGTATTTGACACAAACTAAACGATTGCGCGCACATTCCATTTTTAGTTGCACAACTGTTTGGTTGCTTATAGAAAAGAGTTGAACCATTTAGTTGAATGTCCGCGCAGGTGCATATAATAACATGTTACAGAAAATAGCGAACTCATTTTAGGCAATCGATTAGTTTGTATCACAACACAAACTTTTAGTTGCTCGAACCAAGCAGTTGCGAAACTAAAAATTGAATGTGCGCGCCTAGCCTAAGGCTATTTTATGTAACATATAATTATATGCACCTGCGTGGACATTCAACTAAATAGTTCATTTGTTTTCTATAAGCAACCAAACAGTTGTGCAAATAAAAATTTAATGTGTATGGCTAGACTTACACACTCTTGGTATCCATACAATGGAACACGATTTTACTTTATATGTTTCTGGGAATACCATGGCCATACTCTACTTATATGTTTATATGATATGTGTTTCGATATATTTTCTTTCATTTGTCTCCTTTAAAGAACATTTCATTGATGAAATAAAAGATAAATATTCATTATTACTTGATGCACCTGTGTACTTATTGAAATCTTTTATGATAAAAGCAGCAGAAGTTTGTCTTTTATTCTTTTATGATTTTTAACAGATTTCATAACAGAAGGTGCGTTTTATTATTCACAAATCTATCTGGATCCGGATCTGGATTAAGTTTTAACATGTATTACAAAAACAATTTGGGATCCTGTTTTCTATCGGGATCTACGAGTATTTCAAAGATCCAAAAATTAGTTTTTACACTGACGAGTAGATGGCTTTTTATGGTAAGGTGGTGTAAGCTATAGTGTAAGGAAAAAGGACAAGACATAATTTAAAATTTCCAAACCCAAGGATAAAAAGAGAGGGGCTTATAACACTGCTGTCAGTAAGATCCGTATCGTTTTATTTTCAAGGGAAGATCCCGATCCGGATCCAGATAGATTTGTGGATAGTAAAACGCACCTAGATTTTGGCATGCTGAATACCAAAAATGCTATTCGTAAAAGATTTTTTCTATGTTCGAACGTTTGACAGTTCATAAAAGTTTTCTTAGCAGATTTTATAACAGATTTTAGCATGCTGAATACCAAAATTAAATTTCATAAAAGATTTGTTGACTGCTCAAACATTTGTATGGAAGTTCATAGCAGAATAACAGAATAGAAGAATAAAAGATCTCGCCGAATAGGCCTAATCGTCTCGAAAATTTAAGCAGTCACTATTGGATAACATTTGACTATACAGTATATTACTGCTGCGAAATTTATAAGCGTCGCTAAACATCGACAAATAATAATTGCGTCTTAGAAGGGTACGACAGCATCTAACTGATGTGCCCACTCTCGTACCTGGGCGAAACTCACTATGGAGTTGAGGTCGCATAAAACTTTCAATTGAACTTAATTCAATCACTCCGCTTAAAATTGAAATAACTTTCTTATATCATTATAATCTTCGTTGATATACAGTCTGGCCCTATACAAATGCATTTTGGATGAGTTATCGTTTAATTATCAAAATTTATTGAGCGAAAAATTTGTCAGTGAATGAAAGGGAACAAATTGATTGAATTAAAATTTAATTTTTAAAATATGTTCCATGTTTTAAAAACAGACTTAAAATAATAAAATTGTTATCCTATGCCTACACTTTTAGAACGAAACTGTGGGGCATATGCCATAGAAACATTCATCCATGAACATTTCACCCTATCATGTAACTTACTATGGTGATTTGGTATCACTAGTAAACCACAGAACATGGCCGTCAAATTACTTGCCCCGGTTGAATTTCAATTCGGAGATACAGAGAATAGCGCCGATGGTTTGTTAACTTCCGAGCACTCCACGTACAACTATAACCATTGCAGCCATTTGGCTTGCCATTTTTTTATCTTTATCGAGACGAAAACTATACACATTGGTCTATAGTTAGGTATGGATTACAACTTACAACCTCCTATAATATTCATTCCAAACAGCGTTATAAGTGTAACAAAAGTCTTAAACTTTTTTAAAAGTAAGGCTAGGCGCGCACAATAAATTTTTAGCTGCACACTGTTTGGTTGCTTATAGAAAACAGATGAACTATTTGGCTGAATGCATATAATTATATGTTACACAAAATAGCGCACTAAAATAGCGAAACTAAAAATTGAATGTGCGCGCCTAGCCTAACTGTTACTTTTTTAAAATTAAAAAAAAAAAGTTATGCATTCGTAAACAAATTCGAGCTTGAGAATTTGATCCGAGTTATTATTAGGATTATAGCGAAGACGAAAAAAGTGGGTCTCGCATTTCTGTCTGTCTATTCGACTACAGCTTAAATGGCTCAGCTGATATCCTTTAAACTTGGCAGATAGTATTTGTAAATTTTTCCCCCACACGTTTTTTTCTCAAGACCAAATTAATGAACTTTTTTCGAAATTTAACAAATAATAAAACTGTTCCACATAGGTATTTTCAAAATTAAAATTCAAAAAAATTAATGTAGTTAATGCTAGGTAATGCTTAAAAAAATTACCGAAAAATAGTTATTAATGGTAATCCCCTTGCAACCTCCTTTTTTTTTATTTTTGATTTTCTTATGCTAAAAATCCCTAAAGGTCTAAAAAATATTGTGTATTCAAATTTTCAAAACAAATTTTTTGGAATTCTTGTTAGTAAAGTAATTTTAGCTACCAATTAACCATTAAAAAAAGGTCAAGATTCATAAAACCCAATGATTTACTGATGGTTAACTGACTTGAAGGCTAATTTCTATAATATCATCATTAGAATTAAGAGCCTTGAAGGTAAATTTTGAATATTACAAATACAAATACATATGTACGTACATAAATTAGTATATATTAAGCTAAATTAAGGTTATGCCCAGACGAAACTTGAATAAGCTTAGTCATTCATAAAATTCTGAGAACCTATTTTAGAGAATCAGAAAAACTAAAAAAATCTATTTCCTTCACAAAACTTTCTAGCGTTTTTTATCTTCTATATTCTTTTATGCTTCTAATATAAACTATTATTAAAAAATTCTACTTGTCAAAAATTGTATGTGTTTACGTCCTTCATTATTTTATTTTTTTTTTTCTCATCAACAGGAGTTACGATCGCTCTCAAATGTGCTTTCTTCCCAATGCGAAAGAAAATTATTAAATTTACAGCAAATAAACAATTCTTTTATTTAATTTGGACAAAAGAAAAGAATACTATTTTTACTGGAAAGATACTTAAAATTTAATTAAAAGAATTAACAAATAAAAAGAATTATGAATAAATAATTGAAAATAAAATGTTTTATTGGAATTATTTCAAATACTATTTGAAACGTAATTAAGACTTCTATCTATGTGAAGTCAAGTCCAATTTGTTTTAACTTGGAACCGAATATAGTCCCACTTGTAAATGATGGACACAAATGAGTTAACAACAATGAGCTGTCGGTACATTTATTTTACATAATTTATTAGTTACAAAATGTGAAAAATCTATAATTGAAAACCATTATAGAAATATTTAAATAAGTAAAATTAATGATTATTTTGATGCTGAAATAAAGCGTATGATACATTATTTCCAAACTTCAGAGTAAAGTTATTTTTAATAACCATTAAGTATTTCCTTTGTTTAATTTTGAATTGAATAAAATGGTGAGTGAAATCTCATTTAATTTTTACATTTACATTACATTACATTAATTTAGAAGTCCTACTCAAATGTTCGCCGCGGCTTCTTTGGGTGGCGCCATTTTTCCAATCCAATTCCGTCCAATATTCCATAACTCTGGGGCATAAATATCCAAGCCTAAATTTGAGCAATGACAGTATTTATATTGGCTTTCAGAGCAGTTGTGGTTTATTAACATAGATCGTACGATCTCGTTGGCGATCGATTTCTCGTGAGAAAATCATGTTCGGAAATCTTTCGAGCTCTGTGGCAAGCCGTCCATATCATACTTTTCCAAATTAAATTTGTTATCATCGACCGATAGCACTTACTGTTAAAGGTGATGACCTGGCCAATATCGTTCTCAAAGAAGTATGGACCGATGATGCTGATGCCATCCCAAAATCCAAACACTTACTTTCTCTGGATGCATTGCAATTTGGTGGATCTTGTGTGAATTGTGATTTTCCCAAATTCGACAATTTTGCTTGTTGACGAACTCATTTATTCAGAAATGGGCCTCGTTGCTGATGGTTTAGACTTTAGGCTAAAGCACGAACATACCGAAATTGGCCATTCTATCAATCTAAACTCATTCGGATCACTTCCAAGTTACACTATTCCAAAACTAGGGTTCGGCAAAAACTTACAAGACATTCCTTCAAAATTTTTTCTTAGAGAATATAAGTTTCTTGAAAGATGATTTTTCTCTCGACTCGATCTCTACTTACTCTAAAACAGCCCCTAACTTACGTACATTTTTATGGCGATAGAGCAGCAGTTCAATACTCACCTCTGCTGGTTGCCAGGGCATATAAATATTCCAGGGACTTGCAAGTTTAACAAATTCGAAAAGTGGAACAATATTACCTATATAACCTAATAAGCATAATAAAGGTTTACGCATAGCTGCATGTAAATCCATTCTGAAACAAGGACAAAGCTAAGATGGAATAATTTAACCACCTGCCTGATGATAAAAAAAACTGGTCAATGCTTGAACTGAAACGCTCTAAGTGCTTGATATCCTTTAGTAGATTGTATATCATCTCCGTAATTGGTGCCATAAGCTGACACTGTCTTATAGGTAAAGGAGTAGTATCAGTTCGTTATCTTCTATCCCATAGACATAGGCTCCATCTTGGAGAGTTTTTACTTGAGGAAGCTAGTGTTCTAATTAGTATAAACATTTTTGTAGTCTATCTTGCTTCATAAGGAGCTCCAAATGGTTCAACGACAAGTATGAAAATCTCTCAAATCGTGTGGTATTACAAGGGAGGCTGGCAGCCACTTCAAATTAACCTAACCTGAGCCGAGAAAATGATATCGGCTAAGTGGCTGCCGCCAGTATTGATGAATTTTTGGGCCCGTTTTATGGCATTTTCTAACAAACTTGACTTTGAGTCAAGACTTCAAAAAACCACACAAGAATAAGATTTTCTGAGGAAGGAGGAAGTCGTTTTGCATGGCTCTGTAGAGCTCGCCGTTCACATGAGTCGTGTGGATTGTGATTTTCCCAAATTCGACAATTTTGCTTGTTGATGAATTTACATACTCGTATTCATCTAGAAACGGGCATTGTCGCTGGCTTAGGCTGATGGATGAGGCACGGACATTCATAATCATTGTAGCGTATTTCCTGTGGAACTTTTTGGCCTGTGGAATTTTCGAACAATAAAGCGTAAATTAATCGGGTGTAGTAACTCTTTTCGGGTAATACGCGGATTTTCGGTGCCTTGGAAACGATAATTTTGCTTATTCACATACATATTCATAGAGACGTAAGAAAAATTCTTCGATGGATATTTTATCCTGTGTGCGAGGTTGAAGAATGTAGGAGAAGATATAACAGCGAACTCTATCAGCTGTACCAAGATGTGCATGTACATAGTTTAGAAAGCTAAAACACATCGACTACATTAACCCAATAAACAACAATGCTCCAGCTAAGAAAGCATTCGAATCCTAGCCCCTGGTTCGCAGTGACAAGGAAGATCGAACCTCCGTTTTAAAGATCAAACCATCGCGGATGCAAGAGTGGTTAGCCTAGATCACTGGAAGCAGCGGCAACGAGATCGCAGACGATGGGAAGCTGCTGTGAAAGAGCCGGTTAAGTTACTTCACAAATTTTAAAGTAGAATTGAAATTTGCCGCCATTTGCAGAAAATAAAGCATCTTCCGATAGAGTGACAACTTTTGCGCCACCTATCATTGTAAAGTCATTTCTGATAAATATCTCGAGTTTTTTTTTTTTTTTAATGCAAAACTTCTCTTAAAGGAGCTTCTTGTATATCACAAGAAATATGGTTTTATGTGTATATACAAATTTTAAAAATCTAAGCCACTTGGGTATAATAGCCAGTAAAACGTGCATTTTATTTTTTCCGCGGTCGATGTTGTTGGAGCTACATAACATGGTGGGCCAAATACAAGTTTATTTTTAATTAACTAACAATGGTGGCCGTGGCGCGATGGATGTGTGCTCGCCTGTCAACCTCATGATCACAGGTTCGATCCCTGCCGTCGTCTATGTCGCAGTCGCTTTGATTCCATTAAAAAAACCTTCTAAAAATTGTCATCAATGGGCTGCTGGTTTACTCATTACATGTTGTTCAGGCATAACACTAACAACATGTAATTGAGTTTAACTAGTATGCCCAACAAGGATGAACACGAATAAAATAATGTGAATTATAAGCGATATAGAAATAAGACATGGCATTTCTCCGCTTTAGTTCAGCCGCCATCCCTGGAGATAAAAAAATGTGACACAACCACCTTTAGTCTCAGAACATCGTGCCACACATCTTTCCTATCCTTCTTTCTCTTCATTAACTTCACGCCCGCGCTGTGTTGAAACATTTAAAGGGTAATCATAATCCCTTGAGTGTGGGTAGATTATAAAAAAAAAAAAAAATGAATAAAATGGAAAAACAACGTCGTTCAACTGGTTGAATCGGCTGGCTTCGCAGTAGCGAATTCTGTCACTCCAATTTTCCAAGACCTTGTTGATGATTTCGTTCTGCGGATTGCTTGGATAATATTGGGTTTAAGTGACATCGCCAAGACGGCTTATAACACGATTTGGGAATTTGGTGCGCAAATGATCGATTGTGGCATGGGCTGTGTGGCATGGTGCGCCATTCTTCATAAGCCAGAGGTCGTCCAAAACCATCTCTTCAATTTCAGTAAAAAAAAGTCGGTTAACATAGCTCTGTAATCCACACCGTTGACCGAAACTTTGTTCCCAGCCTCATTTTCGAAGAAAAATGGTCCAATGATGCCACCACTCCAAAATCCGCAGCAAACTGTCACTCTCTGTGGATGCATTGGCTTCCGGACAATAACGTGCGGATTTTCCGAGCCCCAGATGTGGCAATTTTATTTGGTAAAGTAGCCGCCGAGATGAAAATGCACCTCATCAGAAAAGTTTATTTTCGCCGAAAATCGTTGTCGAATTGAAGCTGCTCTAAGGCCCAAACTGCGAAGCGATAACGAAGCGAATGGTCGTGCTCCTTCAATTGCTGTGTCAATTGGACGTTGTAAGCGAATAATCCGAGATCTTTGTGCAGAATTTCAATAGGCTAGTGCGTAAAATTTTGAGATGTTGAGATCGATGGCGAGTTGATGTTCGTGAATTAAGTCTCACACTCTCGGCTACAGCAGCCGAATACTCGCCTGTGAGCACCGTACGACTTTTCAAAAAACGCACTTTTTGGGCTTCACAGCACTCACGTTGGAAATAAGTTTTCAATATTTTCCAACGTTGTTCAAGCGTAAAGCAACTCATTTCGTTCTGCGGAGGTATGATACTGACTTTCTGTCAAAATTTCGAGCGGGAAACAACTGTCAGTGTCAAAATAACCTATGATTTAAAAAGAAACCACTAGATAGCCCACTTTTTAGTATCTAATCTATATGATCTCAGGTCTAAGGTTGCAAAATGTTTATTCACGAAACTATCATACTTATTCAATGCCATTGAGTAATTAAAATTTTGAGAGATTTCTTTGGGCAAACTAAGTTATAGCAGTTATACACGCTTATAAGAAAATTTTAATTTAAAAATTTTCACTTTTAAAATAATTTTGTACATATTTGCAACAAAGTAAGACTTGAATAATAATTTTCCGTTTTTTTCTTTACAGGAATGCATATTATGCCAGTGATGTTCAGACGTTTTCGCCGAAAGCACTTTAAGGCTAGTCATCCGTTTATTTTTATTGTCAAATCTAAGAAAAGCGTTCCGTTTTATGTTGGAGTTTTTGTTCAAAGACCTTAGAACTTCAAATATTATCAACAGGACAATCACAAGGTCAATTTGTTACATGAAAGACTTTTTTTTTTAAGTTTGAAAAATAAAATTACTGTTAATTGTTAAATCTATTATTGGAAAATAAAAAGAATTTTATACTTTCTTAATTTATTTGTATTCTTTATTAAAATAAACTATATAACATAAAGACAATTAGGAAGTTAATGAAATTTTAGCCTAAAGGTCGTAACTAACGTTTCGATATCAGAACATAGCCGACAGAAATACAAAACGAAATACAAAAAAACGGTACTGAAGTAAACCATAGTTGCGATTTGCGACAAACGGCCGGCGATCATTTAACTCATATTGATGATATAAAGATGTCATTAAACGAAACCGACAAAAAACAGTTTTTGACAGAAAAACAAACTACCAACAAAATTATGTTAGATAAACGAAAACGAAAGCTTTACAATTGCAAAATGTCAATCTTAATCAAAAATCGATAACGATCAAATTTCAACTATAATCGTTTTATGTATTTACGTGTGTAGGAACTGTCCCGCATTAAATAGAAACCCTAAAGCTAAGTGTACACGATTGGTAGATCTTACAATATTGTCAGATCTGTCAGTGAAAAATATGCTTACAATGTCTTACAACCGTGTAGTCTTACAATTAATTGTCAGAAAATTTGTCTGACAATTAATTGTTAGATCATTGTCTGACAATTAATTGTAAGAAATCTGACAATCATGTGTACGCTAGCTGACAATCGTGTAATCTTCCAATTAATTGTCAGAAAATGTATCTGACAATTAATTGTAAGACGGTAAATTGTAAGGTATTTCATAATCGTGTACACACACAATTTATTGTCAGGCCTGTCAATTTTTATCGTTGTCTGACGTTTCTGACAATGAAGAAATTGTAAGATGTTCGTTTTTTAGCATCATACAATTTTTTCATTGTCAGAAAATTTGCAGCCAAGGTTTAATTGTTAGTTTCCATAACCAACAAAAACTGACAATTAATTGTGTGTGTACACGGTTGGTAGAAAATATACCAATCTCTTACAATTAATTGGTAGGTATTAAGCCGGCTATCTGAAAATGAATTGTCAGCCAACTTCTGACAATTAATTGTAAGAGATTGGTAGATTTTGTACCAATCGTGTACACACAACTTATTTGTCAGCTAATTGGTAGATAATTGTCAGACATTGTAAGATCTTACAATATTGTAAGATCTACCAATCGTGTACACTTAGCTTAACAAACATTTTTGTTTTTAGTTTACAGTTTTAGCTCAAGCTGGCAATCGAACCCAAACTATTTACTTGATAGTAGAACACAGTAATTTTTACCCCAAAGGTTGAAGGGTAGGGTACTAAAGTGTATATAATTTTGGGAAGTGTTCAAGAACTAGGGTCCTCGCGGTCACCATTTCTATCGAAATAGTTGAAGACACCAACCTACAGTATCTCATTTAAACAGGTTTTTTTAAAGCTATTCTTTTATCTTACCCAATTCTTATCGTGACATTAAAATACAAAGTATTCTTATAATTAAATTAAATTTCCATTTGTTAAAAAATAAATAATATTAACATAAACTGTTTCATTGGCATATTGAGACAGAACAAATATTTAACAAAGTAAAGAATCTTTCGTCTTTGAGTCTAAGCACATACAAAACACAAGACTTTAATTGAGTATTTCAGGGTCGGGTCGGGATGAAACTTCTTGCCATTGGAGCATTTGTTTTTATTGTGCTATTTTCTAGCTGAAGTGTATAGGTACCCTTATATACGAAACACAAATCATAGAACATAGAATGTAAGTAACTAACACTTATATACAATACTCGAAGTATTGCAAGGTAGTAGATAAGAACACAATGTAATTAAGAAGTAAGAATAATTTAAGATGTAATAAAGCTCAGTATTGAAAAGACTGTCTTTGATTTGAGACGTTACAACTGGCGACGAGTTAATAAAAAAAGTAACAAGAATCATGGCGTACTTAGGCAGAACCCCAACCTACGATTTTAAAGAAAATGATTGGAATCTTTTCAAGATACAAATCGAGCAGTTTTTCATCGCCAATAATTTGGAAGCCGCAGCTGAGGAGAAGAGGCGAAAGGCAGTGTTGTTGAGTGGTCTCAGTGAGAGAACGCTTCGTTTTCTTAAAGAAATCATGCATCCTAAAGCTCCTGAAGATGCCACCACAGCTTACAATGAAATTATAACAGCGATGGAAAACCATTTCAAGCCATCGTTTTCAGTGTTCGCTGAGAGACGAAAGTTTTATGAGGCTGTGAAACACGATGATGAAACCTTACAAGAATGGGCAGCAAGGCTTAGAGCTTTGGCTGTAAATTGTTCCTTCGACACCCATTTGAACGTAGCGTTGAGAGATAGGTTTGTGATGGGTCTCAAAAAAGGCCCTGAAAAAGACAAACTATTCCTGGAGAAGGCTAGTGATCTGACGTTTCAAAGGGCGTTAGAAATGGCTTTGTCTGTTGAGTGCGTAAAGAGGCAGTATGACGTCACAGTAGATACCATAAAAGAAGAACCAGCAAGCGTGTATGTTATCCAGAAAAAGAGCGGTAAAATTTTGAAACGTAGCGGAAAAAACGAAACGGTATCAACTTCTCATCAATCAACATCATCAAGCGGTAAATCTGGACAATGCAAAGTTTGCGGTTACACAAACCATAATGAAGGTCAATGTAGATTTAAAAATTACATTTGTAAAAATTGCAAACAAAAAGGTCATTTAAAGAAAATGTGTCACAAAAAATTTAATGATAAGTTTAACAAAGAGTGTAATTATGTAAATATCGATGACGATTTGTCTTTATTTTATTGCAGTACAAATTCTAGTTTAAGACCCATCACGGCTGATGTTATTGTGAACGGTAAAAAAATGTGCATGCAGATTGATAGCGGGTCGGCAATTACGGCAATATCTGAGGGGGATTATGAAAAATATTTTTCAAACTTTCAATTGGAAAAAACGAGTGTGACGCTTCGTAACTACAACGGCGGGGCTATAACGCCTCTTGGATTTTGTAATCTCAAGGTAATTTATGCCAATAATTGTAAAATGTTAGACATTCACGTGATAAAAAATGGTGGCCCACCAATTCTTGGTAGAAATTGGATGTTCGCGTTTAACGTAGGGGTTAAAGAAATGAATTTCATTAATATTAAAGACCAAGATTTAGCACATGTTTTATCCAAGTTTTTTGAAGTTTTTGATGGGAAGCTAGGCATGTATAACAAGAGAAAAATTTCTTTGCATATTAAAAAAGGTGCTACGCCAAAGTTTTTTAAACGTCGCAGATTACCTTTTCACATAAGGGAGAAGGTGGAGAGGGCTTTAGATGATTTAGTTCAATTAGGAGTTTATGAACGGGTAGAGCATAGTGAATGGGGAACACCGATTGTTCCTATTTTAAAAAAGAATGGCACAGTTCGCATTTGCGGAGATTATAAGACGACTGTGAATCAAGTTATTGAGGGAGTACAGCACCAGTTACCGACTATCGATGAAATTTTCGCGAAATTGCACGGTGGGAAGTCATTCACAAAAATCGATTTGTCATCTGCGTACCAGCAGTTAGTTCTGGATGAAAAATCCAGGAACTTGACAACGTTAAGTACAACTAAAGGGTTGCTAAGAAGAACAAGGTTAGTTTATGGCATTGCTCCAGCTGCTGCCATTTTCCAGAAAGAGATGGAAAAATTGTTGATGGATTTAGATGGAGTAGTAGTTTTCATGGACGATTTACTTATAACTGCTGATAACAAAGAAACGCATTTAAAAAGATTAGCCGAAGTTTTAAAACGTTTAAAAGACGCCGGTTTTAAAGTTGCTAAAGAAAAATGTAGTTTTTTTGTAGAGTCTGTCAGATATTTAGGACATGTCATAGACAAGCACGGGCTACATAAAGATCCAAAACGTGTCGAAGATATCATGCAGCTTCCAAGCCCTAGCTCAGTAAAAGAGTTGCAATCATTTCTAGGTGTAATCAATTTTTACAGGAGTTTCATGCCGGATTTGGCATCTAAAGCCAACGACCTGTATACATTATTAAAAAATGATAGTAAGTTCGAATGGAGCGCTGCCCATGAAAATTCCTTCATTGAGGTGAAAAAGTTATTGTCTTCCAATCAGGTGTTAGCTCATTATGATCCCAACGTGCCAGTTAAGCTCATTGTGGACGCAAGCCCAAGCGGTTTAGCAGCGGTGTTAGTTCATGTTTATGAAAGTGGAATAGAACGACCGATTTGTTTTTCATCTCGGAAGCTATCAGATTCCGAAAAAAATTATGCACAGGTGGAAAAGGAGGCACTAGCGATCGTGTTTGGGGTAAGGAAATTTCATCAATATTTATTCGCGAAAGAGTTCATTTTGTTATCGGATAGTAAACCACTTGTTTCAATTTTTGGTTCCAAAAGAGGCATACCACCACTGTCGGCAAACCGCCTTCAAAGGTATGCTCTTTTCCTTTCAGGCTACCAGTTTCAAACGCAATACGTAAATACAAAACAAAATATTGCTGATTATTTCTCACGCACTCCTATTGATGCACCAGAAGAAGATAATAATGCTGATGACGTTTATGTTAATTATGTGCAAAAGGTTGGTAACTTGCCAATAAAATTTACAGATGTAGTAGCCGAAACAAGTAAAGACAGCGTGTTGACAAAAGTTGTAGGCTATATAAAAGATGGATGGCCTAAGCATGTGGATAGTGAAGATTTAAATGCATATTTGCTCAGAAGCTCTGAGCTATCAGTAGAATCAGGTGGAGTTTTTTGGGGTTACAAATTGGTAATACCTGAAACTCTAAGGAAGCAAGTTTTATCTGAACTTCATCGATCACATCTGGGTATAGTAAAAATGAAGGGATTAGCTAGAGGGTATTGTTGGTGGCCTTCTTTGGATAAAGACCTGGAAAATATTGCTAAATCTTGCGAGTCATGTTTGTTAAATCAAGATAACCCAATAAGAACGAAATTGATCAATTGGAAATGGCCGGGTAAGGTTTGGGAGAGAATCCATTTAGACTTTATGGGCCCAATTTTCGACCGAAATTTTTTGATTATTGTCGACGCATTCAGTAAATGGATTGAGTGCATAGACATGGGTAAAAATATAACTAGTATTCATACTAAAGAAATTTTACTTCAGATTTTTAGTAGATTCGGGTTACCTGAAACCATAGTTACCGACAACGGACGTACATTCATTTCAAAGTTGTTCCAAGATTTGTTAAAAGGTAACGGGATAAAGCATTTTACCACACCGGTGGGCCACCCAGCAACGAACGGGCAGGCAGAGAATGGAGTTAGATTGATAAAAAGAGCATTAAAAAAGGCATTACACTCGAAGAAGCCAGATGACAGTTTGAATTATTGTTTACAAACCTTTTTGATCGACTACAGAAAGTCCATCCACAGTACCACCGGCCGTGCTCCAGCTGAATTAGTATTTGGCAGGAATTTAAGAACTAGGTTGGACTTGTTAAACCCGTTAAATGTTAACCAAAAAGACAGAATTCAAAAGAAACCAAAAGAATTATTAAGAAGGGTTAATTGCATGCAAAAGAAACAAAGAACATATTATAAAGGGCATAATTCAAAAACATTTAAGGTAGAAGATGAAGTAGTTGTTAAAAATTTTTCAATACCAGGAAAAGTTTCTTGGATTAAAGCAAAAATTGTAAAAGTTATTGGCAAACGTTATCTTTTAGTCAAAGTTAAAAATGGAAATGGCGATGTCATTTGGAAGCGACATTTTAATCAAATAATGTTATTAAATGAATTTAAATATAAGGATCAAAAAGATTATATTCCAGAAATTTTAGTAGATGCCAGTGCAAAAATGAAAATCAGCGAAAAAGAAGTTACAAACGAAAACGCAGATTCAGAGAACGTGAAAGTTGAGACATGTAAGACATCACGCAAGATCTACCCAGTAGATACTCGTTGGAATGGTCGTCTTAGAAATCGAGTTGAATAGAACCCTGATTTTCATTCGTGTACTGTGCAATTTAAGGGGGATGTTGAAGTGTATAGGTACCCTTATATACGAAACACAAATCATAGAACATAGAATGTAAGTAACTAACACTTATATACAATACTCGAAGTATTGTAAGGTAGTAGATAAGAACACAATGTAATTAAGAAGTAAGAATAATTTAAGATGTAATAAAGCTCAGTATTGAAAAGACTGTCTTTGATTTGAGACGTTACACTAGCAAAGAGATGTGAGAAAAACTCTTTATCAAATATTAAAAGCATTTTATTAATTTGAAAAAATAAAAAAAAAAAAATACATTAGAACTGGAAAATCATATGAATCACATGCAAGACATTATAAGACAAAGAAGACGTCATCGTTATAAAGAAGACGAGTTCATGCCATGACATATAAAATAATACGAAAATATGAAAACTGAAAATCTCATAACGTCTATTCAAATATGTTTTTGCTGTTTTCGAGGGAAAACACCTTGAGGGCGTTTTTACGTTCAGTGCATATTCTTCTCCCAAGGAGTGTTCTCCCATTTTTGTTTAGCAGAACAAAATAATACAAGAAAAAACTTGGCTGTTTCACTATTTAGCATACATAATATGAGTTTCAGTTACAGAAAAAGTTAACTTACGAGTAATAGGGTGTTTTTGATGATTCGAAGGTATAGGTAGGGGCGGTTGCCGGGTTTGAGTTGTAATACCTACATTTAAGGATAATCATTTTTGAGGGGCTTGGATGCAATTTGTTTAAGGTAATGCGAGAGTTTGAGGAATTTTTAAAATTGGCAACACAAATGGGGAGATGAAGAGTATTTTATTTTATTTCTTCTATTATTAACAAAATTCTACACGTAGAATTTGCAAAGAATCAGTGCATTTACCGAATTTTATTAAATTTGTAGACTCGATAGAGGATAGAACAAGTTACCATCAAAATACTCGTAGATAAATATCGGCCCACTGTTTGTTCTTGAAAGGTTCATCTAAACGTCAGAAATGATAAAATTCAGAGTGGTATTCTTCAGAAAAATAATGATGAAGTATTTTTTAATAATATTTTTGCAAAAGTTTTTTTTTTCCACGTCAATTTTTTCGGAATGTTTTTGAATACAATTTTATTGGAACAATTTCTTAGCAAACAGAATGAATTCCCAAAATGTGATTTTAAGAGCAAAACCCTTATGATAAATGTTTGCATCGTCTACCTTTTAGGAGAATCATAAATTTTTTATAGAAATTTGTTAAGGAAATAAAAATAAGATAAAGCTAGTCTTGTAGAAAACTTAATTATATAAGGAGTGATTTCTTAAGAGCTACCGAAAATTAAAAAAAAACACATAAAATTGAGAAAAATGCATGAAATCTTTATTTGAATCGATAGTACGGTCGAATAATTTAATGTTTGAAGATTATTTCATGGAAATGTTGGGTGAGGCTGCGCCTCAAATGGTCCATCCGCTTAGTCCAATTTTGGCATGCTCTTTCTAACATTTCGGCCGGTATCTCACGAATAAATGCTTCAAAGTTGGCTTCCAGTGCGTCAATCGAAGTGGACTTGCCGCTATAGATATGAGCCTTAACATAGCCCCACAAAAAATAGTATAGAGGCATTAAATCGCACGATCTAGGCCGCCAATTGACCGGCCCCTAACGTGAAATAAACTTATCACCGAACTCGCCTCTCAATTGGTCCATTGTTACGCGTGCTGTGTGGCATGTGGCACAGTCTTGTTGAAACCACATGTCATGCAAGTCAAGCTCTTCCATTTTGCGCAAACAAAAGTTTGTTATCAGAGTACGGTAGCGCTCACCATTCACAGTAACTTTGCGATTGGCATCATCTTTGAAGAAATACGGCCCAATGATTCCGCCAGCCCATAATCCGCACCAAACAGTGACTTTTTCTGGATGCATTGGTAGCTCTTGCAATGCTTCTGGCTGCTCTTCACTCCAAATACGGCAGTTTCCCTTGTTCACGTATCCATTCAACCAGAAATGAGTTTCGTCGCTAAACACAATTTTTCGATTAAAAAGTGGCACAAATCCGCTGGCCCGGATAGTATCCATTCTATTGTTCCGAAGAGGTGTTCTTCAACGCTGGCAAAATCACTGCATCCACTCTACTGGTCTCTTTCCGAGTGGATGGAAAACAGCATTTGTCTAGACTGTCCCTAAGAAAAGGAATGTTCTTCCTCTTCTAACTATTGTCCAATAGCACTTATATCCCTTTTTTCTAAGTTTATGGAAGCCCTGATAAATTATCAGCTCAAGAAATATTCTAAGGAACGAATGCTTCTCAATGATTAGCAGTATGGCTTTCGTAGCAATAGATCCACTGGTGGTCTGATGGTATATCTCAATGAGTAGTGGCACCAATATATACATGTACATACATCGTTTTGGAGAAAGTAAGATTATTGCTCTTTAAAAGCATTTGATAGAGTTTGGCATCAAATTCTCTTATCGAAAATACGTGCATTTGTTGTTGATGAATCTCTTCTTCGTTGGATTAGAAATTATCTTTCGAACTGCTCAATACAAATACAAGTTGTGTTGGACCTTGGACGGTTTCAAGTCTGTTATTCATTAAGTAAATGCTGGGGTGCCCCAGGACTCTGTTTTATATTTGACTCTGTTTTTTATATTCATCAATTTTTAAATTTCTTATCCATTGAATTGCTTAGTTGACGACAGTACTCAACGTTCTTGTTCGTTGGATGTGGATTTAGAATGGAAGCGTCAGCTCATTAAATTCTGATCTTGATAGCATTGTCAAATGGAGCCACGTAGAATTAGTTAGTTAGATAGTTGTGATCTTTATTCAATATTTTGATTTTTGCTTACATATAATTCACAATAAGAGCATGGCGTTAGCCGTCAGCCAAAAAGAGAGAAAATAAAATATCGAATATCGAAAACATTATTCAATAGTTATTTAATTGTGTTATAACATATAGTAATAACTAATAAGTATACAAATCTAAGTGTTAATCAGAAACTTTTGTTGATTATTTGAGTACGGTACTTCAAGGCAGTTTTGACGAAGCTTACTAGAGTTGGCGGCCAGCTGTTGCCATTTGATATAATTTGTAGTTTTTCAGTAGCTAGACGAATTTTACCCCAGTGAATTATATTTAATTCTTTTATTTTATTGAACAAATGAAACAACTTCTTCGTTTGTTGATTTTATTTCTAATAATGTTTTTTATTTTTCAACAATCAATTCCTTAAATCTATTTTTGTAATGTTTTATTTTTATTTTTGGAAAAACTACAGTGTTTTTAAAAGTAAAGTGTTTTTAGAAAGCTTTCGTAAAAATAAGCAAACAATAATAAAAATAAAGATACAAACAGAATAAAAGGATATACATATAAATAAAAGAGATCCATTGCACAATGCATTTCTATTTAGCAATACCACTATATTAGATATTTTATAAGTCAACATGACACACAATATGTTAAATGGTCGTGCAGCTTAACTCTTTGGCATATTGAAGATTGTTAAGGTGTGGGTGTATGTCATTACCCATTGAAGTACATATTATGTATAATATACATTGTATATATTGCGGATATATGGTTGGTTTGTGCATAAGTATAGAACATGCAGCTCCTCCCGCCTTAGTATGAACAAAACTTTTTAAATAAAAGTGAATGTTCATAATTTTGATGTTGATTAGTGATAACACGTACACTGTGGCGTATGTGGACTCTTTTTTTTCAGATTTCTTATTTGAATTTGAATATTTTGAAAATTTAAGTAAGTTTTGTATTACGTTTGCTTATGTTTTCGATTACTATCTTTAGAATTTAACAGCAATTAAACAAATTAACAATATACTATAAAGTTTCAAACATACATACGTTTATATTCATTATAATGAAAACAGTGATATGAAAATATCAAATTAACAAAAAAAAAAAAGAATTATGAAGTAATATTGTGATATTAAGATTTGAATGAAAACATGAATAGTTATTTAAAAATAATTACAAAAAAGTTTATAAAACATGTGAATATTAATTGAATAGTTGAAATTGAATTATTTTAACAGAAATTTTGATAATTTAAAAAATTTATGACAAAAAGTTCTTAAGATTTACAATTAAGTTACATATACATATATTTTGAAGAAATAATTTTTTTTCTGTATTTTGTATAGTTTTTAGCACAAGCACAAAAATTAATAATCAGGTGAAATTTGGAATAATTTATTTATTAATTTAGCTCAAACTTGCAACAATGGGAAACATTTCAATTTTGTTTAATTTTTTTTCTTTTTCGATAAGAATAATCTCTTCCGGTTAATTTTGAATGAAATTCTACATTACTAATTGGGTTTTGATACTTATATTTTCTTTTAACAATTTGTCTATCTCGTTTAATTTTGTCTTTTTCTTTAAAATAAGTTTTTCCTTTTTCCTTCACATCTTTTATTATATATTGTGGCAAGTGCTTTATATTATAAAAACCTAAATTCTTAACAAATTCTCGTTCTTGATAGTCAGAAGGTTCAACGCGCGTTTCGTTAATTTTACCAATAAGTTTCTCCTTATTTTCTTGAACTCGAAGTTTTAGTTTCATCCAATCTGAATCATTTAAAACTGAATTCAGAAAGTCATTTGGTTTGTATTTTGTTGTCGAATGAACGGTATCGTTGTATATTTCAACTGCCTTGAAAACTAATGTTTTGTCTTCTATGTCTTTGTTGTCTTTGTTTAATTTAAAAAGTCTCATATGTTCATTTAGAGTTAAATGAAATCTTTCTATTATAGAATTTCCTGTATGCGTATTCGGAGCAGTAAAATGATACAATATATTTTCTTGATTCAAATAGTTTCTTATGTAAGCTGTGTTAAATTCATTATCAGCGACTATTTTTTTCGGTTTTCCGAGAATTGAAAATCTATGTTTTAAAATATTAACTATTGAAATCGAATTTCGGTCTGTTATTGGGTAAATGGATGCGTGTTTTGAAAATTTGTCTATTGATGATAAAAACATTGTAACGAAGCGTTCCATGCTGCTTTACTCTATACTACATACTTCTGCATAAACAGCAAGAATCGTAATTAATACTAAGAATTATACTTCGCCCGAATAAGATCCACACACACCATAGGCTTATGACGTCACACAAAAAGCAAACAATAATATTTTTTTCGTTCGTCACCTATATAATTCACATTCAGTTTTCACTGAAAAACTATCAACAGGACCTACTCGGGTGAACGAAAGTCACCTCTTCGCTCATACGCACAGTCAGGCGGCACAGTAAATTGATTTGATCAATCTTTCGAAATCCAGTCGTAGACAAGAAGTATAGACGAGTTGGTCATTTAGCAAGTTGGGTAGGTGAGATTGTCCAGCTATTTCTTATTAAGGCTTCCCCCCACCAGCGGTAAGGGGTCTTAGTTCGAAGTTTAAATGTCCTAATTGCCACCAGGGGCTTCGGTACCTGCTGATCTACCAGAGCGTTTAGCCTGCTGTTTAGTGCCACCAGGGGCCTTGAACCTGCTGATCTACCAGAGCGTTTAGCCTGCTGTTTAGTGCCACCAGGGGCCTTGAACCTGCTGATCTACCAGAGCGTTTAGCCTGCTGTTTAGTGCCACCAGGGGCCTTGAACCTGCCGATCTACCAGAGCGTTTAGCCTGCTGTTTAGTGCCACCAGGGGCCTCAAACCTGCTGATCTACCAGAGCGTTTAGCCTGCTGTTTAGTGCCACCAGGGGCCTTGAACCTGCTGATCTACCAGAGCGTTTAGCCTGCTGTTTAGTGCCACCAGGGGCCTTGAACCTGCTGATCTACCAGAGCGTTTAGCCTGCTGTTTAGTGCCACCAGGGGCCTTGAACCTGCTGATCTACCAGAGCGTTTAGCCTGCTGTTTAGTGCCACCAGGGGCCTTGAACCTGCTGATCTACCAGAGCGTTTAGCCTGCTGTTTAGTGCCACCAGGGGCCTTGAACCTGCTGATCTACCAGAGCGTTTAGCCTGCTGTTTAGTGCCACCAGGGGCCTTGAACCTGCCGATCTACCAGAGCGTTTAGCCTGCTGTTTAGTGCCACCAGGGGCCTTGAACCTGCTGATCTACCAGAGCGTTTAGCCTGCTGTTTAGTGCCACCAGGGGCCTCGAACCTGCTGATCTACCAGAGCGTTTAGCCTGCTGTTTAGTGCCACCAGGGGCCTTGAACCTGCTGATCTACCAGAGCGTTTAGCCTGCTGTTTAGTGCCACCAGGGGCCTTGAACCTGCTGATCTACCAGAGCGTTTAGCCTGCTGTTTAGTGCCACCAGGGGCCTTGAACCTGCTGATCTACCAGAGCGTTTAGCCTGCTGTTTAGTGCCACCAGGGGCCTTGAACCTGCTGATCTACCAGAGCGTTTAGCCTGCTGTTTAGTGCCACCAGGGGCCTTGAACCTGCTGATCTACCAGAGCGTTTAGCCTGCTGTTTAGTGCCACCAGGGGCCTTGAACCTGCTGATCTACCAGAGCGTTTAGCCTGCTGTTTATGTGCCACCAGGGGCGTTATACCTAAGGATCCCGTCATGAACCAGACATCCGAATGAAAGGGCCCGTTTGAAACCGAATTACCAGCAGCCAGAATACCCATAATCAAGTACCAGATCCAGAGCATCAGCAAGCAGTATAACTGATGCAAAGCAGCCAGACTAGAAACCAGAAGGATTGATGCCCGTGAACCGTTCCATTACCCGAATTAAGTGAAATATTAGTAGCAGATTATTGTATGTTATAGATTTAAGAGTTATTTCCAATAAAGATTTTGTAATAAGGTTTGAAGACCTTTAAATCTGGAGTTTCGTGTTTTCTTCAGGACGACCCTGGCAAGACCGACGAGCAGAACCTCGGCTGGAAAGCAAAAAGCACATCACAAATTGGCGCCCGAGCAGGGACCTATAAGGTCCAACCCCGTAAGGAACAAAATCTGAAAAACTCAAACTATAACATACAACCGCCGCCGCCGCCCGATAAGAACCCGTTCAACATGTCTGATAACGAAGAGGAATTCGATTGTTTCGCTAGCCTAGGAGCCATATATCTCTTAAGGAAACAAGAGTTAATGGAACGAATGAGCCAGCTAGGAATAGACACAGACGGTTCGATCACCGCGTTGAGAGCCCGCTTCAGCGCTTATATTAAAGAAGCCCGACAACGAAGATCCACACAAAATTTATGTGGGGAAATTGTAAGAGCTACTACCGACCGAGAATACAAAGAAGAAGACAACATAGTTCCAGCACCATCTAGTTCGAAGAGGACCGAAGATATTGACATACCTAAATCCCCGAATTACACGGAAATCTTTTTCCAAGTTCCACCTCGTCCAGTTCCAAACATGCCCGGCCCTAGCCAAATACATTCCAAGACGCCCGAATCACAATCCGCCACTATCCCAGATGCTACTACCGTTTACAGCCGACAGCCTGAATTTCAAACTTCGAGTACACCCGTCGCCAGATTTACTCCTAGTCACGACGCCGAGGTCATGAATACGGTAAGGAAGTGGGGATTGAAATTTGATTCTTCGGGAAATGCGTTAGCATTCATGGAGAGAGTTGAGGAGCTGACCGAGTGCTACGATATCCGTCCAGACGATTTGCTGAAAGCCCTTCCAGAAATCCTCCGAGGAACCGCCTTAGAGTGGTATAGGATAAATCGAGACCGACTTAGAACATGGCAAGATTTTCGCACATGCTTCTTGGAACATTACCTGCCGGTACGATTCATTTATAAGTTAGAGGATGAGATCATGCGGAGGAAACAAGGTACCCGAGAGAAAGCTAAAGAGTTTATACAGGCAACTCAATACCTTATACACCAGCACCCCCGTATGAGTCTTTCGGAAAGTGTCGACCGAATATATGATAGCCTTCGTCCAGAATACCACTTGTACATCAAGAGACGAGACTTCCAGAATTTAGATGAACTAATGAAGTTAGCCGAAGAGTACGAGTACATACAGGGCCAAGACCGGAATCAACGCCAACCTGCATCACGACCGAACCCAGGAGTAAACGCAATATCCACAACAAACCAGCGGACGTTTAATAATAACCGTCCCACACCGCCGCCGCCGCCGAGAGTGTCCTTTAACCGAAGTAATTTTGACCGACCCGCCGTACCCACCGTTCAGTATGATCGAGCAACCCACTGCTGGAACTGCAAGCAGCGTGGGCATACAAAGAGTAACTGCCGTCGTCCTTTCCGGCTGTTTTGTTCCTTCTGCGGTGAAGATGGCCGCCTGACCGATGATTGTACCTGTCACCCACATCAAGCATCAATACTGAACTCGCTAAACGAACTACCGATGCAACAAGAAAAGAGAGGAGTGTCCAGACACACCAGACCAGCTATAAAAGAACTAGAAGATTTAAGAAGCGATAATGTAGAACCGCTACTAGGAAAACCAAACCAGAACCAGAAAGCCGAAGTTCAAGCTTTTAAGCAACGGCCACCGCCAGAGGAGTTGAAACCAAGGAAAGATCCCAGATGTTTCATACCAGTAAGAATTTATGATCAAACTATTATGGCATTATTGGATACCGGAGCTACCAAGTCTTTCATTAACGCAAAGACCCGCCGAATCTTACATAGAAACAAAGTTCCAGTCCAATATCGGAGACAGTTCACGCAGCTAGCAAATGGAGAATCTGTAGCTAGCCGAGAACACTATAATTTGATTTTGTACATCAATGATGAGCCATTGCAGGGTGAACTAACGTACATGAGTCAACTCACCGAGGATATGGTTATTGGCGTAGACCTGCTATCAAGTGCAAATTTCAAGATGACCCTACGTGGTAAGGAAATTCCTATGATAAGTAGCGTTCAAGAACAAAACCGGAACCGACTTTGTCTAGTAAGAGGAAAACGGAAACAAGAAGAATTCCTTGGCGGAATGCTTGATATCGATATCCAAAAGCTCGACCGTCCGCCCAGTAGAAAATTAGCACGTCACTATGATGACCCGTGCGAAGTCACCCGATATGACTCTACCGGTATGGTGGTACCGAGTAGTTTAATGAGAAGCAGTAAAGTTCGATCAAACTTAAAAGATCTTAAAGGATTAGCCATACCGAAAAATAAAAAGAACGACAAAGGCAAGCAAGCCACCAGTAAGTTCACAACCTCCGAGCAATCAACAACTCAAATGGAGCAGTCAAACAACAAAAATACTGACCAGCGATGGAACAGGCAACCTACGCGGCCAGCAGAAATGCGACCTGGAGTGAGGTCTATTATTTTCTTACCGACGGTACCCGCCGAGGTTGTGCAAACACGGCTAGACACAAAAACGATGGTTAGGCGAAAGGAGATCATCAAGTCCAGTAGCCAAGTGAGAACAGTTGGGCCACGCAAAAGCCCAACAACATCGTCTCAGGACCATTCTGCAGCTGAGCTGTCAACTGCTGTTGCTGTTACCGATCCCAAAAGGGTTGGAATAAGGCGCTTTAATCATAAGCCATATAACGCTGCCCCAACCAAACGTTCATACGAACCACCCAAGATACAAATGCCCATCGCTGCGGCCACCAGGAAAATCGCTAGTACCAGAAGGCCACTTTATTCCATTCTGTCCGCTGCATCTACCGTTACGACTAGCTTACCGCCAGCCACTTCACTGAATACCGCCGCCGCCGCCGCCTCTGCTGCCAAGGTATCGACTGACGCTGTATCGGTCCCCTTCGCATCAGCTTCCAGCAACATGGTATCCGCCGCCAGACACCTTACCGATTACATTTATAGTTCCATTCCGTCAACATCCGCCGCCGCCGTTCACGCAACCGCTATGACCGTACGGAATCTTAAGTTCCCAACCAGTAAGACCGAGCAAAGAGTAAGCAAACCACGTCCGAAAGATGATCCTTTCATGGGAATCTCCATCAAGAAACATCCGACATACAACCCCCGATATAGACGCCAACGATTTACGTTTGTACGGCGCTATGGACGAGTAGACGTCAGAATCATTAAGCCAGGAGTAGCCATTCTAACCCACCGTAAAAATGGCGTAAAGAAGAGAGCAACCTTTTCGCCATAAATTCACCAGACAAAATTTTTTTTAATTAAGTTTTAGAGTTGATTTAAGTTTCCGACAAATTTGATTTTTTTTTATGAAGTGATTTAACGTTTTTATGATTGGTAAGTTAAAATATAAAAATGAATGAATTTAATTTTATTTTCCAGTTGAAGCGAATTTCTAGACGAGAGGGTTCTCGTCTCCGAAGGAGGAGGGGTATGTAACGAAGCGTTCCATGCTGCTTTACTCTATACTACATACTTCTGCATAAACAGCAAGAATCGTAATTAATACTAAGAATTATACTTCGCCCGAATAAGATCCACACACACCATATGCTTATGACGTCACACAAAAAGCAAACAATAATATTTTTTTCGTTCGTCACCTATATAATTCACATTCAGTTTTCACTGAAAAACTATCAAGAGGACCTACTCGGGTGAACGAAAGTCACCTCTTCGCTCATACGCACAGTCAGGCGGCACAGTAAATTGATTTGATCAATCTTTCGAAATCCAGTCGTAGACAAGAAGTATAGACGAGTTGGTCATTTAGCAAGTTGGGTAGGTGAGATTGTCCAGCTATTTCTTATTAAGGCTTCCCCCCACCAGCGGTAAGGGGTCTTAGTTCGAAGTTTAAATGTCCTAATTGCCACCAGGGGCTTCGGTACCTGCTGATCTACCAGAGCGTTTAGCCTGCTGTTTAGTGCCACCAGGGGCCTTGAACCTGCTGATCTACCAGAGCGTTTAGCCTGCTATTTAGTGCCACCAGGGGCCTTGAACCTGCTGATCTACCAGAGCGTTTAGCCTGCTGTTTAGTGCCACCAGGGGCCTTGAACCTGCCGATCTACCAGAGCGTTTAGCCTGCTGTTTAGTACCACCAGGGGCCTCAAACCTGCTGATCTACCAGAGCGTTTAGCCTGCTGTTTAGTGCCACCAGGGGCCTTGAACCTGCTGATCTACCAGAGCGTTTAGCCTGCTGTTTAGTGCCACCAGGGGCCTCGAACCTGCTGATCTACCAGAGCGTTTAGCCTGCTGTTTAGTGCCACCAGGGGCCTTGAACCTGCTGATCTACCAGAGCGTTTAGCCTGCTGTTTAGTGCCACCAGGGGCCTTGAACCTGCTGATCTACCAGAGCGTTTAGCCTGCTGTTTAGTGCCACCAGGGGCCTTGAACCTGCTGATCTACCAGAGCGTTTAGCCTGCTGTTTATGTGCCACCAGGGGCGTTATACCTAAGGATCCCGTCATGAACCAGACATCCGAATGAAAGGGCCCGTTTGAAACCGAATTACCAGCAGCCAGAATACCCATAATCAAGTACCAGATCCAGAGCATCAGCAAGCAGTATAACTGATGCAAAGCAGCCAGACTAGAAACCAGAAGGATTGATGCCCGTGAACCGTTCCATTACCCGAATTAAGTGAAATATTAGTAGCAGATTATTGTATGTTATAGATTTAAGAGTTATTTCCAATAAAGATTTTGTAATAAGGTTTGAAGACCTTTAAATCTGGAGTTTCGTGTTTTCTTCAGGACGACCCTGGCAAGACCGACGAGCAGAACCTCGGCTGGAAAGCAAAAAGCACATCACAACATATAATTTTTATTAAAGAACCATATATCTATATGAACTATTTCATTAGGCATGCTGGGGGTTTCTGAAATCATCATATTTGCTTTTATTGGATGCCGATCATACTTGCACATATTATAAAAAATACAATTGTTAATGAATTTATGTATTTCTAGTCTAAGATTTGGGAAATAGTATAAGTTTTTCAATTCTAAAAATGTTTCATCTATACCCCTATGATTTTTTGCAATATGAGCTTTTTCAATTATTTCTAATAAAGTTTCCTTATTTGTTATATCTTCAAGAAACTTTGTGCAACGAAGCATTTTGATATTAGGTGAATTTGAAAAGTATTTTACTATTGTTTTTTGTAAACTAATGAATATATTCACCCTTATTGCGATAGTCGTTTTACAAAAACGCCAATTGTCGTTTTTGTAGTCGTGTCGTTTTCTAAACAGTATTGCGTTGCTTAAACGCCAGTCTCCTCGTCGCTATTAAGTTCCAAAATCCAAATGCGATCCACTTAAACAGCTGACATTTTGACACATAAATTTCAATTGCAATTTTCAAAATTTTAGCAGCTGTTCGGTTGAACTAAATATAATTTTTAATTTTTTAATTTATAAGGGTTTGATCCAAAATTTGATTGTAGGTATTGATAGTAAAAAGATACAACCAAAAGTTTAAAAATAGCATTAATTCAATAATACTATTGATTCCTCCAATTTGTTTTTTGTTATTTTGTGAAGTTTTTGTTTACAAATACAAATTCTTAAAACAAAATATAGTGTGGCCAGCTATTTTTCATGGAGCAGCAGTGAGGACGACGAGCAGCAAGAGGAAAAACGAAGAAAGAAAGATTTAGTTTTGCAGAGGCGATGGATTCGCTCCACAGCTAACCCAATGGATTTGCCTGATTTAAAGTAGTTGTGCTCAAAAAATTTGTACTGGAACTTCAATAAATATTTTGTACTTATTACAAATCGGAGCTTCCTAGAGATCTAGTACTGATTGATGCTGAGCCTTTTCTAACTGCATTTCATAAATTTTATTGTAGCGAACGATCTTAAAAATACTCTATTTTAATAAAATTTAAATAATTTATTAATAGTAATAACAAAATTGAATTTAATTGTTGTTTGTTTCCATAAGATTAATTTGTCTCTCCTCTATATCCAGCTGTCTTTTCCGGATTTCCATATCCATATTTATTAAACTATTTTTCTGAATTCGTTGTTTTTCGTCCCGCTCCATTTGAAGTTTCAACATCTCTAACTGCTTCTCTTTTAAGTTGAAAAGTTTCCTTGGAAATCTGGCACTCTCTTTCAAATGGTCATTCATATTTTTCATAGAATTCTTTATTTCTTTAAATGAACTAACATTTTCTGTGAGTTTAATTTCTATGTTGTTCAAAGACTTTTTTATATCTGTGAACAATCCCTCAATGTTTATATGTGGTGATGGAGGTGCAGAAAGTTGAGCAGCTTTGGGCGTCAATTCATTGACATTTGATTCATTTAGAATTTCAGCCGGCGCCCCCGAAATTAGATCGTCGTCGGCGTCGTTTAATGTTGAAGCGATGATTCCTTTGGTTGGTGTGGACGAACAGAGAACCAGTTTATGAGACGCAAAATCATATAAACCACCTGCCACATATCCGGCTGATTAACAACATAATGCAACGACAGAAGCCTTGCAATCGCTTCCTCAACGTCATTTAAACATTTTTGTTTGAAACCTCCTCCAACAATTTCTTACTTTCTGACATTCCTTCCTATTTCGTGTGGGTGGTCCAATGCAATTTAGTTCCTTTGCCAAGGACTCCCACCCCAACTCTGTTTCTTGATTTGAGATTGCACCTCTTTTAAAATTTTTTGCGAGGTTTTCATTTGCCTCCATCAGCTCAACAAGGCATTTCATTTGTTTTTGACTCGTACGAGTAACTTTTACCCTAAAGAAACTTTGTATAACAATTATAAAAAACAAAAGAAGAAAACTTACATTTTGAGATTAATTTTAGCTCCGTGTCGTTTGCAATTTTGTGAACTACAAAATTTGGCGTTTTAAGAGACGTTGTTGTTTTCAAAACGACCAACATAATACGAAAAATAGCTGTATTAAGACAAATGTCACTAAATGAATGCATTCCACATAAACAAAAACGCCAGTTGGCATTAAACGCCATACGTAATTCCAAATTCTTTTGTCGTGTTTTGATATGGCGTTCAACGACTACCGCAATAAGGGTGATTATCTTCTTTACAGTAGATACCAATAATTCCTTTCATTGGTAAAATTTCTCTTAAAACCTTTAAAATAAATTCTTCATTATAATTTGTTAATGAAATAGTTACCCTTCTCTTATTTTTATAAACAATTTTATTTGTATATGTATTTAAATTAGCTTTCACTACATGTAACTCAGTGACGTTTATTCGAAGGTACGCAGGTGTTCACCGCACACCCTACCAAAATCGTCACATAAGTCACATTCCATATTTCATGTTCTCCATGTTCTCCTTATTCAAGCACACCACGGCAATTCATTCAAATGCAATGGATGAAGAATACATTTTCAAGCAAAATACCGAAAATAGTACTCTAGGGTGTTCTCCTCATGTAAACGCACCGACCGACCTCCAAACCAAGGTAAAGCACATCACCATCCACACAAACAAAATGCAAAGAAGAGACAAAATGTGTATATATAAATCCAAAATTCTATATTCCTTGGTGTTCACCTTCATCGAGCGCACCACGATCAACGTTGCCACAATGTTACAAGTGTAACAAAAGTGTTACACTTTTCTTAATTTTTTTGTATTTGTTACTATGTTACTTTTTTTTTCTTTTTGTTACACTTTTTTCTCCAAACTTTTTTTTTCTTTAAAAATTTAATTTATGATTTTTTTAATCAGTGTGAAGTGCGCTTAAACAACACTTCCATCTATTTGTACACATACGTCCTAAATTGAGTTGAAAATTGAAATCACCTTCATTCGACTCGATCGAACTCGTTCAGTTACAGTTTAGTCGAAATCTTGCTATCTTTTACTTCAAATTCAAACTCGATCTCTCGATCCAGCATATAAACATGTTTAGATATCCATTCCTCAAAGTATTCCAGTTTCCACATTCCATGTTGGCTCTTTGAAAAATGCTCAAAAAGAAAATCTTTTTGAAAATATAACAGAATTTGTTTATAAAATATTAAGTTTACCACATAGTTCTGCGGTAGCAGAACGTATTTTTTCAGAGCTAAATTTGATAAAAAATGATTTAACCAATAGGTATCACTTGAATACCATTGAATCAATAATGTTTGCAAAACAAATAAAAGATCAATTCTCTTAATTTGCCTAAACATGTTTTATGTAAAACTTAAAATGTGTCTTACTTATAATAATTTATTAACTTACTAGCAGAAGAATTTATGGCACGAAAATAACACTTTTTTTTTCTTTAACGAAATGAACCCTTATTTTTTTGGTCGTTTCGGGGGGGAGTTTGAACCCCTAAAACCCCTACCTGCGTTCGCCCCTGTATGTAGTTAAACCTATAGGCACATAAAGTTTAACTTACCTTAAAATAGTTTAAATCCAAAGACACACAAATATTTGTCAAATTTTTTTTGTTTTTAATTCGGAGAATTTTATTTTTGTTTTAAACTTTTTTGAGTGTTTTTATCGTTACTGCTTAGGTAAATTAATCAAACAATACCCCTCCTCTGGGCCCGCACCACCAAAGTATGGCATTTCAATGCAACTACTTACATATGTATATGTACTACATTTCAGTGCAATACGAAGATAGAAGTAGAGATTAATAATTTTGGGGTGTTTCGACAACCCAATGCCAATCCCCTGATAATAAAAAAAAGTAGCCTATACGGTAATCCAGACTATAACTTTTTTGTGTGTTAAATTTTATCAAGATCCATTCAGTGTTTCAAGCGTTATTGAATAACAAATATCCATACATCGTAACATTCACATTTATAATATTCGTAGGATTATTTAATGTATAGCTTTGTACTGAATTTAAAAACTGTGATGAAGAAAACTTATGTTCCTATTAAAAATTAAAAATTGAGTTCAAGAGCATTCTTTGATTTAAATCATTTTTTTCAATTTGTTACATTTTTTTCGCTTTTGTTACGTTTTTTAAAAAAATGTGTTACACTTTCGTGAAGCCCAGCGGCAACGCTGACCACGATCCTTCATCCGAATGGAAGAGAATTCATTCTCTCGCTACAATGTTCTCTCCATGTCAACGCACCGACGAAAGGCAAGGGCAACGCGACGTAAAGCAAATCAACATACAGAAACTCAAACAACTCGAACATCAAACTACAGAAAAGAAGACAAATTGGTTTGGTGTATGGTGTTCAACTTCATTGAGCGTACCATCTTCAATTCGGCATCGAGAGACAGTGAACTCTGATATGATTCATTTTCATTATGGAGTGCGAATTCATTGTACGAGTATACCATTTGTTGTTGTACACAAGGTCACAAGTGTACAACAGAACAACACGCAAGCAGGGTTCGGACTTCATAAATCGCGGATCGCAGTAAATTGGCAAAAAAATCGCAGTAAAATCAAAATTTTCGCTGTAGAAATACATATATTTTTTTGATTAGGTAACAACAAATTATAAACAAAGGAACCAAAGTTAAATCACATTTAAATCATCGTTGATTGTTAAAACAACGTAAGTGATGTTTTAATTTTTTACGGAAGAAAAAAAACATATTAAAAAATCCTTAAAAAGTCGAAACACTCTTATAAGATTTTTGGGTTAAAAAAAGACAATGACTACAAGGTCAAAAATGTAGGATTTTTTGTATCTCCTGTAAAAAAAAATTAAATTTCAGTTATGTTGTTTTAACAATCAGCGATTCATTTACATAGTATTTGTGAACAAATAAACTCTTACTCGATAATGAAAATGTATAGTTTTAGCAAAAATACATAAAGCTAGGTCATTAAAATAAATTTACCATGTATCTACAAATTTGTACTTTTTGAAACAAGAACAAATTAAAGAATAGTAGAACTAAAATCGTATATAGCTGACAAGACTTGCAGTAAAGAGACAAGAATCTTTTTGAATTTTGGCATTTTGTTATGAGCACATTTATTTCTATGACCAGTGCTGCTATTCAAACAAAATCTGAAGAATCGCAGTAGATTGTAGCAAAAGCGAAGTGCTGCAGTAGATTTAAAAAATAAGAAAAAAGTGCAGTAGATCTAGCTTTCGCAGTAAAGTCAGAACGCTGCACACAAGGCGAAGAGTTAGAGAGTTTTTGTTTACTTTACAGTGTTTCGCTCTCATTTCTCATGTCATAATATCATAATAATCAGACATGGGAAATTCGATACAGTTGTATCGAATTCAACTAAAAATTTGTGTCGTTTAAATGTTTACTTTCTTGTTTTTTTTTCGTTTTAATTGAGTTATTTGTTTATTTTTTTTGTGTTATATTTTCCATAATAAAAAAAAAAATATTTTTCATAATAAACGAAAACAAATGTATTTTATTGTTTTTATTTATGAAATTGGTTTTCAATACAACTGGTGCCAATTTAGTACAATTGCAAATTATTTTTCAGTACGATTTTCAAATGTCAATTTCCATCCCTGATAATGATTCACTGAGTGATGTGGATGTGGTGGTCCGGTCTCCGGTGCGCTATTTATAAGAGTACCTTTTATTTTGATGAAATTCAAATTTATTTTCTCATTCTTATTCTGGTCTTTCCGTAAAAAAATTTGCTGAAAATAAAAAAAATTTACCAACTGATGGCTTCGAATGGTCCGTTTTTTGATTTTGTGAAGCTTGAGAATGAACTTACTGTGTTTTTTTAAACTTACTAAGTCACAATTCAAAAATATTTCCATTAAGGACATTCCAAAAATCTCGATAATATGGAACTTAAAGACTTTTTTTTGTAAATTTTTAAACTAAGCTCACTAATCTTGACGATTCCAGTATCAAGTAGCTCTGTCGAGCGATCTTTTTCTGAAATAAAATGCTAGAGAACAGATTGTCAGAACTGGCAATTATTTCAATAGAAAAATCATTTCTTAGGGAAATTAAAGCAAAAAATATTTTTTATGATTATGTTCTACAAATTTTTTTTGAAGAAATCCCGTCGAATCGAGCTTTATATACAAGTAAATATCTGTTGGACTGCGTTAACTTTTCTAAACTACTAAACAACACAAAAAAAAACACAAAAAAAAAATAAAAAAATAAATATACAAAAAAATATAAAAAATAAAAACAAAAACAAAAACAAAAAAATGAAATGCGATGGTTGTCTATTACGTTCTCGTCGTGATCCTGGATTAAAAATTAAAACTTAAAATAGATAAATGATTTGAATAAAAAGTTATAGTGAACACCCTACTAAAACCATCACGGCACGTCACTGATGTAACTGGTTTTTATATACGTTTCATGGAGTTTCAGTTATGTAAACATGATCATTGAGATTTTCAATTCCACTATGTATTGTAGCGAGATCAGATCTTACTTCGTCACCATCGATACAATTTACTTCTAAACGGCTTAGAAAATCAGCTACCTGATTTTCTTTTCCTTTTGTGTACTCTACGCTAAAATCGTATTCGTTTAATTTTATTTTCCAGCGTTGAAATTTCGAGTTGGGCTCTTTTAAAGACTGTAACCAAACTAATGGGCGGTGGTCAGTTTGAACTTCAAATTTGCGTCCAAACAAATACGGTCTAAAATACTTAGTTGCCCAAACTATAGCCAAAAGCTCTATTTCAATCGTGCTATAGTTTATTTCGTGCTTGTTCAATGTCCTTGAGGCAAAAGCAATAGGATGTTGATTTTGGGACAGAACTGCTCCTAGAGCTGCATTACTTGCATCCGTTGTTAAAGTAAATTTTTTAGAAAAATCTGGGTATATTAAAACTGGGCAACTATTTACATATAAGTGTTTTAAGCTTGTTAAAGGACTCAATATAATGCGTATCTTTAATGTTAATTTTCGCACCCTTTTTAAGGTCATCGGAAGGGCTACTCGAGAGTAGTCCTTGATGAATTTTCGATAAAATCCGCTGACTCCTAAAAACGATTTGATCTGTTTTGTTGTATGAGGCAATTGAATTTTCTGGATAATTTCAATTTTGTTTGGATTTGGCTTAATACCATCTTTCGAAATTATATGTCCCAAATATTCAGTTTCACGTTTCAAAAAATTGCACTTATCAATCTGAACTTTCAGATTAAACTCTTTTAATCTTTTGAATATTTTATTCAGCGAATCAATGTGCTCTTGTAACGAAGTTGAAAAGATCAGAATATCGTCAAGATATACGACACAGATTTTGTTTATGTAGTCCGACAAAACTTCATTCATCATTCTTTGAAATGATGCGGGAGCATTTTTTAACCCAAACGGCATTCGAGTAAACTCATAATGTCCATTTGCAGTTGAAAATGCTGTCTTGTGTCTGTCTTCTTTGTTTATGGGGATTTGGTGAAAGCCCTTTGCAAGGTCAAGGACCGAAAAATATTGCGCATTTCCCAGTTTCGATAAAATGTCTTCAATATTGGGGATGGGAAATTTGTCTTTCACAGTTTCCTCATTCAGTTTTCTAAAATCGATGACTATACGCCATTTTTGAAGGCCTGAATTATCGATCTTTTTTGGAATAATCCATATAGGGGCATTGTACGGACTATTAGATTTTGTTATTATTCCAGAGTTAAGCATATCTAAAATTTGCTTTTCAACTTCCTCTTTGTGCACTTCTGAATATCTATATGCCTTAGAAAATATAGGTATATCATGCTTCGTCGGTATTTTGTGAGAATATTCAGTGACTGCTGATAAGTTGTCACCTTCGATGTAAAAAACTTCTCTGTATTTTCGAATAGAAGATGTTAAAGAGTAGATTTCTTCTTTATTAAGATTATCTAATCTAAGTCTATTTGTAAGATTACTTATATCTGGCTTTTGGAAACAGATTTCTACAATGTCTTTTGTAAGGCTATGAATTTCTTCTTCGGTTAATGCAGTTTGATAACTGCAAAACACTAAAGGAATGATGGTATCTTTCGTAATTAACTGTGATTTTTCGAGGTCAATTTTCGCTTGTAACGGCTTTGATACGTTACATCCTAGTATTCCATCAAAATCACCACTTAAATTAGTTTCAAGCATTTCAATATTTGTAAGAGGTCTTTTAAATTCATTAAATAATGGAATTGTTACTTTTGAATCAACAGAGATATTTGAATTAATAGATTTGACCAAAATTGACTTATCAAGGTCCGTTTTGAAGGATCTGTGAAAGAGGTCTTTTTGTATTAATGAAGTGCTCGCTCCTGAATCTATTAGTAACTTGATTGGAATGGTTTTCGTTTTTACAATTATAAAGGGAAGAGATCTGAGGTGACTGAGTAGTAGGAATAAGGATACTTGAGACTGGGAACTTTTTTTACGACTTTTTTCATGGTTTTATGGTTTTTAATGGCTTTTTGGGTTTTAATGGCTTTTTAAACGTTTTGTTTTTCTTTGTCGGCATGAGCGGCGCACAATTCGGTTCAGTTTTTCTTTTTTGTATGACCCTTTTTATATTGGTTTTTGTTGGCTGTGTTTTATTGTTTTTTAAATGTTTGGTTTTTGTGTTGGAAAAAAAAAAAGAAAGTAGATATTTTGACATTGTCGGATCGGTATTGGAAAATATCAGTCAAGTGCATTTTTTAAAATGTACTGTTGCCCGTTGATGTTTTTTCAAGTATCTCGTTGCAGATAGGGATAAATATACATCTGTTTGTCATCATATATACGGACTTTTTACATGAGGACTTTGACCTAGTGCGATAGGATTTGGTGGTGGTTGTTTTTAACACGTCGTACTGTTGCTGTCCGGTTGTGTGTTTCAAGTGTCGTTGTAGCTAGGAACATATTATTTGTATAGATATTTTTGTTTGTCATCAGGTATGCTGACTGTGTTTAGATGAGGGCATCGGTCCAGTCGTTTTTATTGTTTTTGGTTTTTCTCTGCGGTACGAGGCTGGCTGGTTTTCTTTTGTTGATTTGTTTCAGGGGTGGGTGAATTATGGCTTGGTTAAAGAAGATGTGGTGCATTATGAAAGAAAGAGATCTTTTGTGGAGTTTTAATTGGTTTTTGTATATTGATTGTATATAAGTTAATAGTTATTTACAGAAAATAACAGAATTTTAATTCCAAATGTTCTTATAGAATCTAAAAATCGCACTTAAATTGATAACAGACAACTGACTCACTGCCATAAATGCGTAAGTGTTGTTTCTATTTCTAGTATATAACAGTGTTTTTGTTACTTTTGTATCTATTGATGTACATACCTTGTTGAGATTTCAAGTTTCAACATTTGGATGCCGTCATCGCAGCTAATTAGCCGGCCAATTCACCAAAACAAATAAAAACAAGTTATTCCCGCACCCCCACTCTGAAAACAAAAAAGCTTTTTGTGCTTACGTGTTCCCGTATTAGTGTGGCAGTTGTTAAGACTCGAACAATAAATTCCAAAACATTTGGTGATTGGTCTTCGTTTGATTTTGAAACGAATCGTATTTTTATTATTCTCGCAACCAAAGGCGAGGCAAGTTCAAGTCGTAGCTTCCTTTTAGTTTATATTCTTTAGCGATACTTTTCTAAATTAAGAACTCGAAGTGCTAATTTTTGTATTTTTGTTTCCATTCACAGTGAAATTCTTCGCATTTTTTCTTCTATTGCAACTTCCGTTTATCTTATCCAAAGAAATGTCTTCAGATTTGAGTGTTAAGTTCGCTAAGAACAGCGCCCAATTTTCGGTGGATTTCTACAACGCACTAGTTGAATTGAATGAGGGCAAGAACATCATATTCTCTCCTTTCTCCATCCAGACATGTGTGGCCTTAGCTTATGCTGGTGCCACCGGCGAAACTGCTGAAGAAATGGCTACCGGTTTGAAGCTAGTGGCCAACGACCGTGCCCTGGTTGGGGAATCCTTCAAAGGAGTACTCGACTCATACGCGAATTCCAAGCTCCTTAAGATCGCCAATAAGATTTACATCCAAAAGGGATATGAAATCAATCCAGAATTCAATAAAATTGCCGTCGATAGCTTTAACTCTTCGTCAGAAGCAATTAACTTTGGAGATAGTGAACCAGCAGCGCAATCCATTAACAACTGGGTCGAAAAGAAGACCAACAACAAAATTAAAGACTTAATTTCACCAGACAGCTTGAACTCTCTCACCCGAATGGTGCTTGTTAATGCAATCCATTTCAAGGGTGAATGGGAGAAAAAATTCGAAAAGGAAAAAACTGCCGAAGATGACTTTTTCATAAACGAAAACGATAGCGTTAAGGTGGAGATGATGAATGGCAAGGCCAAGTACAAATATGGATATTTTGAAGAATTGGACTGCACTGCAATTGAAATGCCCTATAGAGATTCTGATCTCTCCATGTTGGTGTTGTTACCAAATTCACGCACAGGCTTAAAGGCTCTCGAAGAAAAATTACAGACTGTTAATTTGCATGATCTCACACAGCAGATGAGCGTAGAGGAGGTTATTGTGAAATTCCCTAAATTTAAGGTTGAATTTTCGGCAGAGCTGACTAAGCCACTGCAGAAGGTGAGTGTTTCGTTTTTTTTTTTTTTATGTATGACATACGAGTATTATAAATGAATAACCATGCTATCTTATCGGATTTTGAAAAATGAAAAAGATAAAGCTTGGGCTTATCGTGTTGAATGCATTTGGTATTGGCGAAATTTCTTATGTAACCTATCGATATGAACTCATTTTTGTGTGTTATTAATTTTTGTCCTACAAACTTTCATTTCATCATTAAAAATGGGTACCCAAAATGATTTTAATGTAAAAGTAGTTTCTTAGATCATTAGAAGATATTACAATTTCAAAAGAGATCAAATAACAAATATATTGGCTTTTCGCATATTACTCAATATTGATCTACAATATCTCAAAATAGAATAACGTCAAAATAATGACAAATGAATTACCGATTCAGTGAAATACACAAGATAAATGCTATCGGAAAATAGTGCACAAAAACTTTGTAGATTGCGATGTAAAACGATATTTATTATGGGAAGTTAACAAAAAAAAAAATGAGCTAGACGGAAGTACCATCACGGAAGTGATAAAAATCAATCGCAATCAAAAGTAATTGTCTGCTTGTTCGTTAAACTACGAGTTTGATGAAAAAGCAGAGAATTTTGAAAAGCAGTATTCCAGACAGTAATTTTTGAGACAATTCCTGTTCTGCCAAGACTATGATTACTTAAAAACAATTGTGATCAAGCAATACTGAACAACTCAAATTTAAAATGGGCTTGATACTATCGATACTTCTAGTGGCAGTTTTACCATAAATTGCTAAAAATAACACAAGAGTCAAATAGACTTCAAGTTCGCGGCTATGAAAATTATTTTGTTTTAAACCATTTATATATTATTTGTTTTAAACTAGGTGCGACCAATTCGATTGTATTGTGGTCCGCGCTTACCACAATATATAACAGCGATAAACTGAAAAACATCTTGCCCAACTGATGCCTTAAGCATTTTTATATCCATTTACCACGTGCATTAAGACTAAAGAAATCGAACTCAAACCTTATGTCCACAGCAATATTAAGGAATTGATTCCAATGGAAATATTTTCGACTCCCACTGACTACTGCACTAATATGCATCAGTCAAGAGTTTAAGTTTATATTCCCATCAAGAAAGGACTGGGATGATGTCGTGACGAAAGACTTCGACACAACCATCTTTACTGATGGCTTAAAGATGGAATGATATATGGTAGTATTTTTCAAGCTGAATTATCGGCTATTAGAGAAGCATGCAAGGTACTAAAACAAGATCCACACCAGAACCGGAATATAGCTATTATCACACACATTCAGGCGGCTGTTAAAGCCATTCATTCTAGTGCATCATACTCCATGACGAACTTGCTAGCCTCAATATTAACCACAATGTCACTCTTATCTGGGTTCCGGCCAGGCAAGTATCAGTTCTTCATAACTCACGGAAATAGTCAACATTCCGCTCGGAGTTATGAAGCGAAAAATGTTTCCAATTTTTCTTAGCGATTCAAACCGTAGGTGGAGCAGTTTTACTAAATCCCGAACACTTGATCTGATATGCAGACCCAGGCAAGACATAGCCAGGATCGTAACTACTAGCCCTGCGCTGGCCAAATTTAGAAATCATTTAAAAACCCATTTTTGGTTTCAAATTTTTTCAAATACCGCGACGAAATGGCTCTAGAACGAACTTCGGTTACTTCTGCGCCGTGCCCTGCGTTTGACTCCTTAGGTTTACGGTGCGGGAGGCCGGCTGATCACTCAATCGGATTGGTTACTGGTTCAGCCCCAGTCAAAAGCTGCCTAGCTTGGCACAGCGTAGATATTGTTGGATGAGGGTGGTGGTCCGGCCGATTGAGTGATCTCATTTCCTTATGATTATGTAAAAGTAAACACACAATAAGAGACATCAAAACATACTAGATCCTTTTATATTTAAACGTAATCCAAACTGGATGACTCCGTGAGAAGGTCCACACTTTCCTATATCAGTTCCATGCACAGGTTCATACCAGTTATGGTACAAAATGGCGCACTTTAGCGCTAATTGGGCCACAGGGCTAGACTGCCGGTGGTTGTCATTTCTCCCTACCTACCATATTTTTGATATTTGAAGGGTTCTAACACCCAAAACAAACCAAAACATTTCTAATAATTATGATGTGTAGTTTCTTCGGAAGAAATTTCCCAAAAACTGGGAAACTCCTTTAATGCATTTGAAATATTATGAATTCTATTTTTAAAGTGTCAAGTACGAATTTACAAAGTTCCTTTTGTAACCAGTCTTCACTTTCACTTGAATATTTTTTTTTCAGAAAATGTTGAACTTACAAATTTTATCTCCATCGAAAAGTGATCAAGTGAATCCAAAATTTTTCACTCAGTATTTGACACAAAAGCTGAACAAAATTGCTGGAGAATCCTCTTGTTTTTTGTTCTTAAGATTTTTTTTTAACTAGCATCATATCAGAACCATTTAACCCTTGTTTATGAACTATTTTCTGTTTTCTAAGGAATCTCGAGCAGAGTATTTTCCCTGAAAATACATATATTCCCTATAACAATAAAGTTCGACCAAATTTTTTAACATCATTCATGTTCAAAGTTTCCGGAGGAAAGAATCATAATTAGGCACCAATATGTGTAAAATCGAATCTTAGCTGTTTAGAACTTTGGCCAGTTCAGTTGTAATCAATTCGTTCTCAAAATAAAATGCACGACTGGATCGCACGAACTTGCTCTTATGTAAAAGTACTTTGGAATTTAAGATACATACTCGTATAAATATAAAACATGGATTTAATGAGATAATAATGTTCAAATGCATAAAATTGCCGTCTGGTTTCCGGAAAAGTATGAATTTATGCAAATAAACCTTAAAAAATCGTTTTATTATTAAATAAATTTTTTATATAAGAAATTTCTCTAAAATGTTTCTAAAAAAAATGTGGGATGCGGATTTTAAGTATTTAATAATATTGGTTTTAGGAAATAATTTCAAAAAATAATCGTTCATAGGTATGGAAAAGATATGGATTTAAATTTTTTTTTTTTTTTTTTTAAACCCAATAAATATTTTTTCGAATATTTTTATATACAATATTATTTTAAACTTAAGGGGACTCCTGCTAAAAATTTTGGGTTAAAATCCTTAGAGCCGTTAATGAGAAAGTCGAAAATTAAAAAAAAAACGGGTCTATGGCAGGTACCCCTAATAACATTTTGCCCCCAAATTTTTTTTGACCAAAATGTAGTCCATGTCCATAATATCACACCTAATTTTTTTTATCAAAATCGTTAGAGCCGTTTTCGAGATAAATAAGATTTCGCATTACGGGTGTATGGGGGGTACCCTTAGTTTTGGAGCTAAAAAAAAAATTTCAATTTCTCCTCTAGGGAATCACCGAAGACTCTTAACTACCGAGATTGAAAGAAATAGGTCCAGTGGTTTAGGCTGTAGTGAGAGGTACAGACATACAGACACACTGAAACATGTTTTTTGTGTACTAAATTTTCCTTAAAATTTTTATAAAAAAAATTGATATGCAAATTATTAGTATTTAATAAAATACATTTTAAAACGTAATTTAAAAATTTAATCGTGTATCGGTTTTCAAGATATTGAATTTTCAAAAAAAAAATTGTATTATTTTTTTAAAAATCCAAACCCGATTTTTTCGAAAAAATTTTTAATTTACATTTTTTCAAATGCAAAGCAGCTCCTGCATAAAAATTTTGGTTAAAATCGTTAGAGCCGTTGGTGAGAAATTCGAAAATCAAAAAAACCGTTATATGACAGGTACCCCTAATAACATTTCCCCCCAAATTTTTTTTCACCAAAATATAGTCCATGTCCATAATATCACACTTAATTTTTTTTATCAAAATCGTTAGAGCCGTTTTCGAGATAATTAAGATTTCGCATTACGGGTGTATGGGGGGTACCGTTAGTTTTGGAGCTAAAAAAAAAATTTCAATTTCTCCTCTAGGGAATCACCGAAGACCCTTAACTACCGAGTTTGAAGAAAATACCTCCAGTAGTTTAGGCTGTAGTTCGAGGTACAGACATACAGACATACAGACATACAGACATACAGACATACAGACAGACAGACGGAATTGTCGGACCCACTTTTTTCGTCTTCGCTATCATCGTAATATCAACTTTGATCAAAATCTCGAGTTCGATTTTTTTTCCAAATGCAGAACTTGCCCTATAGTACCTACATATATCGCAAGTAAAAAGAATATTTTAAACTTCAGTATGGGATATAAATTAATATTTTTTAAATAGAATTTGGTATACAACACGTTCTTAATGGTCGCTTGGCTCTAGTGAAAAAAGAAACTAAATCCAATATGTAAGAAAAGCTTACCTTTGACTAGGAAAGCTTTAGTTTGCAGCCTGTGACGAGGGAACCTTAATAATTTTTAAAGACGTTTCTCAAAAACGACATTCTCAAAATAAAAGTGTTGCAATTCTGGGCTTATTAAAAACAAAAAAACGGTGACAAGATGTCAAAAATGTTGTTGATAATCGTTTAAATTGAGGTTCATATAACATAAAATTTGTTATCCATTTATTCAAAGACCTGCCTATTGATTGTACTTGAAATCACTCAAATGTAGGTATATATACTGGCAGACATACATATACAAAATAGGAAATATACTGACGAAAGTTCAAAGAACTGCAGAGAATTTAAATGCTATGGCCTTCATGGTGTTGCTGGAGGTTTGTAATGTTTTTGAAAGTAAAAGGAAAATTCATCCATGTAAATGAACAATATAATTACCATAATCACATTAACAAGGGCAGAGGTAAATGTCACTGTTTGTGTATGCTTTTATCACGCGAACACCTGCCTATTGATTTTGAATATCAAGCTAGGCAATTTAAATTAATCAGAAATCAATATTAACAGTCCAAATAACATACATACTATATCAGAAATATAATAAAAAACATGATGTAATTTTAGGTCTTAAAAATAAGTCTAGGTACACAATGCAGATGATATCATTTAGGTATTTCACTTAGAAAAATAATGACTCAAATTGTGTTTACAAACCTAAATTTGTACTGAACGATATACAAACATATTTATAGAAGAACGTCATAATTCTAAAATTCATGATTTTAGGTTAAGTACAACAATTTAAATAAAATTGTTCGTTCTTTACCTTTGGAGATCATCATAATTCTATCTTCTCAATTTAACACAAGAGTGTACTTTTTGCGGCGTCGCAGTCGTTTTTCCTTAGCTATTCTGAAAAACGAAATTTCTTTCTCTGAAGTTTTTAATCTCATAAATCTCGGAACAAAAAATTTTGAGTTTGGACGCTCTTGTAGGAAATGAGCCATATAGTTATGAGATATGTGAGAATAGCATCCAGAATCGATTTTTTTTGCAAAGACACTTTAATCTACATATAATATATTTCTAAGCAAATCAAAAACAATAACTATGGAATGTTAAAGTTTTTGGAAGAAGCTGTCAAAACAAATGAAAATTAATTTCTTTCATTGAAATATTAGGATACAAAAATGTTGGCTCAATGCCAACGTTTTAACTAACACAAAATCTCTTCACACACTTTATTCAACAGCATAATATTGATGGGTGAGAGCAGGCGCGGATACAGGGGGAGGGCAATGGGTGCAATTGCCCCCCCCCCTGGACAATTCCGGCAATTTTTCGTTTCACAATTATAAAGTAAATTTTTTTCAATCCTAGCCTTAACCTATAACAACACGCAAACGCTTACGCATCACTTTTCACTTTTCATGTTATTTATGTAGGTACCATTATTTTCAATGAATTTTCCTAGTATCAAAAAGATGATGATTTTGCTTAAGAAAAATCTAATTTTATATGATCTAAGATAGGAAAAACGCTTTATTAAATATCTCTTGAGCTATGTATCGTAGATATCAAAACAAAATGGTATTTATTTTTGAAAGTATTAAATGATATGCATAATAGAAAAATTCTTGTATCTATCGTTCTAGATGTAATCCAAAAAGACCCCATTATCTCAAAATTATTGGCTCTGCCATTTTGATACTAGCTCTTTCTCGTCTACCTTTTTATCATTTTTGTTGGGTGGTACACATAATGTATCCACTCATATTAACGCAAGTTTACATTGTTTATAGGGAGATCACCGACCAGGTCCGTCAAAAAAGCGCGATTCAAATAACAGAAGCATTGACTCATTTTTTCAACCGATCAATAAGAGACCAGTTTTATCTTTTACTGAAACTTCTGATTCTAAAGTGGATAAAAGTAATAATGTTGATCCTATTGCTCAATCTTCTCACCGTTCTCCTAAATGCACAGAGAGAAGTGAGAGCTCAATTAGTGCGAGAGTTGCACCTGTTTTTCCCCCGCTTTCTGAGTCTCCTTCTTGTTATAAGTCCGATGCCCCCTATGATATTGGAAATTTTTTGAATAAACAAATTGATGACTTCACGAAACATCAGCTTCTATCAAATCCTTGGCATCCAAAAGAGGACTACAAGTTTCCATTTTCTTCGCACTTGCTCAAAGGTAACAGGTAAGGTGGTCAAAAGGTATTTTAGCCAGAAATAATCTCAGCAAATATTCTTGGCTTGTGTTTTAACCATCAAAACAGGGTTTGTTTTTTAAATACTACCCTTTCTTTGTCACTGGAAGTGTTGGAGGTGGTCAAAAAACCGTGCCTTTACAAAGCCTTGTGAAAAACCCTTAATAAACTTTAAAGTCATTTCTGGACAAAAGGGAGACTTGGAAAATCATGCTAATAACATTTACCACAAGTGAGCTGTTGAGGACGGAACTGAGTTTCTTCACACTTATAATAACCCAAACCTGGAAATAGTCAACCGTGTAAACCAACAGCGTCTTAAAAAGGTAGAAGAAAACAGGAAACGCCTTCGTCCCATAGTAGAAACCATCATCTTCCTTGGACGGCAAAATTTAGCATTTCGTGGTCATAGAGATGATGGAGCTACACTTAAAAACACAGTTGATTCAAACCAATCTGACGTGACCGTGAACGAAGGAAATTTTAGGGAACTTTTAAGGCTTCGAGTATATGCTGGAGACAAAAAAATTAAAACAACATTTGCAGTCAGCCTCTTCTAATCATGGTTGCGAATTTTTGAATTAAAAAATCCTTAAGTCATAAGTCTATAGATGACTTGTGAATTAAAAAAATTTAATTCATAAGATATTTAGTGACTTATGAATTAAAAAAAATTCAATTCACAACCCCCAAAGTGACTTCTGAATTAAAAAAAATTTAATTCACCACCTACTAAGTGACTTATAAATAAAAAAAAAAAAATCAAGTCATCAGGGAGTAAGTGACTTATGAATTAAAAAAAATTAATTCCAAGTCAGTTGGTGACTTGTGAATTAAAAAAAATTTAATTCATAAGTTAGTTGGTAGATTGGAAATTTTTAAGCTTGTTTTGACTACATAATTATTTAATTATAACGAAAGCTTTTGGATAATTTTTTGGGAGTTGGCGTTTATGCAGTCCCTATAATCCAATTAAATAAAAAGCAATATTGATAAAATCTTTGGGTTCAGAAAATGATGGGTAATCATTATATAAATAAATTTCGTGAGTGCATATTTTTATGCATATGCCTTTAAATTTTTTGGTTTTCATATTTTACATGAGTTGATTATTTGATATTTTTTTGTAAAATTGTTTCAAGTACCTGAATCTAATTCAATATGTATTTTCAATAAAATTGAAAAAAAAAAAACATTCCGTTTTCTTAATTAAGCACTTCGAAACTTTTGGTACCTACTCAGTAAGTATAACATTTAATTTTAATTTTTATTTTTTTTTAATAAATTTTTAATTTTGAATATCTTTTTAGCTTTCAAATCTAGTTTTTAAATCATAAGATTATCACGCTACCTTATAAATTATCCATTTCGTAGTTTTTCTAATCAGCATTTATCCATTAACTTATGAATTAAATTTTTTTAAATTCATAAGTCACTAAGTTGGTTTTGAATTAAATTTTTTTAATTCATAAGTCACTTACTCCCTGACGATTTGAATTTTTTTAATTCATAAGTCACTTACTTGCTCATGACTTAAATTTTTTTTTATTCATAAGTCACTTAGTAGGTTGGGAATTAAATGTTTTTAATTCATAAGTCACTTACTTGCTGATGATTTGATTTTTTTTAATTCATAAGTCACTTACTTGCTCATGACTTGAATTTTTTTAATTCCTAAGTCACTTAGTAGGTTGGGAATTAAAATTTTTTAATTCATAAGTCACTTACTTGCCCATGACTTAAATTTTTTTAATTCATAAGTCACTTAGTAGGTTCTGAATTATTTTTTTTTAATTCATAAGTCACTAAGAAGCTTATGATTTAAATTTTTTTAATTCACAAGTCACCAACTGACTTGTGAATTAAATTTTTTTAATTCATAAGTCAGTTCCTAGCTTCTGAATTATATTTTTTTTTAATTCATAAGTCACTCACTAGCTTGTGAATTAAAGCCAAGCTTAAGCTAACAAGTGACTTAAGCTTTTGCAACCCTGCTTCTAATGCTATATACATACCTTAGCAAAACAACACAGAACTCACTTATTTCATGCTGTAGGAATGAGGTTTTCGATCAAATTTTGAGTAACGTTCGGGCCTCACGTTACTATTCCATACTTTTCGATGAGACAACGGATGTATCTCATCTTTCCCAGCTGAGTGTAATCTTACGATACGTTCATGAAGGTCATATTCGTGAGGATTTTGTAACTTTCGTAGATGTATTTGAGGAACTGACTTGTTCCAGAACTGACGAAGAATACGAGTCAGATGAGGAAAACTGGAGAGAAACCGGAAAAATTTTATCTGCCGAAAAGAAGTTGGAGGGAAGTTCTACATCAAATGACTTGTCCTTAACTGGCAAAGCTATAGGGCAAATTATCTTGTTCCAGCTAAAAAAGAAGCTCAAACTTCCTCTTGAATCATGTGTGGGAATAGGGACAGATGGGTGTGCTGTTATGCTTTCAGAAGTTCGAGGTGCTGTGACGGTGATTCAAAAGGAAGCGAAAAATGCTGTGAAGACTCCATGCTACAGTCACGAACTTAACAACTCTATTTCTCGAAGTTCGAAAGTACCTGCCATTCGAGACGCTGTGACAATCATGAAAGAGGTAATAATGTTCTTCAAATCGCACCCAAAGCGAAAAACTGTCCTCATGAGCACCTTGGGGTGTGCACTCACATCACTTTGTGAGACTAGGTGGGTAGACCGGCATGAAGGTGTACTCCAGTTTTCCTTAGACCTAGCCAAGATTGTGGAGACATTGGAAACGATTTCGCAGTGGCATGACCCAAGTACAGCCAGCAAAGCTTTCTCGTATGTAACAAGCTTATGCAATACCCAGTTTATTCTCTCAGTATTGTTTTTAAGTGATGTGTTGTCTTTAACACAGTCTTTGAGCAAATTGCTACAAACGAAATCTCTTGACCCTACCAGCAGCGCTATGCTGGTGAAAGACACAATTTCCGTTATTTCAAGTCACCGGTAGAACATAGATACTAATTTCAAAAATATCTGGCAGAGCAAAAAATTTAGGTGATCAATTGAATGTTGAGTTGAAGATTCCTCGTATCCCACGTCATGGTGGACGCCAAATCTACCGAGCCAATTTTGACACAAATTCAGCTGAAGAATACAACAGAATATCTTTATATGCACCTGTAGTCGACTTTGTCCTAACTGATTTGCGTGAAAGGTTTCAACCTGAAACATTAGATGTGTTTAAGCTCACGATTTTCATCCCGGAAAATATAATCAAATATAATACTGATGAGTTTGATACCACCGTTAGGTCCCTATTGGATCGCTTTGGAAAACTCCTAAACTTAAATATAGATGTTGCCCTTTTTTTGCTTAAAGATGAGCTGGTGATGTGGCGCGAAAAATGGGTAAGAGAAAATGAGCAGAAGAACAAGCTTCCTGACACTGCCCTGGATTTAATTGATAAATGCAATAAGGATGTGCTTTGAATTATACATAGTTTCCTTCTTATTCTTGCAACGCTTCCAGTTACAAATTCTTCGGCAGAAAGGTCTTTTTCTTCGTTGCGGCGCCTTAAAACATATTTAAGGTCAACAATGGCTGAAAAACGCCTCCGCGGCATGGCACTCATGCACATCCATAAGCAAATCCCGATCGATGTTGAGAAAATTATTACTAGGTTTTCAAAAACCGGCCATACAAAAAGATTAGAACTAAGTATTTAAGAACTATGTACATATATCATGTACAACTTTATCATTCCTTCATTTAAATTAAATAATTTATTTATTTTTTTAATACGTACGAGTTCCTATTTAATACTTTAAGACATGCATACAGAGCATTATTGAAAGAGGCTAAAGTAATGTAAACGAATATGTTTGATTTACTATTTTATAGTTATTTATACACGAACTTTATTATGTACCTGCACATGCTTTTCTTAAGTTAATTAAATAATTTGTTATTTTTATATTCAATTGTGTTTATACCTTTTAAATATTTTAAGACAGAAATGCAGAGAATCATAAAAAAATTTAAAAAGCGTAAGTATTCGATGGACCATTTTTTTTTTAAGTTAAGCAAAATTTCAGGAAAATTGCCCCCTCCTGAACGAAATCCTGGATCCGCGCCTGGGTGAGAGATGATTTTAAAAAAAATTTATGAAAACTCCAAAGAACAATAATACATATACAAATCAAGTATACAATTGTAAAAAAAAATTCCTGAAAAGAAATGTGTATACAGTAACCTATATAAATGTTGTGTTTTTTGTGTAAATAAAAAAAGCTTTCTAGCTAATTGTATATACGAGTATGACTCAAAATCCAATTGTAAACAATTCTCCCCAAGACAGCTGATTTAATTGGTATTATTTTAAAGAAGAATAGAAAAACGGCTACACAGACAAAAAAAATCAGCCTGGGAGAAGAACCTAATCTGTGAAATAGAAAATAGCCGAGAGCGAGGTCCCCACCAGGCGCGGAAGTTCTACCAATCCGTTCGAAACATGACGCAGTACACACCACGCTGCACATACTGCAAGGACGGAGAGGGAAATCTGATCACCGATCCTGAAAGCATACTGGAGCGATGGGAAGTGTACTTTAATGAATTGCTAAATGGTCAGCTCACTGCAGAAGTGGAGGCTCCACTACTTCAAGAAGAATACTCTATGTTGCCGCCACCAAGCATAGAAGAGGTTGAGAAGGCTATAGGCCGGCTTAAACAGAACAAAGCCCCGGGAGCCGATGGCATACCAGCCGAATTATTCCATCACGGCGGGCCAGCCTTACGTCAAGCAATTCATGATATTATAGTGCACGTATGGGAGCAGGAAGAAATGCCAGAAGACTGGCGAAAAGGTTTAATATGCCCCATACATAAGAAGGGAGATGTCACAACGTGCAGCAATTATAGAGGTATCACGTTGTTGAGTACCGCCTATAAGATACTCTCCTCTATCCTACAAGACCGGATAACCCCATACGCTAAAACCGTCATCGGGCAATATCAGTGTGGTTTCATTCCAGGCAAATCAACAACTGATCAGATCTTTACCCTTAGCCAGGCGATGGAAAAATGTCTAGAATTTAACATCCCAACATACCATCTGTTTATAGACTTTAAGGCCGCCTATGATAGCATAGCCAGGGTAGAACTTTACAAAGCCATGAGAGAATTCGGCATCCCAAATAAATTGACACGACTATGTAGGTTGACCATGACCAACGTAACAAGCCAAGTAAAAATAGCCGGATTACTATCCAGACCAATCAACATTTTTAATGGACTCCGACAAGGGGACGGTTTGGCCTGCCTCCTCTTCAACCTGGCGTTGGAGAAAGCAATCCGTGACTCTGGCACGGCAACAAGAGGGACCATCGTCAACAGGTCCAGCCAGTTACTGGCTTACGCAGACGACATCGACATCATCGGAAGAACCGAACAAGCTGTACACGATTCCTTCATCCAGATCGAGCAGGCGGCACAAAATCTGGGGCTGCACATTAGTGAAGGTAAAACAAAGTACATGGTGGCGTCGAATGCGAGAGGAACAGTTGGTCAAACAATCAAGGTTGCGGAGCACGAATTTGAAGTGGTGCAATCCTTTAAATACCTTGGGTCAATAGTAGCAGCCGATAACAATATAGAAGAAGAAATACGCGGGCGGCTTCTCAAATCCAACAGAGCCTACTATAGTCTGTCAAAGCTCTTCAAATCCAGAAATCTTACCATAACTTCAAAACTGCTGCTGTACAGGACCATGGTCCTGCCAGTACTCACATATGGATCCGAGACTTGGGTGCTTAGCAAAAGGCACTCCGACCTCTTAGCTGCGTTCGAGAGAAAAGTCTTAAGGAGAATTGTTGGCCCCGTATGTGAGGAAGGACGATTCCGGAGACGGTACAATCATGAACTGTACGCAATCTACCTTGAAGCAGATATCATGACAAAAATTAAGCTCGGTAGACTCCGGTGGGCAGGGCACCTAGCTCGCATGAGCGAAGAGGAACCTGCTCGGAAAGTTCTTTGTGGTATATTCTATGGTAGACGACAGCGTGGTAGACCATGCTTGCGCTGGAGAGATGGCGTAGACCAGGACGCCCGAAGCCTTGGGGTGCGCAACTGCGCAACTGGATGGCGTCGGCTAGAGACCGGGATAGGTGGAGAGACTTGTTGAAAGAGGCCAGGACCGGAACCCGGTTGTCGAGCCGATGATGATGATGATTTTAAAGTTTCACTTGTTATGCAAATTCAATATGAATGGTAAATTATGTCATTATAATACGACTTTATTGTCGAATTGATTGCATGCGAGAGAAATTCAACCAATTTGGGATTTCAACTCTGTGGGCATGAGCAAGAGAAATCGATGATTCATAACCAAAGATAATTGTATTCAACAACAATTGTGTAATAATTGCGGGTTTTTTGTTTTTTGTTCTGATTTGAAACGCAAGAAGATGAAGAGCAATCAGCATTTAAAGTTTTTATTTATAATTTTTTGATAAAAATAATAAAATTTTGTACACGCCCCATTTAAAGTAAATAATATTCAAGTTCTGTTAATGTTATGATCGCCCTTTAATAAAAACAAGAGATATTAAAAGTTTTGTGTGCTTATGTATGTACATTTTGTTAGATTTTTCAAACTTTCCTTCAGGAATTGCTGAAACTGCACTTTCAAAAGTTTATATTCTACTGGAAAAAAATTTCATCTGCTCTGTTAGTACTTCCACATAAAGTTGTTTGGATTTGTTTTCCTTTAGAAAATAATCTTAATTATAAGCGAATAATTAATTCCTTTCCACCAAATATAATCTTAAAATGTTCGCCGTAGCGTTTTTTTTTTAAATAATCGAATGTGTTGAAACATCAAAAAAATTTGGGGTAGCTTTTAACCATGTTAATGCAATCGTCTGAAGAGTATACGGTGTGCTACGTACCTTGTGGTTAACTCAATCGTTTACACCTGTGCAAATACGTTTATTACCTGCAAAGACATTGGTTATAACTATATTGATCTACGGGTGTAAAATTTTTTGTAACTGCAACTATGTAAGCAAAATAAAGTTGAATGTCGCCCTCAACAGCATTGTACGCTATGCATTTCGTATTCGTAGATATAACAGATTGTCGAGGTTCTCTATCCGTTTGTTCGGTATGCCTTTCAATGATTATGTCCAGTTTCGCAGTTTGATCCTACTAACTGACATATTGCTAAAGCACTGTTTCGATAAAATTAGAATAGCATCCTCCTACAGGTCTCGTCAATTAATTCATCCTCGATGTTTATGCACCTGCCAAAATATGGGAATTGTACTCGAGCTTTGGAGATTACATAAAATTTCTTGCACGGTCGAAAGAAACCTAAACACTTAGCAGCGTGTTTTTTATGTGTTCATTCACACAAGGTGGTCTTTTTATTATTTCGAAGAGGTATGAGGTTGTGCTTTAGGTACATTTAGGTGCATTTCTTAATTTAAATTTTTTTACAGAAAATGGCTTTGTCGTCTACCTGATTGACATTCCAATTTCTATTTTTAAAGTAAATAAAAGATTTCAGAACATTACTGTAGTATTCCAACTTCTTGTATTCTTCAATACACTAGATAGAATATTGAGGTCCATTCCAGATTCTCCAGTCAAATTAAACCCATCTTTAAAAAACTCCCGTTTTGTTTGGATCATTTGCATTGATGCCTTTGGTAGTCGATAATAAAGCATTGACAATACAGTCTCGATCATAACCATATAGTTAGGAGAGTTGGGTAGAAGGCGAAGAGATCTCTTAAAGTACAATATGGGAAGTTTTGCCTCGAACACCTGATATTTACTGCTGTGAGTAATATACTTATTCATACAAGATTTCCATGCAATATTTACTACACTTTTGGCTTTTGAGAGTTCATCTTTCAAATGGATTTCCATACTCATATTTTTGGCTAGATAAACTCCAAGATATTTGTATATTTGTATGCTTTGACAGCCTCGATATTATCTCTGTTGTAAAACCCCTTTTCACTAGCACAGGTTATACCCTCATTTTTCTTTGTGATCATTACCTTCGATTTTTTCAGATTAACCACAAGACTCCATAAGACACAGTATTCATACAGTTTATTAATCATGGTTGCAGAGTTTCCGGTGACAAAGCCATAAGAGTTACGTTCTCAGCAAATAAAGGAGAACATTTCCGTAAAATGCTGTTTTTTTTTTACTAAAAGTCTTTCAGTCGAATTTTGCAATACAGAGCTTGTCGTTTTGAAAACGATTTTAAGAAGTGAACAATTTTTATTTGGGAAAGGTTCGTGATTACTACAAGGTAATATACAGTGTTGTCACTGTGCTGTTTTAGGAATGTGTCCAGCCCACATAGCACTTACGAAATCAAAAGCTCAGCTATAACTTCTTTTGCTTTTGCTCAACTTTTCAAATTCGTTTCTTTATTCGCATCCTTGTTGTTCGGATGTGTAACTCCAAGGCGGGGCGTATCAAATAACATCCTTGTCCAATGTGGAATCAAAACCTTTTCAAATCGAATTTTTATGCCTTCAAAACTTATATTCATGTATGGCCGCAAAAAAGTACTCTTATTTTTAAATGTAATAGTGCTCAAAAGTTGTATTAGGGTCTGAGGTTTAAGAACATGCACAAAAAAATAAGATATTGTTCGTCTTTGGCACGCTCAAATCGGTTGAAGTTGAAAAAAAAAATTTAACTTAAAGTAATTTGTTTTTTTACGTATACTAAAAAAAAACTAAACAAAATACAGAAAGAATTTTTGTCTTTACAAAAAGATATACCACGATATTGTAGGTGGTTCCGTTGATTTTTAATAATTTTTTTTTGTAAAAAAAAAAGAATTTACATAAAAAAATGATTTTTCTTTCTTCTTTTATTATTTCATAGCTTCTTTATCAAGTGTTCAATTTAAACAAATATAAGCTTAAAAGTGTTTCCTTGCAATTATCTTTGACTTGAAAGCCTACAAATATTTTTTATATTTTTTTTGTATCCACACGGTGCAATTCAAAACAACACATATTTAAAAAATCTCGAAAAATCAAATTTTTTTGGATTTCATCCTATTTTTGAGCGAGTCAAAGATATTAATTAAAATGAAAATTGTAAACGCAGGATTTAATTTTGATAAGTAAGGCAACTTTTAAAAGCTATTACATTTGAAAATACCATAGTTGAGCACTTTGACCCACCCTAATGGATAGCCCCTTGTACATCTAAAAAATGAGTATTTTTCAATTTAATAGTTGCACACTTTTACCCGTATTACGAGAAGTAATAACGTGTTATATAAAAAAAAATTAATATACATAATTTATTTAAATTTTGTTTGCAACAACAAATTGAATTAAATTTTGAATTTATATAAATTATTTTGCTTTTAGATGGGAATTAAAAAAATGTTTAGTTCAGATGCTGAATTCGGAAATATTCTCAGTTCTGGTGAAGAACTCTCCGTTTCCCAAGTAATCCACAAAGCCTTCATTGAGGTTAATGAAGAAGGATCTGAAGCTGCCGCTGCTACTGGTAAGTTGAATATCCCAAAAGAAAAAAACCATTGCTTTCTCTTTTTCTGTCCTCATTTTCGAATAACATTCTCAAAACTCATAATAGTTATTCCTTAATGCTGTGTCTTAGTAATGCCAATAATTAATTTAGTACGTTTTTTTTTTGTTCACATTATTTTTGTTGCTTTTCTTGTAATATTCACAAAAGTGTTGTTGTTCTTCTTATAGCTTGTGTTGTTCGCCTAAAACGCAGTTTACATAATATGCAAGAACCTAAAGAATTCACTGCAGATCATCCATTCATAGCCTTGATAACTGGCGGTAGTTTGAAAAAACATTCAGTTCTCTTCTGTGGGCCTTATATGCACCCTGATAGTTTAATTAAATCAACTCACGATGAATTGTAGATGTGAATTTCATTAGTTATTTAAGAAAAAAAAACTTGAAATTGTACGATTCTTTACACTGAATCTGTTAACTGAACCCTTATTGTTTAAGTAATTTAAATATATTTATATAAATGTTTTCTGATTTCTTATAAATTAATGACTAACAGAAAAATGATTGCAAAAATATGAACCACAACATAATTCGTAGCTTTGTAAAAAAAAATGGCGACATCAAAAATGTGTTGCGAAGGATATTCATTTTAATGTCGTATTTTATTTATTTTTGTTGTATGCTTGTTTCCGCGTCTAAAAACAAAACAATCTATCCCCTTTTTTCAACTAGTTAAGATTAAATTTTGTTTAGGAATGGTTATGATGATGAGATGCATGATGCTTCCTCCACAATTCGAAGCCATTCATCCATTTATGTACATGATCAAGGATTCAAAATCTATTCTCTTTGCTGGAACCTACATATATCAACAAGGATTAAATTTCCCTCACATAAGGACATTCAGTATTCAGTTTTTTGTCTAAATTTAATATGATTTTCTTATATTTCTATTGTTCGTTTTTCTTTGAATTTATTAGTAATGCAATAATGTTTTGATATTTTAAATAAACTGTTTTTCTGTTGGAATGTTTTTAAAACATTTTAACAAACCATATGTGATGGGAGTTTTTTTTTTTTTACAACCAACCAATTACATTATTGATTTCGGCGAAGAAAACTGAGTTCTTATTTTTTTAACTCAAAATAAGAAATTTAAATGTAGGTTAGTCAAGTACAACCAGAAAATCAATCGCGGTTTGTGTTAAATCATATGCCAGTAAAATTTTAATAGTAGTTAAGGAGAGTGGCTGGGCAGGAACACTCTACCAAATTCGAAGCTTATGAATTTCGAGGGTGTGAAGCCAATTAATTATGTCTCTAAATGTTTATAACGACCGTAAGACTACCTATCTTGTCACCACTATCGCAAAAGTGTATATTGACATATAGCATAAGGTCTAACATTTATAAAAACCGCTATTCGCACACATTTCTCGTTTTCATGGTCAAAGAGTGGCCAATGTCTGTTGCATTGCATTGTTATAATTATAGTATTAAAAAAAAACTCAAATTTTCCTCTTTACTTAACTAGTAATTACGTTGTTTTTTATCGAGAGTCCAAACCAGATGTTTTGTTTAACATTTTATTAACACCTTTCATTGTCATAACAATTTCAATTAGTTAATACTAGTTCTTATCATGTAAGAAGGACAGTAAAAAACACCTGTTTTTATAAAAGTCGTCGGATTAGTGGTAACTACCATTGAAGGTTTGCCCCAAAACTGTTTTCGCAAAGAGGACAGGATAGTCTTAGGTTTTATTTGATTCACCACTTCTAGAAAATTCTTATAGTATATGTATACTCCTTCAAATAGGAAACCGGAAATAACCATTATCTGAACATAAACACATGAACAAAATTTAACCAACACAATAAGGTGTGCCGATTTGTACAAAATGTATTATTTTTATATCAGTTTACATAGAAAAAAGAGCAAAATGTCAAAATAAGAGTAATGCGTTCCGAATTCAAGCGATATATGGCGGTATTCTGCTTTGAATCTCTTCGATTGTCTACGATATATATGTATGCATATAGAAAAAGAAGCAGCTCGAAAGGAACATATGCATGCGCTTCAATATTACCTTTACGAAACGGATACAAATAAATAAATTAGAGGCATAACAGCTCATAGAGTAACTGGTAGGTCAAACATAGCTGTTTTCGTACCTTAGGCAAAAATGGAAATATGTACCTACTATTTTCGACCGAAGTTGAACGTATAAGATGAAAAATCTTCGCCACAATATATACTCTATTATGATTTGTCACTTTTTCGGAAGGGGCAGTACCTCTGAAAAATAACATTCTTTTAGGTGTAGGTTTTTCCGAATACAATCGATAGAAGGATTGTTGGTCTTATGTGATCTTGGAAGTAGTAATTAATAAAATAAATGAAAACATTTATTGTTCCAAGAGTTGTTCTTTCATGTTTTGATAGTAATCCATTCAATAACGAACATGTCTCACTAATTAAATGGTCACATTGTTTATTGTAATTTCAACCAATATACGAATTTATTTATTTTATTTAATTGAAGAGATTCACATCAAGAAATAAATAATCTCTAGTGAAGCTTAATTAATTTAACAATTTTTTATAACATTTCGTATTAATTATTTTCCGATGAGCTTTTTGTTTGAAGTGTTCAATTATGTATGCATAAATAACTGTGTACTTTTCAATTTTCAATTTTCAATTTCAATTTCAATTTATTTCAAAAACAAAATTAAATTTACAAAGATACATTAAGACAAAATCTTTTAGAGTATCAATCAATTTAAGTAACTTAACATTTCTTAATAATTCAAAATATGAAAAAAAAAACAGTAATAATTGCTAAAGCGAGAAAAAAAAAAAAAAATAATAATGTAATTATGCAAACTAAAGATACAAACAGTTAGAGAAAAAAAAAAAAAAAAATAAATAAATATAAATATACATATTACATATGTATATCAAAAAAAATGTATAGAGAACAAAAATATAGAAGGCTAGACCTATAATGAGCTTAAGATTGATTTGAATAGTGCAAAAATAGTTTCCTCTTAAAAGCTGTAGGCATGGTAGTTCTTTGCAATTCATTTGGGAGTGAATTCCACAAACGAATTGCAGATACGTAAAATGAACGTTCTGCAATGCTGCGTGAAAAACGAGGCATAATAAGTTTAAGACCTCTTTGTGAATGGGCAAAATTGATGGTTTCACTTAAATATCTAGGACATCTATTATATACTTGAGAGCTTCTATTATTATTTTAAATATATCTCCTCTTTAATGTGCGAGAAAAGTCTTCGACCTAAAATGGGGTTTTAAATCAATTCTATTTTTCAAGCTCCCATAGTGTGGTGATGGTTAAAACAATTCCAAGGTTTGATTTTCTTAACATCAACCAAGATGTGAAAGTTTACATTTGAGCCTCGTCTGAATTGGGTGATCTGAAGAAAAGTGTGTTGTTGAAAAGCATACAAAAGTCGATGGCAATGATTTTAATTTTTCTAATCGTATTGTAGTCACGTGTTTTTTTTTTAAAGCTTTGTTAATCAAAAAAGTCCTATGACATTTGGGTCTGCCTAACTCAATTCCACCATAAATTGGACAGTTGGTCCATTGAGTAATGACATGCATCTAGAAGACATTCTCACTACTCGTTGAACCACTTGGTGATCCTTATGACGGGTGTGAGGTGAAATATGTAGTGCTGTAGTATTATAATACATAGGATAAACTTGGTGATTTGTATAGTGTGAGAAGAGAGATTTTGATTTGTAATGTTTTTTTGAATCATGCTTTGTATTGCGTTGCTTAGAAAAAATAAATGCCAATACTCCATAAATGTTTCACAAGCCTTTAAAGAATCGCCTTTTTTTGTAGAATGATTTTATTATATTTTTGAATAATATCACTCTTATTTTAGTTACATAATATTTATAGTATGCTTAGTTTGTATGAATTTAATACAAGAAAAAACACAAGCATCTACATCCAAACCCCCTGTTTTAATAATTATAATATTAACATTTTTAGCAATGATTATGATGAGGATGTGCTTGATGGTTAGGTTAGGTTAGGTTAGGAGGGGTGTGCACAGCACAAGGCTGTTGCGTACACGGGGGCCTATTGGTCCATTGTGATCCCCTATTAATAAAAGCAGAGATGCTCCTAACTAATGTCTTATGTAGATTGGTTCATTTTCGAACCAGCCTGTGCTTACAATGAATTTTCTCATGTTTGCCATTGAGACCTGCGTTAGATCGTCTAGTTCACCAACAAACCTGTTTCCAAAGTAGCGGAGGCGATTTGCTTGGAGGTTTGGACAGTCACGGAGCAAGTGTTTAATGGTTTCAATCTCCTCGACATCCTGACAGCTCCTACAGAAATCTGGCGCAAATGCACCCATTCTTATGGCCATTGTGCCAATGGCGCAGTGACCCGTCAGTACACCTATCAGGATTCTGATGTTCTTTTTACTGAGCGATAAGATATATCGAGTTTCCTTTTCATTAATTTTAGGCCATAAACTTCTAGAGATAACGCAGTCGTCCCTGGAGGACCAGGAGTTATTGATTCGCTCTTTCGTTATTAGGTCTATTTTCCTTTTAATCACGCCAATCGGGATTTTTGGTCCCAAATTTAAATGGCTACTGCTGTTTTTATTTGATTCAGACCCTTTCCTTGCCAGTTCATCTGCTATTTCATTCCCTTCTATATTACTATGTCCAGGAACCCAGCAGAGGTTGACTTGGTTGGTGTTGCAAATATTGTTCAGCATTTCTCGGCATTTTGTTACTGTTTTGGATCTTATAGTCTCACTGGCTAAAGGTTTGATGATGGCCGCTTGGCTATCCACGAAAAATGTGATCTCCGACGAGTTCAATTCTTTCGTGCGTACCAATTCTGCCGCCTTTTCAATAGCGTAAATCTCAGCCTGAAAGACACTACACTCATCTGGGAGTTTGAATGATTCTTTTATATTGAGAGATTCACAGAACACCCCAGCTCCTGTTCCTTCTTCCATTTTTGACCCATCGGTGTAGAATGAAATACCTTGTTCACTAATTGAGAGTGAGTGAGTTGGATTCCCATTCCTGTCTTTCGGGTATAGCAGTGGAGAAGTATCTGTTGAAATCTATTCTGGGTGGTAAGTAGTCCGTTGTCACATTAAGCCCTGCCACTTTGTCATACCTTTGCAGGATAGACCCATGACCATGACTGCTGTGCTTCCAAGAGCCCATTTCTTTAAGCCGAATTGCGCTTTTGGCTGCTGTGCATTTTATGTGCTCGTCCAGGACTGGAAGATTTAAAATAATTTCCAGCCCCGCCTGTGGCGTAGAACTCTGTGCCCCCGTTATTCCTAAACAGGCTAGTCTCTGTACCTTATTCAGGTTTTTGAGATAGCTTCTTTTTTCTACGGCCGTCCACCACACGATCGACCCATAGGTAAGTATGGGACGAACTATCGCCGTGTACATCCACTGTATGACCTGCGGTCGCATGCCCCACCGTGTACCGAAGGTTTTTTTGCATGTGTAGAGAGCGCATAATGCTCTTTTCATTCTTTCCTCTGTTACGTTTCCATGTTAGCTTGGAATCAAGAATTACTCCAAGATATTTAGCCTCGTTGGAAAGTTTCAGGGGAATATCGTTAAGCTTTGGAGGGGTAAAATCTTCCAATTTCCTTTTCTTCGTAAACAGGACTAGTTCGGTTTTGGAAGGGTTAACTCCGAGACCGTTTTGTGCTGTCCAAGAAGATAGTTCTTTAAGTGTAGATTCCATAATATCCTTGATGGTGGTAAGATATTTACCCGATATCAGAATTACTATGTCGTCCGCATAGGCTACTATTTTAATGCCCTGATTCTTAAATCTTGTGAGAATTTTGTTAACAACCAGGACCCAGAGAAGAGGTGAAATTACTCCTCCTTGTGGAGTGCCTCTTGTAACCGATTTCTCTACTTTGCTATCCCCAAGTTGCGAGCTAATGATTCTACCATTGAGCATGGTATAAATCCAGTCCACAATAGCAGGTTCAACGTCAACTTCTTCTACAGCAGATTTAATGGACTCCGTTTTTACGTTGTTAAACGCTCCTTCGATGTCCAAAAATGCTGCCATGGTGTATTCTTTGTGCTCGAGACTTTTCTCAATTTGTGAGACGACCTCGTGCAACGCAGTCTCCACTGACTTACCTTTCAGGTAAGCGTGTTGGTAGTTGCACAGGTTGCTTGGTTTGAGTAGGTCCCTAACATGCAGATCAATAATTCTCTCTAGTGTCTTGAGGAGAAACGAAGAGAGACTTATCGGTCTGTAATCTTTTGCCGTCGAGTGTGTCGGTTTTCGAGCTTTTGGAATAAACACTACTTTAACTCTCCTCCAACTGATAGGGACGTATCTCCATTTGATACAACTTTTGAAGATTACCCTAAGCCATGGGGTGATTATCTGTAGAGCATACTGAAGAAATGCCGGAATTATCTCATCTGGTCCGGCTGATTTGTAGGGTTTGAACGAGTTTATTGCCCACATAATCTTCTGCTCTGTGATAACCTGTTCCAATTCTGGTTCTGATTGTAAGATATCTAAGGTGTGTGGTTGTGTAAAACCCGGTCTTTGATGATTCTTACAGCCCGGGAAATGCGTTTCCATAAAGAGTTCAAGTGTTTCCTGGCTCGAGTTCGACCACGATCCATCGGGATGCTTAATGTATCCCGGAATTGTGGGATTATGTGCAAGGATCTTTCGAAGTCTCGCAGCCTCACTTGTGTTCTCAATGGATTCACAGTGTCTTGCCCATGAGTCCTTTTTGGCCCTTCTTAACTCTTTGGTGTATGAGTTAAGTTCGGATCTATATAAATTCCAATCTTCCTCCGATTTACTCAGTCTGGCTTTGTTGAAAAGTTTTCTGACCCCTGTTCTTCGTTTCTTAAGATCGCTATTCCACCATGGTGGATTAGTGGGTTTAATGTTACGAGATATGGGGCAGTGTTTTTCAAATGCCTTTTTCATTTTACTAGTAAGATTTTGAACAGCATTGTCAATGATTGAGGTTGACGAAAGCGTTTCTTCCTCTGGAGGATCGATTCGTTCAATCAACCATTTTGAATACTTTGTCCAATTCGTCCTAGTTGGGTTCCTAAAAGGTTTAATATCATTTATTCTCCTATCTAAGGTAAAGAGTATCCTTAAGTGATCCGATTTCTCAGAAGAGACTCTCCAATTCCCTACAGAGATCTTATCATTATTACTCATAAGAGTGAGGTCTAGAATTATTTCTTCCCTGATTTTGTTACGAAATGTAGGGTGATTGCCCCTATTACATAACATAAGATTAGAACAGAGAATGTATTCAAAAATTGACTCACCCCTTTTGTTGATATCCTTGCCACCCCATTGTGTATGATGGGCGTTGGCGTCGCATCCAATCACCAAAGGTGTCCCTCTTGCTGTGGTGTAATCCACAAGATCGCGGACCGTTTTTGATGGAGGATTTTCTTCATCTCCCGGCATGTACGTTGACGCCAAGACGAAGTTGCCTTCCTTGGATTCAACGTTGATTGCCGCGTTGTGCCTGTTGCTGTACCTAGATAAAAAGAAAGCATTAATCGATTTTTTGGCTAGAATACAACTTCTAATATCACCTTCTGACGTGGAGTGGAAAAGGTTGTAATTTTTTGACCTCAACCCTAGTACCTGATTCTTACAAATCCAAGGTTCTTGAATTAAGGCCACATCCACGTTCTCCTGAGACATGTAGAGCATTAGGTCGTGCGTTGCTGCTTTAGCGTGGCTGCAAATTACTTTGCACCACCAGCAGCTTTTGACTCCCCTTTGCCTTCATGACTCTTTACCCTTACGGTACCGAGACCATATCTCATCACGTCTGCCTTTTCTTTCAGGAGGAGGTCAGATTTTTTGTCGATAGCGAACAAAAGGTCCTTACCTTCCCCGTTGAGACTCTTTCTGGAATTCAAGAGCTTCCATTCCAATATGGGGAGCTCCTTATTTTGTTTTGCCATCAGTTTAATAATGGATGAGTCCTCATGCGTGGCAGGAGGAGGAATACATATCTTAATCTGCTGACGAAGTGGTAGAGCCGTGACAGGAAGAACCCCGAGAGATGCACCCTCCCACAGTTCACCAATTTTGGCGATTGTATGAGTGAGGAACTCCAAGGATTTCTGGTCTCCACAGCAAACCACTTTTATTCCTTTCCGCCAACCAGCTCCGTCGAAGGTATAGTCCTCAGCACTATCGTCTTCGGGAGTAACCAGTTCTTGGCCGTGATTTTCCCATCCGGATCCTCTCGACTAATAATGGCCACCTGAAGATCGATCGGGGTGTTGTCAAAGCTGTTGGTCTTAAACTTTTTAGAACCATCGGCCTTGGCTGTTTCCTCCGATCTTGCTCTCTTGGACGAAACTGACTTTGTCCCAGAAGAGTTGCCTACCTTTGCTTTGTCGTTCCCTTTCGGGTTCGATTTAGCGATGGTTTGCTGTTTCTTGAGGGAAGTCTTATTCGTATCTTTGCCGGTACGAGCTGTTGAGTTATTGTTGTCCTGTTCTCGGTTTATCTTTTTAGGGATAGACTTCGATGTGGAAGCAACTACTCTTTCGCTGACTGGTTTCGTTTCTTTCTGTTGTTGGGAGGAAGCTATGGGTGCAGTGGAAGTCTTTGCCATCTGACTTTCATAGTTCTTTATCAACTTTCTATGTTTCTTTAAAAGGGCCCTGTCTCTTGGACTGAGAGAAGTTGGGTCCTTTTTCTCCATAACACTCACGAATCTTTTAGAGGATCTGTAGTTACTGCGTTGCCTCGAAGCATTGGGCGGTGCAGTAGACTTCAGCATAGTCTCTTCTTGACTCGAGTCTTCCAGCAACTCGTCCTCGGTCCGACTTCCTATAGATGGAGGTCTGTTCGAGGTCTCCCTACCGTCAATAGCCAGGCTATCTAGAGCAGGGAGAAGAGCCGCTGCAAGGTTGTGCTGTTTCACTAGGTTTGGCTTGTTTACTTTTTTTGTCACTGGCGACTTAGCTTCTTGCGAAGCCAAGCCCTCGCCGGCAGCCGTGACTTCTGCCGACACTTGAGTGTATATCCCCACTCGATTTTTATCTTCATTAAGTAAACTTTTTTCCATATTTTATTTGTTGGATAAACATCCCTGTTTTTTGTTGGTTTCTCTTAGTTGAAGGTCCCTGCAGCTGGATTGCTGGAGGGTCAAACGTAAGCCCCCTCGCCATCGTCAAGGCGGAAACCGTGAGGGGGATGTGCTTGATGCTTCCTCTACAATTCGAAGCCATCCATCCATTTATTTACATGATCAAGGATACAAACTCTATTCTCTTTGCTGGAACTTATATCAACAAGGATTAAATTTATTTCCACATAAGGATATTCAAGATTTTCAGTATTCAGCTATTTTGTTTAAATTTAGTTTTTTTTTATATTTTTGTCTGTAATGTAATAAGAATGTTTCAATATTTTAATTTTATTTTAAATAAATTGCTTTTGTACTAGAATTGTATTAAAATGTTTGAACTACTTGTATACGCATGTTATCGAAATTGTTTATGTTTTTTTTTTTCAATTGAATTGAATTTAAGATTTTCTATTGTACATACATACTTGACTTTATGGGAGAAAGCGGTTTTCATTCCTTTTAATTTTTGTATTGCTTCTTTTTAAATTTTCGCAAAGGAGCTTTTAGTTAGGAGTTGGTTTTTATACAAAATAAATTAAAAGCAAACTTTTCAGGAAATGTGTGAAACTCAGCTAGGTAAATTGTACGTGTCAAAAAATGCAATGCAAAGGGCAAATTCCACCTATAATCTAACGAAAGTCCACTTTCAAAACTAATTCTCAAACTGAGAATGATTTTCTACCTACCTACGACATAGATGGATTTTAAGTAACTGAGAAATAGAATGATATTTGATTAAAAGAGTGAACAGGAAGAACCTGTCTTCAATGTTAGTTACGGTATATTCCGTAATGGCCAGGAAATTGGAGGTGAAAACCGAAACAAACGATTAGTTCTTTTCCAATCGAGGTTTTATTGTTAATCAATTGCATTACACCGACTTGCATTTTATCTAGGCCGAAAGAGTATACTATTGTTCATTTGGTTACTTGTTTTTCGGTAGAGGTAAAGTAGATGCAACGGCTGGGGTCAATTAGGGCCAATCCTAACTAATTGAAAAAAATTTCAATTAAATATAAGCATAGTATTAGGTAAGCTCTTGTTTCACAATGTCGGAGTATTGTTCTGATCAGTTATTCGTCACAGTTTTGGTGCAGTGTCATGAGGCAAAAATATTTATTTATTTGATTTCTAATTCCTGAAATGTGTCAAAGGAGTTTTTAAGCATTTTTCATGTCGATTTATCAGGTTTCTTCTGATAAATTTTCAAAACAAACCCCAAGCACAACTAAAGAAGAATGATGGTCGATTTGATCATCCTGCTTCAGACTTGATTGCCCTGCACTCAAGTATTTGTTGTTTCATTAAGAAGATAAAAGTAAAGTTCCTTGCAATCTGCTTGTATAGTACACGTCTTTCTAGGATATTTTTTAAAATTGTTTTTTTTTTTTTCATAATGGCGGTCTAAAAAATTTAAAACGAATACCCATCGACCTTTCTACAAATCCCAACTGAAAATTTTCATCGGAATAGCTTTTCAAAAAAACCTCGTTTGTGTTAAACCATTATATATTTTATTTCATCCACCTCAAATTAATTATTTTTTTGTAAAGTCAATAACATTTTTATTTGCATAAAATTAAATAACAACCTGACATTTATGTAATTTTTAAATTTACAAATTACTCGTAGTTTTCGAACTAATGTTAATATTTTTTCCTTGAATTCAGGAGCAATCATGATCACGCGAATGTTGCGGATGCCTAAACGATTTAACGCCATTCATCCATTCATGTATTCCATTAAGAGTAACAAATCGATTTATTTTGCTGGAAAATTTATTAAAAATTAATAGTTCTAAGAAGCTTAGCTTTTAATATATTGTTATGGTGTTCAGTTTGCATTTATTAAATATAAAATGATAAAAAGCGAAATTTTGTTTTTATCTTTTAGACTACACAAACAAAAAGGGGAAAAAAGGGTTCTAAGTAAAAAAATAGAATTGGAGTTGATATTTCTCTCTATCAACTACTGTTTTTTTTAGGACCAACATTTCGTAGAGGAAAATACGCTTGGAGGATTTGTCACTACCTCGCAACGGGCGTATCCCTACAAAAATATTTTTTTTTGTCTTTTAGTCGCAAGGGCTGAAAATCAAACACATACTGTCCAACGCAGTAACCAGGGGGTAAATGAGATTGAAACTTAGTTTTTTTTATTTGAAAGATACAATCCTAATTTTGGTTCCCGAGTGAATCAAATAAATCTGCGTCCACACTACGTTTCGCAAGGACCCAAGTCAGATCTACGCAATTCAGTTTTTAAATGTGAAGTTCTTGCGAATTGAATTCAAATTGCTTTTAAATAAAAGCAAAATAGACAGTGGCGCATATTTTTTAACTTGTTCATAGGACAAGTATTGGGTAATGTAAGAAATCGAATTTTTGATCAAACTAGAGATTATGATGATGCAAATCTTTATAAACAAAAAATGGACGATAAGTGTCTTAGAATTGATTACTTTACGGATTAGTGAATTCAAATTAAGTTTTAATAATTTAATTTAGATTTTTATTGTAGGATTCATCAAGCGGGAATTATTTTCTATATGGGATTTATTTTAAAATTTGATGTGGCATGGCTGGTTATTTTTTGTTTTGCATGCTGACCACAAAGCTGGAAAGGTATTTATGGCAGTTTGTTATGGTAATGGGCTTTTGTTGGCTGTGGTGACTTTGTTAATTCCCTATGTAAATTTCTTGTCCTAATTCTATGTGGACTTGCAAAGCATTTTATTACCTATTCAATGCTTATAAAGCATATTTTCTTCAACGTCATGTACCTACTGTATTTAACTTCAATATCTTAAAACAAAGTTTGAACAATTCCTTGGAATTTAAAGTCCCTTTTAGACGATCATTTCAGTTTCAGTTTCAGTTGAGCTATATCAGCTAGGCTTTCAGTTAAACTGATGTTTAAATGCAAAAACTGAAGCGTTTAACTGAAATTGAAACTGATGAAATTCCCATAAATTTTCAGTTCAGTTATCAGTTAAATTGATGTGTAAATACTTTTCAGTTTAGTTGTCAGTTCAGTCGTCATTTCAATTTCAGTTGGCGGTGAATCAACATTTTCGAGTTCCTGTTTTTTTTTTCAATATGTCGAAACGGAATGATAATTTGGTCGATTTCATTGAAATAAGGCTTTCATCGTCCATTACGCAATGTATTTCCTCTGATTTTCGACTGATCACGAGTAAAATGAAAGCTCAACTGAACACCGGACTGACGACTAAATACACTTACCCCTCACACACGCCACACCGATCAACCTAATCGACAAAGTACTTCGCTTTTGTATGGGCATTTACACGCCAATATGCCGATGTAGAAGTATATGCCAAAATCAGCTGTTAAATGGTAGGTTTGTGAAATTTTAAATGAAAAGTGAAAATTACCGAATAATATTTGAATTTTAATGCTCCAGAACCACTTTTTTGTGTTGATCAGAGCTTTATTGAATTGTTGCTTAAGGAGATTGAATTTTATTCTTACTTTATCAGACGATTTGTAAATTTTAACAACTAAAACCGAATAACATCATAAAAAACTGTGTCGACGAACTAGTTCGGTCCTTTTTACACGCCATGTCGGCATACTACTTCGATTCCCAGAGTTCGCACTGCTATGTCGACACATATTCATTTCACACGACCCAAAAACCTTATCGACAATATGCTTCGATGAAGTAGTTCGTGTCGTGTGTTAGGGGTAACTGCCTTTTTTAACTGAACTGACAACTGAACTGATAACTGAAGGAACAACTGATCGTCTAAATGCCGGATATACACTGTTCAAATGCATCACAAGCATATGCAAGTGTATTGGTAGATACTTTGGGGTTGAAGTTGCATATACACATATCAAGCATGAGTCTTCAATCTTTTATTTTTACATCGACACGGTGTGGTGAGAGGATGTTGCGCTTTGTGAGTTTTTTTCGGCAAAATTGTGATTTTACGAATTTCTTTGAATTTTTTTTCAATTTTATACGAGTAATTTGTTTTATTTTGTCTGTCCATTTCATCATACAATTTTTGTTTACTGTTTTAATATTTAAATCTGTGCCTATGTTGTGCTGTATTCTCATCTCTTCAACGTTCTATACGCAAATGAACCAATAATGCATGATCAATCATCAATCTTGCATAAATACACTACTTCAATGCAGGACGCTAGATCTATACGTGTGACTTTTTCACTAATACACTTGCACATGCTTGTCATGCATTTGAACAGTGTATATCCGGCATAAAAGGGGCTTAAAAAAAAAATTATGGAAATTGAAACTTTTATTTGTCTTAAATTTTGTGTTTGAATATCCGATTCTATGTCACTTAATACTGACAAGAATATGTCAATTTTTTCAATTAAATTCTATTGGCCTTTAATCTGATTATGACACTATTTTTTTTTCTCTCAATTTAGCTGTAATTTTGGTGGAAAGATCATTTCGGCCCATTAAAAAACCCAAAAGATTTGCTGCCGATCACGGATTCATTTACTTCATCAAAAGCAAACAGTCGATTATTTTTACAGGGAGTTTTTATGCAAGTGAAATTTTGGGCTTGATGTTCATAGAAAAATGAATGCAATTAATTAAAAGTTAATCCATTCTTTTCCCAACGTTTCTCCGGTTGTTTTCCGGCATCATCAGGGGTTTGAATTTTATTAGACCTTATGAAATACAATTTTATGAGTTTTATAATGTAAAATAATAAATAAATAAACATACTTTTTATACAATTTTACATAACACAGTTCAATAAATAACACTTAAATAAATAACACTTATTTGACAAAAAGAAAAGGAAAAACAAACAAGCAAATTAAAAACTAATATCACAGACTATTTCTTATGGCAACACTATATATTGCACTTATATTATTTTGTAAAAGCCCAATAAGGAACTGATAATAATTTGATCAATCAAATTTTCAAGTAATACGAGTATCATTAGATATCATTAATATCAATTGAATAAAAAGTAGTTTTTTTTTCAAAATTATGATTCAGTTATTTATTGTTCTTATTTGAAAACATTACCTTATTATGTATGGTCTTAATTATTTTTAGTTATTAAAAACAGGGTGCATTAAAACAGTGAGAAATGGGCTGCAAAAACCTATTTCTACATAAACAGTAGGTGTGCGTAAAGAATTCCTTTAATATTTTTTTTTAAAAAGAGTTTGAAAATGATTTGTCGTTATATTTTTTTTTTAGAAGTCTATTGTGAAGTCTTCTTGTGTAAGCCTTATTGTCCGTTGTAGACTTATGAATTTATGTGATTTTCTATACATTCTCAGTCGAAAGCCGTTCCCGTACTTACGCAAAAAAGTCGTGAGGAGGGACTATACAAATTTTAATATTAGAGTTATTTTTGATCTAGATCTATCAAAATGCCGCTTTTGCCAATTTTTTTTTATCCCATTTGACAACAAAAATTGATTTATTTTTCGATTTAAAATCAATTTTGCAAATCTAATGTCGATTTCCTTTATACACTAGGGATTTTGATCCCGTGTCAAATTTTTTCTTGCGGTGTGCGTATTTTGTATGAATGAATGTAAATCCCCCTTCAACTACGGATTCGAAGAATTTGATTTCTGCCAAAAAAAAAATCGGTTTTTTTTTTGGTGTGAAGGAACGTAAAATCTGTCGAGAGATCAGAATCTTCACACAGAAATTGATTTCTCATGTGTAAAGAAAAATTTTTCGGACGATTTACCCCTCCTTGAACTAATACCAAAACAATTTTCAGCTGCCAGTTTGCAATTCGTTCAATTTATTTCAATTGTTTCCAAATATTTCCAAAACACAAAATAAATTATTTCTAGTAAAAAAAAGAAGCAGTTTTTTTTTTTTTTTTTTGAAATAGGTACATATGTAGCTAGGCAGGTACAAAAATAAATCAATCTGAAATGACATTCGATTCGTCACGAAAAATAATCAATTTGCCAATGGAAAATCCCATTAATATCTTATCTATGTATGTATATGCAAGAAATTTGTCAGCGCAGTCAGTGAGTAAATGAGAAAACACCATGCCGTGAATTAGAGTTTCCGTACTTTTGCGCGTTTTAGGAAATTTTGAGAGAATTGAATTATTGTCCTTAAAAATTAAAATTTGACAGTTTGTGAGTTTCTTTGTCTAAAGTAACAGATCGAACCTAATAAGCTTTCCTATATTTTTGTAACCGCAAAGTTTTGTAAATAAAAAAAATATACATAATGTATGTAAATTATTCATTTAATAGAAACAGGTAAAATAAAAATAATCCATCCCCAGAGCTTTCCTATTAAATTTGTGATTTAAGCAAAGCTATACTCTGTCAGGCGCGGATACAGGGGGAGGGCAATGGGTGCAATTGCCCCCCCCCCTGGACAATTCCGGCAATTTTTCGTTTCACAATTATAAAGTAAATTTTTTTCAATCCTAGCCTTAACCTATAACAACACGCAAACGCTTACGCATCACTTTTCACTTTTCATGTTATTTATGTAGGTACCATTATTTTCAATGAATTTTCCTAGTATCAAAAAGATGATGATTTTGCTTAAGAAAAATCTAATTTTATATGATCTAAGATAGGAAAAACGCTTTATTAAATATCTCTTGAGCTATGTATCGTAGATATCAAAACAAAATGGTATTTATTTTTGAAAGTATTAAATGATATGCATAATAGAAAAATTCTTGTATCTATCGTTCTAGATGTAATCCAAAAAGACCCCATTATCTCAAAATTATTGGCTCTGCCATTTTGATACTAGCTCTTTCTCGTCTACCTTTTTATCATTTTTGTTGGGTGGTACACATAATGTATCCACTCATATTAACGCAAGTTTACATTGTTTATAGGGAGATCACCGACCAGGTCCGTCAAAAAAGCGCGATTCAAATAACAGAAGCATTGACTCATTTTTTCAACCGATCAATAAGAGACCAGTTTTATCTTTTACTGAAACTTCTGATTCTAAAGTGGATAAAAGTAATAATGTTGATCCTATTGCTCAATCTTCTCACCGTTCTCCTAAATGCACAGAGAGAAGTGAGAGCTCAATTAGTGCGAGAGTTGCACCTGTTTTTCCCCCGCTTTCTGAGTCTCCTTCTTGTTATAAGTCCGATGCCCCCTATGATATTGGAAATTTTTTGAATAAACAAATTGATGACTTCACGAAACATCAGCTTCTATCAAATCCTTGGCATCCAAAAGAGGACTACAAGTTTCCATTTTCTTCGCACTTGCTCAAAGGTAACAGGTAAGGTGGTCAAAAGGTATTTTAGCCAGAAATAATCTCAGCAAATATTCTTGGCTTGTGTTTTAACCATCAAAACAGGGTTTGTTTTTTAAATACTACCCTTTCTTTGTCACTGGAAGTGTTGGAGGTGGTCAAAAAACCGTGCCTTTACAAAGCCTTGTGAAAAACCCTTAATAAACTTTAAAGTCATTTCTGGACAAAAGGGAGACTTGGAAAATCATGCTAATAACATTTACCACAAGTGAGCTGTTGAGGACGGAACTGAGTTTCTTCACACTTATAATAACCCAAACCTGGAAATAGTCAACCGTGTAAACCAACAGCGTCTTAAAAAGGTAGAAGAAAACAGGAAACGCCTTCGTCCCATAGTAGAAACCATCATCTTCCTTGGACGGCAAAATTTAGCATTTCGTGGTCATAGAGATGATGGAGCTACACTTAAAAACACAGTTGATTCAAACCAATCTGACGTGACCGTGAACGAAGGAAATTTTAGGGAACTTTTAAGGCTTCGAGTAGGGTAAACTACCTAGTGACCGACCCCCTTTCAGTAATGGTCACCTATCACTGTTTTTTCATTTTATTAAGGTTTCCTGTTGCTGGATGCTGCCGAGGCTATTTTTAACGTGTTTAGACGTGCAAATGTCATAACAAAAGACTTCAATTGATATTTTGTAGTCAATCGTTGACGTGTAATAAAAGATGTAAGTTGACAGCCTCTGTAAATCAAAGAAAACTTGTGAATTCCTTAAGAAACACTTGAGTATAAATCAGTATTTTATTAATTTATCCGTGTTTCTTATATATGGGACAGTGCTTATTATTTCAAAACAATAATTAGTGGATCTATTTGTTAACTTTTTTTTATTAAAATAATAAAATAACTTAATTTAACGTGAGGTGTTCATAACTAAAATGTAATGTTCAATAAATTCAGTGACCGACAGGGGTGTCTATTACTGGCACGATTAGAGGTTTTTGAGGATGTTAGTTACGGACACCATCCTTTTTGTCTTTCTTTTTTCCTTTCATTATTTACAAACCGCTTTTTATATTGCTGTAAAGCCACATTTTTCAGGAATTTATTACAAAATGCCTGGGCAAAATTAGTTTTAGAAGAAGATTTGTAAAATACAAGTTAAAAAAAAACGTTTACTTTCAGAAACGTCCATGGTACATGTGCAAAAACAGAAAAATACATTAGCACTTTTCTTTGCCCATCTTTAAGGTAGATTACTTTACTAGTGATATTAACGTATTGATTAATTAAAATATTTATATAAATATTTTTAATTCAGTAACTAACTATAACTAACGTGCAAATTATATTATTTTTTTTAATTGCAATTACTTGTTGAAAACAGTTTAAGTGTCTTTACATTTTTGTTTGCTTGTTTTTATTTAAATAATAATTTATCTTCATTTTATTTATAACTTTATAAGTATGTACCTAACCTACCTACTGCATACAAAGATTTTATATACATATGTATAATATCCCCGCATTAAGGGTTTGTAATTAAATGGATTTCTTGTATTCATACGTAGATGTATCTTTTTGTTTTTGTGCGTATTAATATTTATTTATCTTATTAGACAAAAATTATAGTATTTTGAAAAATCTTCCAAGTTAAATATATTCTGTTTTTATTTCGGTGTTGGTTTTGGTGAAAAACAAATTTAAAACAGAAGTTTTCGCATACATTTTTGACGAACCACAAGTTTTTATGAGACAGGATTCATGATATTCCCAATTGTCAATTGAAATGTCGAACTAAAACTTTTAATTATTCGATTTTAACGTTTGACGAACTAATGTTAACTTGTTGCCGAAAATTCCTCTTACAGTTTAGGGTGAAAAGCTACAGAAAAAGGGTGTCCGTAACTAGTATTTGACGGGTGTCGGTTACTGAAAAAAAGGTGTCCGTAACTAAAAAACTGGTAAGCTTTTACAATTTTGTGTTTTATTTATTTTTGGAGTTTCGTACATATTTATTTCTTTAATATTGTAAAAGAAATTATTAACAGTTATAATAATACACAAAAATCATTAAAATCGACCCAGCGAAAGAAAAGTTATGAATTTGCAAACTCAAAATTTCTCTTAAGGGTGTCGGTCACTGGGTGTCTTACCCTATATGCTGGAGACAAAAAAATTAAAACAACATTTGCAGTCAGCCTCTTCTAATCATGGTTGCGAATTTTTGAATTAAAAAATCCTTAAGTCATAAGTCTATAGATGACTTGTGAATTAAAAAAATTTAATTCATAAGATATTTAGTGACTTATGAATTAAAAAAAATTCAATTCACAACCCCCAAAGTGACTTCTGAATTAAAAAAAATTTAATTCACCACCTACTAAGTGACTTATAAATAAAAAAAAAAAAATCAAGTCATCAGGGAGTAAGTGACTTATGAATTAAAAAAAATTAATTCCAAGTCAGTTGGTGACTTGTGAATTAAAAAAAATTTAATTCATAAGTTAGTTGGTAGATTGGAAATTTTTAAGCTTGTTTTGACTACATAATTATTTAATTATAACGAAAGCTTTTGGATAATTTTTTGGGAGTTGGCGTTTATGCAGTCCCTATAATCCAATTAAATAAAAAGCAATATTGATAAAATCTTTGGGTTCAGAAAATGATGGGTAATCATTATATAAATAAATTTCGTGAGTGCATATTTTTATGCATATGCCTTTAAATTTTTTGGTTTTCATATTTTACATGAGTTGATTATTTGATATTTTTTTGTAAAATTGTTTCAAGTACCTGAATCTAATTCAATATGTATTTTCAATAAAATTGAAAAAAAAAAACATTCCGTTTTCTTAATTAAGCACTTCGAAACTTTTGGTACCTACTCAGTAAGTATAACATTTAATTTTAATTTTTATTTTTTTTTAATAAATTTTTAATTTTGAATATCTTTTTAGCTTTCAAATCTAGTTTTTAAATCATAAGATTATCACGCTACCTTATAAATTATCCATTTCGTAGTTTTTCTAATCAGCATTTATCCATTAACTTATGAATTAAATTTTTTTAAATTCATAAGTCACTAAGTTGGTTTTGAATTAAATTTTTTTAATTCATAAGTCACTTACTCCCTGACGATTTGAATTTTTTTAATTCATAAGTCACTTACTTGCTCATGACTTAAATTTTTTTTTATTCATAAGTCACTTAGTAGGTTGGGAATTAAATGTTTTTAATTCATAAGTCACTTACTTGCTGATGATTTGATTTTTTTTAATTCATAAGTCACTTACTTGCCCATGACTTAAATTTTTTTAATTCATAAGTCACTTAGTAGGTTCTGAATTATTTTTTTTTAATTCATAAGTCACTAAGAAGCTTATGATTTAAATTTTTTTAATTCACAAGTCACCAACTGACTTGTGAATTAAATTTTTTTTAATTCATAAGTCAGTTCCTAGCTTCTGAATTATATTTTTTTTTAATTCATAAGTCACTCACTAGCTTGTGAATTAAAGCCAAGCTTAAGCTAACAAGTGACTTAAGCTTTTGCAACCCTGCTTCTAATGCTATATACATACCTAAGCAAAACAACACAGAACTCACTTATTTCATGCTGTAGGAATGAGGTTTTCGATCAAATTTTGAGTAACGTTCGGGCCTCACGTTACTATTCCATACTTTTCGATGAGACAACGGATGTATCTCATCTTTCCCAGCTGAGTGTAATCTTACGATACGTTCATGAAGGTCATATTCGTGAGGATTTTGTAACTTTCGTAGATGTATTTGAGGAACTGACTTGTTCCAGAACTGACGAAGAATACGAGTCAGATGAGGAAAACTGGAGAGAAACCGGAAAAATTTTATCTGCCGAAAAGAAGTTGGAGGGAAGTTCTACATCAAATGACTTGTCCTTAACTGGCAAAGCTATAGGGCAAATTATCTTGTTCCAGCTAAAAAAGAAGCTCAAACTTCCTCTTGAATCATGTGTGGGAATAGGGACAGATGGGTGTGCTGTTATGCTTTCAGAAGTTCGAGGTGCTGTGACGGTGATTCAAAAGGAAGCGAAAAATGCTGTGAAGACTCCATGCTACAGTCACGAACTTAACAACTCTATTTCTCGAAGTTCGAAAGTACCTGCCATTCGAGACGCTGTGACAATCATGAAAGAGGTAATAATGTTCTTCAAATCGCACCCAAAGCGAAAAACTGTCCTCATGAGCACCTTGGGGTGTGCACTCACATCACTTTGTGAGACTAGGTGGGTAGACCGGCATGAAGGTGTACTCCAGTTTTCCTTAGACCTAGCCAAGATTGTGGAGACATTGGAAACGATTTCGCAGTGGCATGACCCAAGTACAGCCAGCAAAGCTTTCTCGTATGTAACAAGCTTATGCAATACCCAGTTTATTCTCTCAGTATTGTTTTTAAGTGATGTGTTGTCTTTAACACAGTCTTTGAGCAAATTGCTACAAACGAAATCTCTTGACCCTACCAGCAGCGCTATGCTGGTGAAAGACACAATTTCCGTTATTTCAAGTCACCGGTAGAACATAGATACTAATTTCAAAAATATCTGGCAGAGCAAAAAATTTAGGTGATCAATTGAATGTTGAGTTGAAGATTCCTCGTATCCCACGTCATGGTGGACGCCAAATCTACCGAGCCAATTTTGACACAAATTCAGCTGAAGAATACAACAGAATATCTTTATATGCACCTGTAGTCGACTTTGTCCTAACTGATTTGCGTGAAAGGTTTCAACCTGAAACATTAGATGTGTTTAAGCTCACGATTTTCATCCCGGAAAATATAATCAAATATAATACTGATGAGTTTGATACCACCGTTAGGTCCCTATTGGATCGCTTTGGAAAACTCCTAAACTTAAATATAGATGTTGCCCTTTTTTTGCTTAAAGATGAGCTGGTGATGTGGCGCGAAAAATGGGTAAGAGAAAATGAGCAGAAGAACAAGCTTCCTGACACTGCCCTGGATTTAATTGATAAATGCAATAAGGATGTGCTTTGAATTATACATAGTTTCCTTCTTATTCTTGCAACGCTTCCAGTTACAAATTCTTCGGCAGAAAGGTCTTTTTCTTCGTTGCGGCGCCTTAAAACATATTTAAGGTCAACAATGGCTGAAAAACGCCTCCGCGGCATGGCACTCATGCACATCCATAAGCAAATCCCGATCGATGTTGAGAAAATTATTACTAGGTTTTCAAAAACCGGCCATACAAAAAGATTAGAACTAAGTATTTAAGAACTATGTACATATATCATGTACAACTTTATCATTCCTTCATTTAAATTAAATAATTTATTTATTTTTTTAATACGTACGAGTTCCTATTTAATACTTTAAGACATGCATACAGAGCATTATTGAAAGAGGCTAAAGTAATGTAAACGAATATGTTTGATTTACTATTTTATAGTTATTTATACACGAACTTTATTATGTACCTGCACATGCTTTTCTTAAGTTAATTAAATAATTTGTTATTTTTATATTCAATTGTGTTTATACCTTTTAAATATTTTAAGACAGAAATGCAGAGAATCATAAAAAAATTTAAAAAGCGTAAGTATTCGATGGACCATTTTTTTTTTAAGTTAAGCAAAATTTCAGGAAAATTGCCCCCTCCTGAACGAAATCCTGGATCCGCGCCTGTACTCTGTTCAATTTATATTTGCAGTACAGGGAAGATAGGATATTTGCCTTTCAGTCTGACCATTATGGATTTCAATAAGCTATCTTTAATTTAAAGCTCTTACAGTAATGCCGTAGGAGCATTAAAAATTGCCGCAAATCTCAGGAAAATATTTGCTACCAAAAGCTCAAAAAAGCTTAAATCCTGAAAGTTACAAAGCACAAACCAAAGAAAATGCCATATGAATTTCTATCAACTTGGTAATGGTAACTCTGATTCAGTGTTTTTTTAATAAACACAATAAGGGTTGGTTGCAAATTGGCGATCAGTCTCCTTTTACTTTTACTCATGGAGCAGATAGGTCATGGTGGGCTGTACGCAGCGTTGCCACAAAGTGCCCGATCGGGCCATTTGGCCCCCAGTTTTACATTTTGGCCCTTTGCCCGGGCCAATTAGAAATGGCCCCCAAATCTAAATTTTAGAAGATTTAACATCACATCATATCGTGGTTAAAAATAATTAAAAAGCTTTCCCAATAATAAAGATCTTCTGATAAAATATTTGCGTTTGCAAAAAGAATTTGATTTTTTAAATAAATTTTAATATGTATACGGACTACTTCTGAATCGAGTCTAAAACTTAACAGTAATTTTTTTTAGCTTTTTTGGCCTTTAGTCCACAAAAATTGGCGTTTCGTCCGGGTTATCTCACATGGACTCATCAGTTGACTTGTGAGGACCTTGTCAATACGCAATTTTTGTTAAGTTCAGTTCATCTTACATGAATTTTTTGACAAAAATCCAATGTGAACTATATCCAACAAAGATTAGAATTGTAATCATTAATGTTGGAATTTTTTTTTTTTTTTTTTTTTTGCCCGTGGCCTGGCATTGAATATTTATATGAAGGTTTTTTATAATACAAACTCTATATACTACTGAAATAAATCAGCCAAGTAGAAGACTTAGCACTATTATTGGACTTGTTGAATTATTGATTCAAATTAGCTTTTTTGGCCTTTAGTCCACAATTAAACATTAATGATTACAATTCTAATCTTTGTTGGATATAGTTCACATTGGATTTTTGTCAAAAAATGCATGTAAGATGAACTGAACTTAACAAAAATTGCGTATTGACAAGGTCCTCACAAGTCAACTGATGAGTCCATGTGAGATAACCCGGACGAAACGCCAATTTTTGTGGACTAAAGGCCAAAAAAGCTAATTTGAATCAATAATTCAACAAGTCCAATAATAGTGCTAAGTCTTCTACTTGGCTGATTTATTTCAGTAGTATATAGAGTTTGTATTATAAAAAACCTTCATATAAGTAATTTTTTTTGTTATTTATCAATGATAAAAAATGTTCAAATATTATCCCCAATTGCATGCAATATTCTGGAAATACATCTACTATTATTTCAACAATTTGCAACTTTTTTGTAGACTTTTTTCACTCTGTTTATAATCCCCAAAGTATTCCCTATAACATTTCTGCAATTTTATATTTAAATTCATTCAATATCGGTCACTTAAACTTAAGTAACAAGTGAAAAACTGGGCAGCTGCTCTATCGGGACCATTAACTTTTTTGTTTAATAGTTCTCTTGAAAAGGGTTATTTTCTTGATGATTGGAAAATCTCGTACGTTATTCCTATTCAAAAATTAAGATCCAAGCAAGATGTTTCTAACTATCGCCCCATTAGCAAATTATCAACGATACCAAAAATTTTGGGAAAAATTGTCTCTCATAAGCTTACTTTTGTTCTTAAAGACATTATTTCCCAATTTCAACATGGATTTGTTGCTGGATTAACAACGACCAACCTCGCAATATTTAATAATCAGATTATTAGTAGTTTCCACTCAAAAATTTTTAAGTGGTTTGAATTATACCTAGAAGAAGAAAATAGTTTGTGCGTATTAATGACATACTATCAGATGTAATTAAGGTCACATCAGGAGTACCACAAGGAAGTCACTTGGGTCCTCTTCTTTTTCTATAGAAGGTACGGAACCCTCAATACTTAATGAAAAGAAAGATCTCGGTATCATCTTTGATTCGAATCTCTGCTTTAAATCCCATATAGACTGTGATTGCTAAGGCTAACTCTATGTTAGCATTCATTAATTGGAACTCTAAAGAGTTCAATGATCCTTTTACTCTTCGATCTCTTTTCTTTGCGTATGTAAGGTCATCGTTGGAATATTGGTGTGTAATTTGGGATCCATTTTGGCAAATTCATTCTAATATGATTGAGAACATACAAGCAAACAATAGGTATTCATACCCCAACTTATAAAACTCGGTGTCAACTTCTTGTCCTACAATCTCTTGTCGTTCGTCGTAAAAATTTTGCAATAATATTTCTGCGCGATATTAATGCATCCCATATATATTACCTTTTTCTTTTGTCTCTTGTAAATGTGTATGCATCGTCAAGGCATCTGCGATCCCGTTTCCTTTTTAATGAACCTCATCATCGGGTAAACTATAATCTAAATGAACCTTTAACTCGATGTATTAGAGAAGCCAACAGTATTATTTGTAATAATGTTGATTTTTTTTCTCAACAAAGTCGAGAATCTTTTAAGAAGCACATTTGCTTATATCTAATTCGAAATCTGGAGATATTGGGCCGTACCAACAAGCAAATTAAGAGACGACTTTAATATTTGAGCGAAATGGACCATTATTTTAAGAGCTCTACAAAGTTAACCATACATAGTATGAACTTAATATTTATGTGAACTCTAAATTATGAACCATTTATTGTACGGAACATAAAAAATAAAATGCAGCATATATGGTCAGTTATATAGAGTCCATTAAATAATGCTTCATTTCTCTCAAATATTAAAGTCGTCTCTTAATTTGATTGTTGGTAAGGCCCATTAAGTTATTCTTTAAGATTAAGTTTATAATTTTATTTTGTTTGCTCCACTAATTAATTATTTGGTTTTTCTATTTTTCTATAAAAAAATCAATTCGGTAGTCTGTAAGATTATTTATTATTTGTATAAATCTGCTTGATGAAATAAAAATAAATAAATAAATCATACAGACATTTGTTTTTGTTTCGCCTCTTGTTGTATGTTGTTCGTTGTCCATTCATATATTGAATTAAAATATGACAAAGTAATATATGTAAATATTTAAAAAGTACTACTGGTGTGATTTATATTTTGTAAAGATATTTTAAAGTAATTCCCAAGAAATCAAATCAGACGACAGAGTCAAGATCTGCTTCTGCTGCCTGCTACATAGATTTCAGAAAGGCATTAAATAAATAAATAAAAATAAATACAAATATTAATAAATTGTATTTTAGTGTTTTAAGGACGGATTTGTAAGTAAAATATTTGGCCCCAACTTTTGTCAAATGGCAATCAAAAAATTTCGAAATAGCCCTCTCTGCTTTTTCCTTCGCGGCAACGCTGGCTGTACGTGAGCTCGAAGAAGATTACACAAACAATTTTAATGTAACTCAGTGATTCTCTTTCTTATTTCAGTGGCAATTTTTTAAGTTAAGGTGCCGTGCAAACAGCAGCAGGCACCAGTGTTTCTGAAAAAGCTCTCCCTTAAGGCCTGTACTGCAAATATAATTTGAACAGAGTATATCTGCAGTCAAATATTTGAACACTATTTTTTATTTATTTCATAAAAATATAGGTATGACCATCAAGAAGAGGAAATACAAGGCACCCAAAGAATTTGAAGCTAATTGTCCATTTTTATATTTTATTAAGAGCAAAAACATGATTTCCTTTTCGGGAGCTTTGCTCAAGAAGTGTGCATAAAATAAAAATTTGTATGAAAAAAATGTAAATCAAAATAAATTAAATAATTAATTCAAAAATTGAGCTCAAATTATTATTTAATATTTGCTGGCGCAAAATTTTAGTCGATTTAGTAAATACGATTTTAAAACTATTTATGTGTATGATATATATAAGTAGGTATTATGTTAAAAATTGATTTTAATTTTAGTTCTTTTATTACAAACTTTATATGGCACTTTGACATTTAAATTAATTGTCAAATTGCCTTTGTCGTTTTTATTTGCTAATCCGAAATCTGTTCGATTCGGGATCCCAACTGAATACTTTTTTGATTCACACGATTCTGAAGTTTGTTGTGATTGTATATTATGTGAAACGTCAAATTTGGACAATGATAGGCGTGTTTCTTTTTTAGTTCAGAGCACTGCCTGAGTTGTAAAAAAAATAAATTGTGTTTCTTTTTAGTTCAGTCAGAGTGTTCAGAGCTTCGAAAATGTGTTTCTTTTTTCATTCTGAATAAAATAACTGAGTAGACAGAGTTAAATGCTTTACACAAGCATTTGACTGGCGGAAATGAAAACAATTCTGACAGTTTTCAGGGGTGATTCAAAAACAACTCAGAGCACGCTTGGCTAAGAGGATATTCAGAACATGCTCGAAATGCTCGGACTCTGTTTGGAGCTCTATTCTGAATTAAAACAGAAACACACCTAATGTTATCCATTTCAAAATCAAAAATAATGTTTGTTGAAAGAAAATCACTTCGCACAATTAGGGTAAAACAAATCAAAACTGTCAATTTTGACGTTTAAGTATATGAATGTGTGAGTGCTTCTGGTTTCAAATCCAGAAGCAAATTTCTTTTTTTTTTCAGAATCAGAACTGTCATTTTTTCCCAAGTGAACAATTTCAGAAGAGTCCAGAAGGCTTTCGGATTGTCAAATAAAAACAACATAAGACTGTTTTTAAATGATGCAATATCACCTTGCGATTTTCATTCACATAGGCGAGAGACGTATGTTGTGGCAGAGCTAGACGAAATAAGAGATCTAATTGCGCATATTAGATTTCTTTATTTTTTTGTAGATTCTTTCTCACAATAAACCGATTTTAACTAAATAGTTTCAAGTGTAAATTTAAAGGCATTTGTGCAAATGTTACAATTACATATGTTGCGCAATTCACTTCCATTGGATCTTACGTTTAAAAACTTGACCATAGGATTGGTACAATTACTAGTTAAAAAGTGTGTGGTTTTGGGAAAAACCGTTAGAAGTTTTGCGAAATTAGTGTAAAGTAAAAAAAAAGTTAGTCAAAACTATATTTCAATTCAACAATTAATTATGCTAAGATCGTTGAACACCTGTTATATCTTAATAGGCTTTTTTTTTAGTTCAGAATAGAACTTTGAAGAGAGTCGGAGCATGTCGAGTATGTTCTCAACATCTTCTGAACCAGGCGTGCTCTGAGCGCTCTGAGTTGTTTTTGAAACACATCTGACCACTTACATAGCTGTTAGCAGTTTTTTTCAAGTTCCATCTGTCAAATGCCCAAACCTACAACTATCACCTAGCATTGATTTTGATATTGAAATTTAAATGGATCACCATTTTTGAAATAAAAAAATAATACGGAAGTGGACTTAAGCGTTTTATTGATTTGAATTGCTGTGCTGGTTTTACCGAAACATGCCTTAAGTCATTATTCAATATTAAGTATATTTGCAAATCTGCTAAATATTTTGTATAAATGAACAAAAAGGACACTGTAAATGTGCACAAAGCTTATTAATCTGTAATTAAATATTCATTTCTTTTCGCCATATCTTTCTAATCAAAAAAAAAAAAATAATAACCAAAGAATCCATTCGTAGTTACATTATATAAAATATATTGTTGAAAATGTAATATATGTACATAAGATTCATTTTCGAATGCATCCTGGTTAAAGCGGTTTAGGGACTCGTTTGTATTTTTTTCTTTAATTTAATTTAATTTAATTTTTGTAAATCGTTTTCAAATAAAAATCTTCTTATCATAGGTACATATTATGTTCGATTGTATTGATGACCCGTTAGAATGTGAATTTACAGCAGACAAGCCCTTTTCATATTTTCTAATAGATAACTCATTACGACTATTCTTTGTTGGATCATTCATTGGAAATGAGAAAGGCACTCATATTAGGAAAAGTCAACCTCCTGACAAGTAAGATTCATTTCAATTACTTGGTTTATCTCCCACTAACAGGCTATCTGTTTAATAGTTTAATTTCTAGAATAATTCATTATTGGAAAGGAATCTTTAAATGACATTATGATCTTACTCAAAATAAAATGTTATAATGGATGTCCTTAAATTAATCAACAACCACCATGAATGTAAATCCGGAATAACTGGTAATCGAATTGGCTCAAGCAAGAAAGATCAGACCAAAAAACATAAATGTTAAAAAAAAGAGCCAAGTTCTTCTATACAAAAACCTTTGTGTAACAAGTCAGCCGTGAAAAGTACTGAGATCTAAAAGTACGCCAAGTTCTTACTTCATGAAGGTTTAATACCGAATATTTAAAGTAGAATAATATTGAAACAGCTACAATGTAATAGAGAAATTTTATTATTTAATGACTACTGACTAAAATTTGATGGGCTCACTGGTCAAGCTTTCAAAACCTTTTGAATTAGGCGTAAAAGAAAACTTGTCAAGTGAGCCCATCAAATTTTAGTCAGTAGTCATTAAATAATAAAATTTCTCTATTACATTGTAGCTGTTTCAATATTATTCTACTTTAAATATTCGGTATTAAACCTTCATGAAGTAAGAATTTGGCGTACTTTTAGATCTCAGTACTTTTCACGGCTGACTTGTTACACAAAGGTTTTTGTATAGAAGAACTTGGCTCTTTTTTTTAACATTTATGTTTTTTGGTCTGATCTCACTCCTTTTTGCAAAGATTTTAATATTTTGCCATGTCAAAATCTCAAAAGATACGGAAGGATAGAAGGGTGGACTCTACCTACTAAAATCAACTTAGTTTATAGCTTCCTGTTTCTTTTGGTAGGTATATTTTCTTTTTGTTATTGGTTGTTTTGATTTGCGCTTCAATTATTTCTTCTTGTCCTGGCAAGATACCTAACACTAACAAACCTACCTTAATTACAGCAATCGGAAGTGTTCCATATAAATTAAACATTTTCTCAGAAAGTGGGCGGATACCACGCCCCTGAACGGAAAACCTCGATTTTTATTTTTGTTCTTTTATATGCAATTTGAGCCCTACCGTTCTACCGAATTTCATTGTTCTACTCCAATCGTAAGTGCGCCATATATAATTTACATCAGTTCTGAGGAAGTAGGCGGATACCACGCCCCTGAATGGAAAACCGCTAATTTTATATTTTTTTCTTTGTATGCAATTTAAGCCCTACCACTTTACCAAATTTCATCGTTTTATAGCAGTCGGAAGTGCTCCATTCAACCAACACCAATTAGGAGAAAGTGGGCGGATACCACGCCCCCGAATGGAAAACCTCGATTTTTATTTCTGGTCCTTTATATGCGATTTGATCCCTACCTTTCCACCAAATTTCATTGTTCTACTCCAATCGGAAGTGCGCCATATATAATTTACATCAGTTCTGAGGAAATGGGCGGATACCACGCCCCTGAATGGAAGACCGGTAATTTTATATTTTTTTCCTTGTATGCAATTTAAGCCCTACCAATTTACCAAATTTCATCGTTTTACAGCAGTCGGAAGTGCTCCATGCAACCAACAACAATTCAGAGAAAGTGGGCGTATATCACGCCCCCTAAAAGGAAAACCTTGGTGTTTATTTTTGGTTCTTTCTATGCAATATAAGCCCTACCGGTACACCAAATTTCATCGTTTTACAGCAGTCGGAAGTGCTCCATAATACGATGTCGGGAAGTGCTCCAAAATTCGGAGAAAGTAAGCGGATACCACGCCCCCTGAATGGAAAATTTCAAATTTTCGATTTTTTCCTCTGGTTGCATGACAAGACCTACCGTTGTGCAAAATTACAAGATTCTGCGATGTCGGGAAGTGCTCCATAATTTTGATGATCTGTCAGTCAGTCAGTCAGTCAGTCAGTCAGTCAGTCAGTCAGTCAGTTACGGTTTTTGTGATTTTTGAGGCCTTATATCTCAAGAACCGCTTATGCCAGAAAATTGATATTTGGTGAGGCGCCTGTGCCTGACTAGCTTAGCATATATTCGGAGTTTTAAGTTTCTGACTTCATTGGTACTAAAGATAGGAAGGGGTCAAAAATCGCCTGAGTTTGTTCCTGTAAAAAGGGTGTAGTGCCAGAACTTGGCTGGGCACTACCGTGCCCTTTGATAACTTGCCGTTGCATTGGTAATAAATTGAATTAACTGAAATTCAATGTTTAAACTAACTCACACATCTTATCAATTATTGAAGTACACGTAGTTTTCAGAAAAGGATTCTTATAAGACTATAAGTTTTTATAATCTAACTACAAGAAGAGAAAATAGTTTTGCTTTAAGATTTCTTCTTCTTCTTCCTTGTTTCGGCGCTGTTATGATCTCGATGTCGAGGGGATCATAACTCTCCCACGTATCTGCTTCACACTAGTGATCCGCCTGTGGGGTTCGCCGGGTTGACCTCAGAAATCGGCGGCAAGCCTCCCGGTTTTGTATTGTTCCATTTCTGAGGCCAACTGAATGCTGGTGTTTTTGCATTTGTTTGTACCAGGAGTGTTTAGGCCTACCTTTCTTTTTATTCCGAATTGGAACGTTGTATGATATTGCCTTTTTGACGGGGTTCTCAGGATCTCTCCTTTGGACATGGCAATACCAACTGAGTCGGTCGTGTTCAATTTTTTGGGAAATGGTATTCTTAACATGAAGGCTTCCTCGGATCTTCGTACTTCTAATTTGATCAAGCTTTGTAACTCCTGCTGTCATACGAAGCATCTTCATCTCAGCTGCCGTTAGCTTACTCTCATACTTTTTGTACATTGTCCAACATTGTGAACCGTATGTGAGTGCTGGACGCACAACTGAAGTGTAGAGCTTTCCTTTCAGCTTAGGGGGCATTTTTCGGTCACAGAAGATAGCAGAATTTTCCCGCCACTTCATCCACCCTACGCTTACGCGATGATTGATATCGTCATCACAAGTAGCTTCGTTATTTATCATAGACCCCAGATATTTAAACTTTTCACACTTGGGAAGCACTACTCCATTCAAATAAATGTCTGGAATAGGCCTGTGTGGATCAGAAAATGGGCAGCATAGATATTCTGTCTTTTTCGCGCTTATGCGGTACCCACTTCCTTCTAGAACATCCACCCATACGTCAAGTGCTCGTTGTAGGGATATCGGGTCTTCACTTATGATGGCTCCATCGTCAGCAAAGAATAACTGATGCACTTTTGGATCCGTCACTTTGCCTTCAAGCAGGTAATCAAGAACTGTAATAAAGAGCAGGGGACTCAAGACACTTCCCTGGTGTACACCTACTGTGATTTCGAATTCTTCGGTGACTCCAGCTGCGCATCTTACTTTAGTAACTGCTCCATCATACATGTCCATAATTATCCGCACATAGGTTTCTGGAACTCCTCGTTGCCGGAGGGCCACCCATATTAGATCTCGTGGTTGCCGATCGAATGCTTTTTCAAAATCAACCAATACGACATGCAAATCCTCCAAGGAATCCCGATGTTTTTCCATAATTATTCTTATACTCTGGATTGCATCAGTGGTTGACTTACCCCCGACAAACCCGCACTGGTCATCAGATAGCCTAATTATTTTTCGCAGTCGGCTACCCAAGACTCGCTCAACGATCTTCATGGTGTGTGACATCAGCTTAATCGAACGGTAATTATCACAGCTTCGAGTATCACCCTTTCCTTTATAAATTGGAAGAAGGTAACTTTCCCTCCATTGATTAGGCATGCGATCACCTCGTATAAGTTTGGAGACAAGAATCATGAGCCATCTAAACCCGATGTCTCCCATCTTTTTCCAAAACTCTGAGGGTATTTCGTCTGGGCCAACAGCTTTTCCCTTTTTGGAGTATTTTACCGCCTCACTAACTTCTTCGACTGTGACGTCGGATACTTCGCTTAAGTTAGGTGAAGCTATTGGAAAGTACAGCCTTGGAAATTGTTCGTTTAGAAGTCCGTCACAATACTGTCGCCACCTGTGAAGAATTTCGTTGTCTTCCACAAGAAGTTGGCCTTGAGCATTGTTAATGAACTTTGGCGAACAAATCTCCTGGGCATTTCTTCTTCTTTGAGCGGCTATTTTGAAGATAGTTGCGCCCTTATTCGTGTTTTGCCGTAGCTCTTGAATAGCACCAGCTGTCGGGGTAGAAATTTCATCCAGCTCCCGATACAGGTTTTCTGTATTCTTTGCTTGAATTTGGGCGCACTTCTTCTTCGCTTCTTTCTTGCAGTTTCTATATTCCACTTCGAGGCGTGACTTTTGCTCTGTATCATTAGAGGGGCACTTCGACCACGCCTTGAAAGCCATTTTCTTTTTACTTATAACTGATTTAGCTTCATCATTCCACCACCATGTTTCTTTGCCTTGTTGGTTGTGTCCTTTTGAAACCCCTAACAGTGTTTTGGCTTTTTCTTTGCAAGTTCTCTGCAGGAGATCCCACATACTTTGTGCTGTACTCTCTTCATTTCGAACTATATCGGTGTTGTTATACAGAACGTTTTGCATATTCGAAATGAAAGCTTCGCCTTTTTCCTTATCCAGATTATACCATTTGATCTTCCTAAAACTTTTTGTATGTTTGTTGTCGTTCACTGTCTCCATAAAAAATTCTGTCAGTAGGAGACGGTGTTGGTGGGCGATCGCTTCTCCTAGTATCACTTTGCAATCTTTTACCCGGGGTTTCATGAAACTAGATACCAAATGGTAATCAATCTGGGTTTCATTTCCACCACTGCTGTAAGTGACCAGGTGTCGGCTTTGTTTGACGAACATGGTATTTAGTACGATAAGACCGTATGTTTTACACATGCTCAGGATGTCTTCACCAGGAGGGTTCCTGGTGCCGTATCCGAGGCCTCCATGGCAATCTTCATAGTCTTCGTTTGTCTTCCCGACATGTCCGTTCAAATCTCCGCCCACGAACAAAAACTCTTCCTTTGGGATGTCCTTAAGTAGATTGTGAAAGTCTAGCCAAAATGCATCTTTTTCCACCTGCTCACATCCAATTTGGGGAGCATATGCAGTGACAATATTCCACAACTTTCCTTTAATCACCAATTTAAGGGACATCAAACGGTCGCTGGATTTCGAAATGGTCAATACGCTGCCTAATAGATGTTTTGCAAGGATGATTCCGATTCCGTTTTTACCCTTTTCCGTTCCATAGTAGAACATCTTATAGTTTTTTGTCCTCGTATCCAAGAAACGGGCCCTGTTTCCCGTGTTTCGCCATTTTGTTTCTTGAACACATAAGATGTCCACTCGCCTTCTTTTCATCATCTCTTCCAGCTCGAAGCTTCGACCTGTCATACTGCCAACGTTCCAACTCGCAACTCTCAGATTTTGTATAATCTGCGGCATTACTTTGCTAGCCCCCGGAATCCGTCTAGCTCTGACCCGAGCATTGCTGCTCGGTCCAGGATCAGTACCATGTGTAACAATGGTAGTGCCTGGCGGGGTAGTGTCATTTCGGACGAGTACTTCCATAATGCTTGAATTCACAAAATCCGTTGTAAGTATCGACGTGTGCATGCTCCAGTTTTGTATTTGATCTCTCTTTTACGGCACCGGTGATCTCCAGTCGTGCCAACCCAGGGACTGGCATGCACACTTTTGGGAAAGTTTATAGGTGTTACGTGTCGCTAGGTTCACCTTGCTGTTTGTGGCCTAGATGTATTTACTCCTTTAGTCGCCTTTTACGACAAGCGGGGAGGCGCTGCAGGAATATTCTAACCCGTCCCTGCACAGGGATATTGAAGTACACGTAACCATGGAAAATGTCATAAAACAAAAATTAACAGAAATAAAGGATGTAAAATAAAAAAAATATTACTTGAGATGATAACAAATTAACTTAAGCATTTATTTTCGATAACGCAGTTTGCTAAAGTTTGCTCGATAATATCATTTGCGGTGCGGCTCTGCAGTAAAAATATCGAGTTGACGTCAAAACTATTGATAAGACAGAGAGCGTGTTCTGTTCCTAATCGTCAAATGCGTTTCCAAGAACATTTCTTTGATCAAATAAATTTTGAGAGAGTAGGACGATTGCATACTTAACAATAGCAATATCTACGTAAAAAAATGACGATCGTTTAACGATCAAATTGACTTCGATTTGACGTTTACCAAAACGATGTTTTATTTTCGTGTCTTTTTACTTTATACTAACTTTGAGACACTTTTAAGCAGAGACAAAATGAACAGGTATGACAAAAACAACAAAGACTGCTTTTAAACGATGGAATGGCCGTTTTCAAAAACGTCATTGCGTCGAAAATGACAAGATGTTGTTAAATGGAAACTGCAAACAGCTGTGCAGTAAAAATATAGAGTTGACAACAAAACTATTGATAAGCCAGAGAGCGTGTTCGTAATAGCTTTGTATATAAAACTTATAGTACTCTCATGAAGACAAACGATTGGGGCAACATATTAAGCATAGCGATAGTACTTGCTTTGTATCTTATCCTACTCACACATGATAATACTTTAGGTTATATATACAAAGGTTACATATACGTATACAATGGTAATAGTCAAATGCGTTTGCAAGATAATAGATTGACGTTGATCGAACAAATTTTGTACAAACTGGACGATAGTATATTTGACGATAAAAATACATATGTCCGTCAAAAAATGACGATCATTTGATGATAAAATTGACATTGATTTGACGTTTTCGAAAATTGCCAATATTACCTTGCGTTTGTTAGTCCCGTTGGGAAGAGACGTATGTGGTGACGGGGGTAGAAGACATAGATGATACTATATCTCGGGTATTTTTCAATTCATTTGGCGATCGCATTTCGCTTAACTTAGTATAAAGAGTGCGGATCTAAGTTACCTTATATAAAAAATCGCTGTGTTTAAAAGGATCCATGGAATCAAAGGGAAGTCACAAGAGAAACAGATTAAAACTCGCTTTGACGCTGTTCACATTGGACTTACTCAACCGATTTATTTTGACGTAAGGCCACCCTGTCGTGTTCAGACACAAAAGCAGTGTGAACACTCCAGACTTACTTTGACGTCTTGTAGGTATCATTGCCATAATTGTTGGCCATTTGATATGCCACTACAAATATACAGTGAATTACAAAAGTAAGTAAGCACCTCTTAGTTTAAAGATCATTTCCTTCAAACAATCGATAGTAATGTTAAAAAAAAACTTAATATTTTTGTCTATAATTGATATGTATTTCGAACTAAAAAGTAACATTTAAAATAAAACAACTGTGTTCTAAAATTCTGCTTGTTTGGATTCAAGGATTTTTGCAAAGAAGAGCCGCTTTTGGCGATTTATTTTACTTATGTAAGGTTTCTTTCTAATATTTCGACTATGAAAACCGGATTGGTAGAGCACTCGTCGAATAGTTTGAGGGTTACATGACTTACCTGTTTTATTTGGTTATTTCTGCTGATATCTTTGATGAACTTACTTTGGGATTCCTCTTCACTTTCCTAACAATAATACGGCATTCCTATTTGTCATTGTCATTGATCGAGGGTCATTTTGCAAACTTCCAATGTTATTTTATTTGATTATTTTGTGTATAGTAGATGGACTTTTGTTAACAATTTTACCATTCTCGCACTTCGATTTTTTTTCCAAATATTATATTATTTTTTTTTAATGAGTGCTTACTTACTTTTGTGATACACTGTATCTTCGTGTGTCATATTATGTCACCAAGACAAATGTCAAAAAAAATCCATTAATTTTCAATTTTTTTTAAAAATCCTGCCTCACTTTGCCGTCTCATTGTTACCATGAAGTGCGAACGAGAAAAAACACAGAGACATCAAAATAAGTCGGCGGAGTGAGTCCAATGTGAACACCGTCTTTGAAGTGCGAACGAGAAAAAACACAGAGACGTCAAAATAAGTCGGCGGAGTGAGTCCAATGTGAATACCGTCTTTCGTGTAAAAGCAAACAAAAAGTACATGCTTTGAAAAATTAAGACAAAGCTGTGTGATGGTCGATGAAATGATACAATATCCAATATTAAGTTAAGTGTTTGATGAAAACGTAGGATAAGATTAAGAGGGTAAATCTTCAAGGTTTAAAAAAGTCTAAGGGTAAGTAGTTCGCCGTTTGACAAATAGGAGTTTCATAAAACACTTTGTTCGCCTTAGTTTATTTGCTCTGTATTCATTAGGAGCTTTTCTTTTTGACCTCTGAGCAGAGCACTGAGCTGAATAAGCTCTGAGTAGAGTTTGATCAGAGCTCTCCGATTTATTTATGAAGCACCCTAGACCACTGACACTGAACTGTCAAATGCGTCGATCTCCAATTTTATTTTTTGTGTGTTTTTTTTTGCCGTCTGTCTCTGTCATATCACACGAAAAAAAGTGAAGTTAGCCGTTCTCAGCTTTTAACTCCATCTGCTCGGTCATTTTATTCTGAGCTCATAGAACATGCTCCGAGCTTACTCTGATTGAAAAAAGAAACACAACCTGAGCGCTTTGATGTGTCTGAGGCTGATCTAAAAAAGAAACAGTTCTTTTTTTACAGCTTAGTTCCCTGCAAAAGTTTTATTAAGAATTTGTATGACATTGTGGTAAATATGAGATATATTTTGTTGATATTTTTTTACTATTTAATGAATCATTTATATAAAGGGTGATTTTTTACAGGTAGGAACTTTAACTTGGAAAAACCGTTTTCTATGACAATGGATTTGAAAGAACTGTGTGTTTTATGGTGCTTATAATGGTCCATAAGAGCGTTTAATACGAGAAGCTATGGATTGTTTTCGCAAAACGTTAAATCTAAACGATAATACGCATCCCATACCATAAGACGTATTACAGTGCGTACAGAACAAGCGATTACTGATGTACAGAGCTGGCAGTCAAATGCACAAATAATTATGCCAATGGGCATATAAAAATGAGCAGATAAAATCAAAACGCACCGATTTCACGGATTTTAGTCGATCAAAATAAATACAAAATAATAAAAATTCTTGGGTACAAAAATTCATTTTATTTTGATTTATACATTTTGTAATATTTTTACTAGGTTCGTTAATAAAACTTATTACTCTTTTTATTGTTTCTTCTTTTTTTAAACTTTCCAAATCAAAACAATAAATCTCAAATTTATAATCAACTGAAACACTTTTATTCAGATTTAATCACACTTGTTTAATAACACAATCCAATAAGCAAAGCTTTTGCATACTTTCATAATCAAAAATAGACTGTCCTGTGCTCACCGTGAACACTCCCTTATTATACTCAAGTTGGTTGTTCTAGAAACTAATTCGCGAAGGTTCTCGGCTTAGAATGTTCTAGATGTTATTGGAAAAGAGATTTTTGTTCCTTCCATAAAGTAGTTATGCTATTTTCCAACAGATGGAGCTGTATAAAACCCTGTGTCGGTGTTGTGCGTAAAAATATTAAAAAAAAAAAACTTCTTTATTTTTTTTTATTTTAAATTAAGCGCCGCACCACACCGCCATCTGATTTCTTAAGTTTTTCTGTAAGTAAATCCCGATAAAAAATATTCCAATCCTTAGAGCACTTAATGAAAAACTAACCCGAAGTATAGGTAGATCGAAAGAAAGAAATGGATAATACAAAAATATCATTCGGATTAAGAAAATGATTTGTTTTTCTTAAAATTTATCTCGCCTATAAAAAAATTTAGCATCACTAAGCCACGGTTCAAGTGGTTTTTAATGATGTGCTGTGATTTTTATAAATATTTCATATATTTCACTGTCGTACCTAAGGCAAACTCATTTTTGGTGTTAATGTTACTTGAACTTGAACTCCAGTCAATCACAAGTAATATTCTAAATCTATTCATCTTCATTATCCTTAGAGCTGTAATGTCTGATTACAAACATTTTAAGCAAAAAGTTCATAAGTAACTAAAAGTTCATGGCTTAAATAAAATATATGTGTATGTATTGGTAATTATAATTAGACTTTGCTACCAAATTTTGTTTTGAAAAACAAATTGAGTTACTTATATTTATTAACTTATTTTTTCGCACAAATATTGTACAACATTTCTTAAAAAAAAACGATGGAATTCATCTACCCTTAGTCGTCAAAATGGTAAAATAGGGCAAATAAAAATACACGGAACAAACAAATATACATGTCTTTTGTTCAGCTTGGGATCCATTTTTTTAACACGGTCATAAAGTCTAAATAAATAAGGCATTCAAGGCTTATCCCTTCTTTACCGAACAGCCTGTATTTATATCGATTATAAATTATATGATAGTGTTTATTTTTTGTTAAAAAACGAAAGTGAGAGAAAGAAAATTTCATTTGTACCAATGGATAAAAAATCGTCGATATACTTTGGCACGATGTGGATAAAGGTCAGTTCGAATAAAACAATAGCTCCAATGAAGATAGTAAATCCATTATTTAAATCCAGGATTATCTCTAGGTGAAAACTATGTATAAATCACACTCGATCTCGATTTAGAAATGTAGTATAAATCCATACTTAAGCCAGAAATTATCAAATAAAGATAGGAAACCTCGGCGTCAATCCAGTAGGTATACCTACAAGCTTTGCCAGTTATTTTTAAAAATTAGTGGGTAAAAACTACTATGATAAAAGCCAAAAATTTCCTACAGAAATAAGGAATAAATTAATTAATAAATCTTATATTATATTCGAGAACAACTTATTGTACATAAAATTGATAAGTATTTAAATAAAATTTTCCATTTTATAAAAATTTCATAAACATAATTCAAAATTAAATCTCATCTTTCTAAATATTTAAAAATCATAGTATCCTAGCTAATTATTAATAATGTTTACATATTTTTGTGTACAAATGTGTCAAGTAAAGAAACCCCCAACAAATATAATACATTTTAACATTAATTAAGTATTTGTTGGTTATTTTATATACGCTAACGTTGTAACTTTTAATGCAATTTTTTGTTTGAATTTTATTATTTTACTTATTTCAATGCTACAATAAGTAAAGCACCAAGACTGAAATCCATAAGTACTTTCTAGGCTTTCAAAGAAAACCGCCTTAATTTAACTCCTTAATAGTTGTAAATATGGGAAAATAATTTAAAACGCATACTTTTCTGTGTTTTAAGTTTAAAATAAAGAACCTTTTTACTCGTAAGTTAATAAGAAGAAATTAAACTTTTCTATCAGAACAATAAATAAATCTTCTTGTTCCTCTCGATATATTGGTTATTTTTTATCTGCCGATTATAATAGTTCTTTCAATCAGGTGGTGAATTAATTATAAAAATATATTCAATCAAATAATGCTTATTTCATTGTTGCTATTAAAGATTAAAACAGTGTTTGGGAAATAAATAAATGAGTTTACTTAAAATCGAAAACTTCATTGATTCCTTAAAAAAGAAACTAATGCTTCTATATATCCAGGTTTTGCTGTTAACCAAAGTGTGAATATCTTAACTGTTATTTCAAAAAAAAATATTCTTCTTTAAAACTTTTTTTTAAATTTTGTCTTTAAATAGGATTCTTAATAAAGAGGCGTTATTGCTCATGGAAAGTTGCACACGATATTTGTTTTACTGCAAATAAACCGTTTATTTATATATTTAGAAATACCTTTAGCACACTTTTCATTGGAAAATATTTATCATTTAAATAAATTGTAAACAATGCATGAAAATAAAACAAAAACTAAAAATGTTTTTTTTTTTTATAAATAAAACGATAAACGAACTGGTCTTAGTTTTGTTTGTAATTATGTTTTGAGATGAACATCTTAGAACATATTTGAGAAGAAAACAGCATAGTTGCTATTGCTCATGGTATTTAAGAATGGACTCCACGTTGAGAGGTAGATTAGAGGCTGCATAAAGGCACCTCTATAAAGAAATACTTTGTTTCGAGATACAACTGAGGTGTGTTTGTCTGATGGGGAAGTAAGAAATGTAGTAGATCTACTTTTCGTTGTACTTTTCTGATACAACACTTTGATATAATTGTAATATGTATCTATATAAAACAATTTATTAAAAGTCGTTGAACGTTGCTAATTAACGCTGAAAATCTTGATATATTCCTATTTTACTGCTTAAATCGTGACTAAATTATAGTTTCTTCTTTGACGATATTTGTTGATTTTTTTTTGATTTTTTAACAGCCCTAAATATAGCTTTCAAGTGTGCAGTCTTTGTGGAAAAATTCATAGCGAACCATCCGTTTATCTATTGCATTTGGAATGGACACAAAAATAGTATATTTAGTGGAAGGATTTTAAAATTTTAAATAAAGTAAAAACTGAAAGTTTTATGCGACCTCAACTCCATAGTGCGTTTCGCCCAGGTACGACAGTGGGCTCATCAGTTAGATGCTGTCGTACCCTTCTAAGACGCAATTATTATTTGTCGATGTTTAGCGACGCTTATAAATTTCACAGCAGTAATATACTGTGAATTTTATTTTTCTAGGGGAATTTGAATAAATTCTGACACCTAGAATGTTAATGTCCGTGGTCAACTTTCAATTGAATTTAATTCAATCACTCCGCTTAAAATTGAAATAGTTTTCTTATTTCATTATAATCTTCGTTGATATACAGTCTGACCACGGACATTAACATTCTAGGTGTCAGAATTTATTCAAATTCCCCTAGAAAAATAAAATTCACAGTATATTACTGCTGTGAAATTTATAAGCGTCGCTAAACATCGACAAATAATAATTGCGTCTTAGAAGGGTACGACAGCATCTAACTGATGAGCCCACTGTCGTACCTGGGCGAAACGCACTATGGAGTTGAGGTCGCATAAAACTTTCAATTGAATTTAATTCAATCACTCCGCTTAAAATTGAAATAGTTTTCTTATTTCATTATAATCTTCGTTGATATACAGTCTGACCACGGACATTAACATTCTAGGTGTCAGAATTTATTCAAATTCCCCTAGAAAAATAAAATTCACAGTATATTACTGCTGTGAAATTTATAAGCGTCGCTAAACATCGACAAATAATAATTGCGTCTTAGAAGGGTACGACAGCATCTAACTGATGAGCCCACTGTCGTACCTGGGCGAAACGCACTATGGAGTTGAGGTCGCATAAAACTTTCAATTGAATTTAATTCAATCACTCCGCTTAAAATTGAAATAGTTTTCTTATTTCATTATAATCTTCGTTGATATACAGTCTGACCACGGACATTAACATTCTAGGTGTCAGAATTTATTCAAATTCCCCTAGAAAAATAAAATTCACAGTATATTACTGCTGTGAAATTTATAAGCGTCGCTAAACATCGACAAATAATAATTGCGTCTTAGAAGGGTACGACAGCATCTAACTGATGAGCCCACTGTCGTACCTGGGCGAAACGCACTATGGAATTGAGGTCGCATAAAACTTTCAATTGAATTTAATTCAATCACTCCGCTTAAAATTGAAATAGTTTTCTTATTTCATTATAATCTTCGTTGATATACAGTCTGACCACGGACATTAACATTCTAGGTGTCAGAATTTATTCAAATTCCCCTAGAAAAATAAAATTCACAGTATATTACTGCTGTGAAATTTATAAGCGTCGCTAAACATCGACAAATAATAATTGCGTCTTAGAAGGGTACGACAGCATCTAACTGATGAGCCCACTGTCGTACCTGGGCGAAACGCACTATGGAGTAGAGGTCGCATAAAACTTTCAATTGAATTTAATTCAATCACTCCGCTTAAAATTGAAATAGTTTTCTTATTTCATTATAATCTTCGTTAAAGTAAAAACTTGCTTTTATAATATTTTATCGAAGGTGAATAAATAGTTTATAAAACAATAAAATATAAGATCACTGCAGTTTGTTGCTTATTTATCTCATTTTGGTATTTAATAAATCCTACCGAGAAACAAACATATGTACATATTTTGGAGTTCAAAGCTTTAATGTGCCCAAACAATAAAAGCATAATCAGGATATTTTTTGCAATCCTGTTTCTGATTGTTTCGCATTGTTTCTGATTTGTTTTTTTTTTATAAGAAGAATATTTATTGTAAAAATTTGAAATTTATTTATTATTTAGAACTACTTTTGCGTAATATTGAAAGAAAATGTATCCATCCTTAGTAAAATATACAAATGGTGATAATCTAATAAACTTGTTATGTATGTACATGTTTCACCAAAAACTTAAATATCACTTTTTTTTTACTTAAGTTTAATAAAAATCATTAGAACGCATCGGCATTTTTATATTTACCCAATTAAATATCAATTAAAGTGATAAATTAAAGTGATGTGGAAACACGATATCTACGGAATTCTTGTTAAGATTAAATTTTAATTCTAACAAATTGTCAGCGTTAACTTTGTTTGTAATAAATGTTTTTCAGACGGTCAATATTTTATTTATGTACTTGCCTTTGGCCCTAAGAATTTGTTTTATATTTATTAATATACATACAGTGTATCACAAAAGTAAGTAAGCACTCATTGCTGTCGCATAGACATGTTAAAATAAAATTAAATTCCGTTATGAATATTAAGAAAAATGCATTCATAAAAATGGTTACATGTAAACATCATGTTGTAGGCGAATTGAACAAAAGCGGCTCTTCTTTGCAAAAACCCATGAATCCAAGCAAGCAGAATTTTAGAACACAGTTGTTTTCTCAAATGAAAGCTAATTTAATATCCACGGCTCAGATGGACGCGGAAAAGTTTGGAGAAAAAAAACACAGAGCTTGAATCATCGAACATGTCAGGAACCGTGAAGCTCGGTGGTGGAAACGTTGTGGTGAGAACATCTTGACCGACAAGTAAGAAAACATGAAATCAGGACGAAAGATGATTTAAGCGTGTTCTTCAAGATGAATGGTCTAAAATTGGACAAAACATTACGCAAAATTTGGTTAACTCAATGCCTCGACGTATAAAAGCAGTTATAAAAGCCAAAGGGTATCCAACGAAGTACTAAATGGATTTGTTACTTTTTTTAGTTTAAGTCGATATTTCTTAAGTTTTCTTTAAATTTTTATTTGAAATGTTATTTTTTAGTTCGAAATAAATATCAATTACAGACAAAAATATTAAGTTTTTTTTTTTTAACATTACTATCGATTGTATGAAGGTAATGATCTTTAAACTAAGAGGTGCTTACTTACTTTTGTGATTCACTGTATGTAGATGTGGATTAAGGTGAGTCAAAACCAAATCTACTTTTTTTTGTATATGTATGTACTATATATGTATATTTACTTTTCATAAATGGATAATTATGATTATGATAATAAAAAATGTGTTCTTAAATAAAAAAAAAACTATAAATTTAGAAGTAGAGAACAGTATATTTGGCGTGGCCATGTTGTTTTGGAGACTATGTCAAATGTGTTGTTTATTATTTAGTTGCTGATGCTAAATCACCCTGTCAATTTGAACAGCATACCCAAACTATAAAACTTTATTATGAAAATGAGTGTTTGTTTGTGCAAACGTGGAGCGCGTTGAGTCAATTTTACGGTTGGCATGCTGGCTCTTCACAGTCGGCTCTAAAACGTTGGTGGCCAAATTTGAGACGACCGGTTCGGTAAATCCCCTATTACACGTTGCCTCATGAGACATGTCTCATTTTTGACTTTCCTTTTAAATTTGTATCCCGTGAGGCAAAAGCTATTACACGTTGACTCATGTCTCATGACTCATGAGACATGAAAGTTTTTCGTATTTTTTAATGCACAACACAATATAAAACAAATATGAGAAAAAGAAACGTCAAAATGAGACTACTAAAAATCAGCCCGGTACTCACCGGAAATATTTTTTTGCATCTCATTTCCTCATATCTGCTTTCTTTTTCGCACTTACGTGAGCCTCGTCTCGTGAGACATCATGTAATAGGGGACTAATCAATCAGCCAAAATTCGTACGTCAAACGAACGTAAGATCGGCTGAGAACATTGCCGCGGTCGGTGAAAGTGTACAGCAGAACCCCACGCAGTGGATTGCTCGCCATGCCGTTTGTTCTATGACTATGCTTCGGAGTTTTTGAAAGAAGACTCAAATTTTGACTGAGCCGTATATGGGACGACACCACCGTATACGAGGTTAACCATGGTGGCAATGAGTCCTCAAAAAGTTATTTTTTGATATGAATTTTTGGCCGGCAGCGTCATTAGTCCCCAATTTTTCAAAAACGACTTTGGTGAGGCGAATAAATGCCCTTAAGGTCAACATAACATTGGCTATCGCTCAAATTCAACCAGATCTATGCGAAAGAGTCATTGAAAATTGCAATACTCAAATTCATGCCACCACAAGAAGCCGAGGCGGGCATATTCCATATATGTAAAATGATACATATGGGTGTTTTAAATAAAAAAAGGTTTTTTTTTTTTAATCTGATATACAGCTTATCTTATTCCGTTTAAACATCTACCCGCCCATATTGAAAAACTAGTTAGTTATAATTACATGGTCGTTCTGATCTATTTGTTCAATCAGTGGGAACAATAAAGAAACCACTTGTTATTCTGGTATTTCTTTCCCGAACGTGAAAATAATAAATAAATTAGATTATTGACTTACAACTCTCAACCATGTTTTTACGTGTTAAAAGGGCATCTGCAGTTTTCATCATATTTCGTAAAGCTTATAAGCAGCACTTTTCATGACCAGGGATAGTCTTGGAGTATTTTTCACTTTCTCGCAAAGGCACTGAAAACGCAAACAAGAGGCATTTGAAAAACTTTTTTGCAGTAGCAATGCACGAAGACTTACCATTATACCTAGGAGTACTATACCATCGTACCAAAAAGCAAGTAGTTCTTCACATTAAATATTATTATTTAAAAGAAAGCATTGAACAAGTCTGCGGCTTTTAAGGGTTTTCAAATCTAATAGCGCACATCTCTGTTTTTTTTTTTTGTAACGCAAACCAAGTTAGGCTTCGGCCATGCACTGAGCGACGAGTCGCTGAGCGACGCAAAAAAATTAAAACACATGAAATTGTATGGAGGTGGCCACGTAACGTACACCCTGAGAGACTTGTCATTGTTTTAAGCGATAGAGCGACGTCGCTCAATCGCTCAGTCGCTCGTCGCTCAGTGCGTGGCCTTAAACTTATGTGCATTCTTTCTGTTCTTATAATGGCATTATCAAAACATGGTGACTAATGATGGATGGACAATTTCCATGACCAACAAATTGCTTTCAAAGTGTACACACTTTTAAAAACGCCTGAGGTTGATTTAAGAAAATTTGTTACTTTCATTTTTAAATTTACACGAAAAAGCAACCGAGGAAAATGTTCTGTGAACACTAAGTACTTTACATACATTGATGATCGTACATATGCATACATATCTGCACCAATTAAAAAATGAATCGATATCGTCTCGAAAATTTAAGCAGTCACTATGAAATAACATTTGAATATACAATTTAACGTCATCCGCATAAATCAAACATTCAGAAAATTTAATATCGTTAAAAATATCATTTACGAACAAAACAAAAGTGTTCCTCAATGACAACCTTGAGAAAGACCTTACTTCACCATGATAAATATTGATTATTAAACCATAAATCTGAACGATATGTTTTTAATTCGACAAGTATTAGACCATATTCAGAAATTGACATTGAGTTCTAGCTTTAAGTTTTTGCAATAATAATCCATGGTGAACTCTGTCAAAAGCCTTAAAAAATCGTCGACTTATTTTTTTGGAAAATAGAAACCAGATAGATCAGTGACCCATAAAAAAATCATGATGTTTTGAAGTTATTGATTCTTTGACTGAAAAGAATAGGCTATAGGATACCAACTTTGATATGGCAGAGAATTTTGATATTTGCCTGTGTGTCCAGTTGGAATCCTTTACGTTTATATTTGACATTAGTTGAGCGTGCCTATACAAATGCATCTTGTATGAGTTATCGTTTAATTATCAAAATTTATTGAAAGAGAACAAATTAATTAAATAAAAATTTAAATTTTAAAATATGTTCCATGTTTTAAAAACGGACTTAAAATAATATAATAGTTATCCTATTCCTACATTTTGAAAATGAAACTGTGCGGCACATGTCATAGATACATTCATCCATGAACAGTTCACCCGATCGTGTAACTTACCATGGTGATTTGGTATCACTAATTAACAACAGATCTGGCAGATGTCACTAAAACAGCTTGGCCGTCAATAATGACTTGGCCCGGTTGAATTTTAATTCGTTTAATTCGGAGATAAAGAGATGCCGATGCGATGGTTTGTTAACTTCCGAGCACGCCACGCACAACTGAACTTGGCACAAACAGCCAGCGATTCAAGGTTTATTACACACAATTGCAGCCATTTGGCTTGCCATTTTTTCTTATCGTTAATGCGAAATGCAAGGCGGGACGAAAACTCTACACATTGTACCTACTACAGTTAGGTAAGGGTTACAACCTCATTCTCCTATAATATTCATTTCAAACAGCATTACAAGTGTAACAAAAGTCTTTAACTTCTTTCAAAGTAACTGTTACTTTTTTTAAAATTTCGTAACACTTTCTTCCATAATATATTGGTCTTGAATTATTTCTCCTTTTAATTTTTTCTTGTGACATATTGGAGGTACTATATGGCAAGTTATGCATTCATTAACAAAATCGAGCTTGAGATTTTGATTAGAGTTGACATTAGGATGATAGCGAAGACGAAAAAGTGGGTCTCACAGTTTCGTTTGTCTGCCTATTCGACTACACTAAAATGGCTCGGCTGATATCCTTGAAGCTTACAGATAGTATTTTTAAATTTTTCCCCCACATGTTTTTTTCTTAAGACCAAAATTAACGGTACCTGCCATATGCCAATCTGTTCCACAGATTTTAAAAATTAAAATTTGAAAAATTTAATGTTGTTAATGCTAGGTAATACTTATTATAATAGTTATTAATGGTAACCCCCTTGGAACCATATTTTTAATTTTTGATTTTCTTATGCTAAAAATCCCTAAAAGTCTAAAAAATATTGTGTGTTCAAATTTTCAAAAATTTTTTTTTGGAATTCTTGCTAAAGTAATTTTAGATACTAATGAACCATTAAACAATGGTCTAATCATTATCAAGATTCATAAAATCCAATGATTTATCACTGATATCATCTTTAGAATTAAAAGCCTTGAAGAAAAATTTTAAATATTGCAAATACAAATACATACATATGTAAATTATTATAAATTAGGCTTAATTAAGGTTTTGCCCAGACGAAACTTAAATTAGCTTAGTCATTCACAAAATTCTGAGAACCTATTTTAGAGAATCAAAAAAAAAAAACTAAAAAAATCTATTTCCTTCACAAAACCCTCTTACCTTCCTTATCTTCTATATTCTTCAATGCTTCTAATATAAACTATTATTAACAACTTCTATTTGTTAAAAATTGTATGTGTTTATGTCCTCCATTATTTTATTTCTTTTTTCTCATCAACAGGAGTTTCGATCGCTCTCAAATGTGCTTTCTTCCCAATGCGAAAGAAAATTATTAAATTTACAGCAAATAAACAATTCTTTTATTTAATTTGGACAAAAGAAAAGAATACTATTTTTACTGGAAATATACTTAAAATTTAATTGAAAGAATTAACAAATAAAAAGAATTATGAATAAATAATTGAAAATAAAATGTTTTATTGGAATTATTTCAAATACTATTTGAAACGTAATTAAGACTTCTATCTATGTGAAGTCAAGTCCAATTTGCAGTGCCGGATTAAGCCAGCGCGGGGCCTGTAGCAAATTCTATTAAGGGGCCCTTAGACTGTTTTAGGTTAGGTACTTATCAAGTTTATGGTATTAAATAAAACAAAACTTTTCTTGATTTAATTTGGGAAAATTTATAAATAATGCTGTTGATATCGACGTCTCGGAGTAAATCATGTTCAAAATTTATTAAAGTGAGGTGATTAAGACGTTGTTGGCTCAATTCATTTTTAACACGTTTTAATGTTGAGAAAGATCGTTCACCACTGTAGTTGGTGATCATGAGAGACAAATAAATGCGCAAAGCAATTTCAACGTTCGGGAAACAAGATTGTAAAAAGTTATTTATCAACAGCTTGTAAACCTGCATTTCCAGAGCCTCAAGATTCCTGCTGTCAATAATACCAGCCACATCAGAATTGAGTATTGAAGCGAACTGCACTAATTCGTTGCTCAGACTGTCCTCCATCTGCGTAAGCACTTACTATGGTTGAAGATTTTTTCAAAATTTCTTCTGGTGGAAGAGATTTTATATGAAGGTTTTTATAATACAAATTCTATATACGACTGAAATAAATCAGCCAAGCAGAAGACAGCACTATTATTGGACTTATTGAATTATTGATTCAAAATAGCTTTTATGGCCTTTAGTCCACAAAAATTGGCGTTTCGTCCGAGTGATCGCACATGGATTCATCAGTTGACTGTGAGGACCTTGTCAATACGCAATTTTTATTAAAGTCAGTTCATTTTACATCGATTTTTTGACAAAAATCCAATGTGAACTACGAGTATATCCAACCAGGATTAAAATTGTACTCATTAAAGTTGGAATATTTTGCCCGTGGCTCAGCTTTGATTCTATATGAAGGTTTTTATAATACAAATTCTATATACTACTGAAATAAATCAGCCAGGTAGAAGACTTCACTATTAATGGACTTGTTGAATTATTGATTCAAAATAGCAAAATATTCCAACGTTAATGATTACAATTTTAATCTTGGTTGGATATAGCTCACATTGGATTTTTGTCAAAAAATCGATGTAAGATGAACTGAATTTAATAAAAATTGCGTATTGACAAGGTCCTCACAGTCAACTGATGAGTCCATGTGCGATCACCCGGACGAAACGCCAATTTTTGTGGACTGGACTAAAGGCCAAAATAGCTATTTTGAATCAGGAAGAGATTTTAGCTCTCGGAATATTCCGAAAATGCCAGCAATTTAATGATAACTGTTCTGTTCATACGTTTACCTAAAGCAGTGAGTACGTTATCAATGGTGACAATAAACACCTGCATTTCATACCGTTGTCCAATTTGCGTGTAGTGCGGTGCGAAACATGATTTTTGGTATGACCAGCAGATAGAAAAATAAAATTTTAGTTGATCATTTTGGTGCAAATATTTTCTTCTAAGTAATTGTAACTAAATCTAATATATAAATAATACTTTTTTATGGTCAGAAAACGTTGGTGCGCGGGGCCCCTAAATGCGCGGGGCCCGTAGCATTTGCTACTCTTGCTTCGTGGCTAATCCGGCACTGCCAATTTGTTTTAACTTGGAACCGAATATAGTCCCACTTGTAAATGATGGACACAAATGAGTTAACAACAATGAGCTGTCGGTACATTTATTTTACATAATTTATTAGTTACAAAATGTGAAAAATCTATAATTGAAAACCATTATAGAAATATTTAAATAAGTAAAATTAATGATTATTTTGATGCTGAAATAAAGCGTATGATACATTATTTCCAAACTTCAGAGTAAAGTTATTTTTAATAACCATTAAGTATTTCCTTTGTTTAATTTTGAATTGAATAAAATGGTGAGTGAAATCTCATTTAATTTTTACATTAATTTAAAAGTCCTTCTCAAATGTTCGCCGCGGCTTCTTTGGGTGGCGCCATTTTTCCAATCCAATTCCAGCAGTAGTGGTTTATTAACATAGATCGCACTATCACGTTGGCCAATTCATTTCGACTTCGCATGGGAAAATCATATTCGGAAATCTTTCGAGCTCTGTGGAAAGTATCACTGCTGCACCCGTTGTCCTGTTGAACCACATGGTGCCGGTGTCAATATCATCCTATTCCAAAATAAATTTGTTCTCATCAACCGATAGCACTTACCATTAAAGGCATTAAAGGTGATGACCTGGCCAATGTCGTTCTCAAAGAAGTATGAACCGATGATGCTGCCATCCCAAAATCCAAACACTGACTTTCTCTGGATGCATTGCAATTTGGTGGATCTTGTGTGAATTGTAATTTTCCCAAATTCGACAATTTTGCTTGTTGACGAACTCATTTATTCAGAAATGGGCCTCGTCGCTGATGGTTTAGACTTTAGGCTAAAGCACGAACATACCGAAATTGGCCATTCTATCAATCTAAACTCATTCGGATCACTTCCAAGTTACACTATTCCAAAACTAGGGTTCGGCAAAAACTTACAAGACATTCCTTCAAAATTTTTGCTTAGAGAATATAAGTTTCTTGAAAGATGATTTTTCTCTCGACTCGATCTCTACTTACTCTAAAACAGCCCCTAACTTACGTACATTTTTATGGCGATAGAGCAGCAGTTCAATATTCACCTCTGCTGGTTGCCAGGGCATATAGATATTCCAGGGACTTGCAAGGTTAACAAATTCGAAAAGTGGAACAATATTACCTATATAACCTAATAAGCATAATAAAGGTTTACGCATAGCAGCATGTAAATCCATTCTGAAACAAGGACAAAGCTAAGATGGAATAATTTAACCACCTGCCTGATGATAAAAAAAAAACTGGTCAATGCTTGAACTGAAACGCTCTGAAGTGCTTGATATCCTTTAGTAGATTGTATATCATCTACGTAATTGGTGGCATAAGCAGACACTGTCTTATAGGTATAGAGGTAGTATCAGTTCGTTATCTTCTATCCCATAGACATAGGCTCCATCTTGGAGAGTTTTTACTTGAGGAAGCTAGTGTTCTAATTAGTATAAACATTTTTGTAGTCTATCTTGCTTCATAAGGAGCTCCAAATGGTTCAACGACAAGTATGAAAATCTCTCAAATCGTGTGGTATTACAAGGGAGGCTGGCAGTCACTTCAAATTAACCTAACCTGAGCCGAGAAAATTATATCGGCTAAGTGGCTGCCGCCAGTATTGATTAATTTTTTGGGCCCGTTTTATGGCATTTTCTAACAAACTTGACTTTTTGTCAAGACTTCAAAAAAACACACAAGAATAAGACTTTCTGAAGAAGGAGGAAGTCGTTTTGCATGGCTCTGTAGAGCTCGCCATTCACATGAGTCGTGTGGATTGTGATTTTCCCAAATTCGACAATTTTGCTTGTTGATGAATTTACATACTCGTATTCATCTAGAATCGGGCATTGTCGATGGCTTAGGCTGATGGATGAGGCACGGACATTCATAATCATTGTAGCCAGTGGCGTAGCGTAGGGGGGGCGGTGGGGGTGCTCCGCCCCGGGCGGCAGGCCTAGGGGGGCGGCAAAATGTCGCCGGTGATGCGGTTGGAGTAGAAATCATATATGTTTCATGAAAGATCGTTTGACAAGTCAAGAAACAACAATGAAGTAAATTTGAAATTTGCCACCCTGGTGGTTCGTCGTTGACCGCTCTCGGCTGATTTTCGTGAATTCGTAGACGGTGAGTAGGGCCGTAAGAGTGCATTCCGTATTGTCGCGCGACTTGCGAAACTAAAACAAAACGTTCCGAAACTCTCGCGAAACTGAAAGGGAGTGTTCCGAAACATATGATATTCACATGCGAGATATGATAAGATAACTAGGATTCGACGGAAACGTTATTCTAGTCTCAGCCAGCTCAATGTTTTTGCTCCCTCCCGCATCACAGAAAGTTGTTTCGATTGTGTTGTTTATAGTTTAAATACTGTTGAATCTTCTAAAACTAAACACTTAGTACTTCACTCAACCTTTGAACTAGTTTTTGAAAATAAAAAGAGTTAAAGGAAGCGGCGCGGAATACCGCAAGAAAAAGGCTAAGAAAGAAGCAGACGCGAAATATTTCAGTTCTAGTTCTTGTTCAAAAGCCACGTTAACGTCTTCGGCGGCATCCAACAGCAGCGGAAGTTATTCCAATGTAAGTAATATTCCTCCAGCTACAATCGTGAGTGGCCTAGAATTGTCCTCCGGCCAATATTCATGGGAATGCATAACTTATTTTACAGGCAGAAGAAGAAGACGTGCAGACGAAGACGAAGTCAACTCACCAGAAGTACCTCAAGAATCTAGTCATAAGCCTGCAGAAGAAGTGAACCTCGTGAAGCTGTAAAGACGCTTAAAAATAAATTTGTGGAAGTTCTTGAGGTACTGCAAGCATTGACGGATCGGTAGACAGTCTTCTTCTGACAGTCATGCAGTCATTCAACTTCCTCACTTTTCTTGGCTTTTGAGCTGCAGAGCTACCTGAAGGAGATGACGCACAGATTTACCTGCAGCAATGTGGACTGAGTGTGGATAAGTGTGCTCAGAAACTCTGCGTTTTAAAAGCTCTCCTAGAGGAGAGCAGAGACCGTTTCGTCCAAGCCGCAATCGACTTTTCTAAAACTCTTTGGAGAAAATTCGGAATCGAACTCAAAACGAGAAGAATTCGTAGGAAAAACCGCATGCATGGCGATGAATCCGCAGATGCAGCTTTGTCTCACGAGCCTCATTCGTAAGGCTCGTAGAATCCATTTATGAAACCGCTGATCCTATTTTACTTTCAATAAAAGATACTTCATTGCCTGTGAAATGATGTTCCGAAATTTAATTTTAATTTAGTATTGAATGGGGGCGGCAAAATGGGTCTCTCGCCCCGGTCGCCGACATGGTACGCTACGCCACTGATTGTAGCGTATTTCCTGTGGAACTTATTGGCCTGTGGAATTTTCGAACAATAAAGCGTAAATTAATCGGGTGTAGTAACTCTTTTCGGGTAATACGCGGATTTTCGGTGCCTTGGAAACGATAATTTTGCTTATTCACATACATATTCATAGAGACGTAAGAAAAATTCTTCGATGGATATTTTATCCTGTGTGCGAGGTTGAAGAATGTAGGAGAAGATATAACCGCGAACTCTATCAGCTGTACCAATATGTGGATGTAGTCCAGAAAGCCAAAACACGTCGACTACGTTTGCTCCAGCTAAGAAAGCTTTCGAATCCCAGCCCCTGGTTCGCAGTGACAAGGAAGACCGAACCTTCGTTTTAAAGATCAAAGCGGTTAAGTTACTTCACAAATTTTAAAGTAGAATTGAAATTTGCCGCCATGTGCAGAAAATAAAGCATCTTCCGATGGAGTGAAAACTTTTGCGCCACCTATCATTGTAATGACATGTTTAATAAAAATCTCGAGATATTTTTTTTTCTTTAATGCAAAACTTCTCTTAAAGGAGCTGATCTACTTAGATAAATGTATGTATGTATATCACAAAAACCGTGGTTTTATATATACAAATTTTTTGGGTATAATAGTATAATTAAATGAATAAAATGGAAAAACAACGTCGTTCAACTGGTTGAATCGGCTGGCTTCGCAGTAGCGAATTCTGTCACTCCAGTTTTCCAAGACCTTGTTGATGATTTCGTTCTGCGGATTGCTTGGATAATATTGGTTTTAAGTGACATCACCAAGACGGCTTATAACACGATTTGGGAATTTTGGATTGATCGTGGCATGGGCTGTGTGACATGGTGCGCCATTCTTCATAAGCCAGAGGTCGTCCAAAACCATCTCTTCATTTTCAGTAAAAAAATGTCGGTTAACATAGCTCTGTAATCCACACCGTTGACCGAAACTTTGTTCCCAGCCTCATTTTCGAAGAAAAATGGTCCAATGATGCCACCACTCCAAAATCCGCAGCAAACTGTCACTCTCTGTGGATGCATTGGCTTCCGGACAATAACGTGCGGATTTTCCGAGCCCCAGATGTGACAATTTTATTTGGTAAAGTAGCCGCCGAGATGAAAATGCACCTCATCAGAAAAGTTTATTTTCGCCCAAAATCGTTGTCGAATTGAAGCTGCTCTAAGGCCCAAACTGCGAAGCGATAACGAAGCGAATGGTCGTGCTCCTTCAATTGCTGTGTCAATTGGACGTTGTAAGCGAATAATCCGAGATCTTTGTGCAGAATTTCCCTTTAGGCTAGTGCGTAAAATTTTGAGATGTTGAGATCGATGGCGAGTTGATGTTCGTGAATTAAGTCTCACACTCTCGGCTACAGCAGCCGAATTCTCGCCTGTGAGCACCTTACGACTTTTCAAAAAAACGGACTTTTTGGGCTTCACAGCACTCACTTTGGAAATAAGTTTTCATTCCAACATTGTTCAAGCGTAAAGCAACTCATTTCGTTCTGCGGAGGTATGATACTGACTTTCTGTCAAAATTTCGAGCGGGAAACAACTGTCAGTGTCAAAATAACCTATGATTTAAAAAGAAACCACTAGATGGCCCACACTTTGGTACCTAATCTATATGAGGCGTTTTTCTTTTTTAGTTCAGAACAGAGCCTGAGTTGTCAAAAAATAAATTGTGTTTCTTTTTTAGTTCAGAGCGTTCAGAGCTTCGTAAATGTGTTTCTTTTTTCGTTCTGAGCATGTTCTGAGCGTGTTCAGAGTGCGCTCTATAAGCTCAAAATAAAATAACTGAGCAGACAGAGTACAATGCTTAACACAGGCATTTGACAGATGGAAATTAAAAAAAAAATGTCGACAGCAAAGTGTTCAGTTGTGTTTCAAAAAATACTCAGAGCGCTCAGAGCACGCTTGGTTCAGAGGATGTTCGGAACATGCTCGACATGCTCGGACTCTGTTCGGAGTTCTATGCTGAACTAAAAAAGAAAAACGCCTATGATCGCAGGTCTAAGGTTGCAAAATGTTTATTCACGAAACTATCATACTTATTCTATGCCATTGAGTAATTAAAATTTTGAGAGATTTCTTTGGGCAAACTAAGTTATACACGTTTATAAATAAGAATTTTGATTTAAAAATTGTCATTTTAAAAATAATTTGTACATACACACATATGTATGTATGTACATATTTGTAACAATGCTAGACTTGAATAATAATTTTCCGTGTTTTTCTTTACAGGAATGCATATTATGCCAGTGATGTTCAGACGTTTTCGCCGAAAGCACTTTAAGGCTAGTCATCCGTTTATTTTTATTGTCAAATCTAAGAAAAGCGTTCCGTTTTATGTTGGAGTTTTTGTTCAAAGACCTTAGAACTTCAAATATTATCAACAGGACAATCACAAGGTCAATTTGTTGCATGAACGACTTTTTTTTAAGTTTGAAAAATAAAATTACTGTTAATTGTTAAATCTATTATTGGAAAATAAAAAGAATTTTATACTTTCTTAATTTATTTGTATTCTTTATTAAGGTACTAGTACGGTCTAGAACGCCAAAAAACGCACGATTTTTGGAAATTTTTTTCTCAGAAACCTTATTAGGTAATAACATAATTTTTTTTTAAATAATGAATACATGCGTCAAGAGTACAAAAAATTTTTTTATAGAAGGCCCAACGTCAACTCATCAAAAAATACATTGTCCCATAAATTTGGAATGAGAACAACTCGATAGACGTGCTTTTTTACTCTCCGGTTATTTTATTTTGGTTTCCCAATTATAAACTGTCCAAGAAGCTTCAAAAGGCAGCTATCAAATCTATAAAGTGAACAGTTCATCTTAAATACAAAGTTTTTCTTAAGTGTAATCAATAAAACTTGTGAATATTGTTTTTAAATCAGTCTAAAATCTGAACAATAGTGTCTTGACTACGTTTCCAACTCATTCCCACTTGGCTTAAACTTTCACATACTTTTACAAAATACAATCGAAAAATCTCATACTTACATACACAAAAATGTCATCCAACAGTGTAAAGAAAAACAATAGAATTACCGCCAACTCTAACAAACAGGATTCAACCCACACACCAATCAATTCCCCTTCTTTAAAAGCTCAAGGCTCTTTATTCAAAAACACCAGCGACGGATGGAAACAAATCGATGATCGATTAAAAAGTCAAAGTGAGTCCATTTCAGCAAATATCAATAAACAAATAACCGATTCTGAAGCGCGAATTATGAAAAAAATTGATCAAATTGAAAACCACATAACCGAAATACAAACTAATCTAAACGCCATCTGCGAAAGGGTTAGCACGCTCGAAGCATCATACCCTGTTTTAATTGCCGACATTAAATCACTTAAATCTGATTTCACTTTAATTAAAAGCTCACTCTCCGATACCCAAACAACAATATCAACAAACTCAATCGAGCTGTCAAACACTTCGTCCACAATTTGTGAGCTCCAACGATTGATCGAAGCACAAGAAAACAAATTTGTTGCTGCCGATGCAATTCTTTACGGCGTCCCATATCATTCTGATGAAGAACTTCCCGCTATATTTAATAAACTTTGCAACACAATTCATCTAAATGCACCAACTCTGAACAAAATTTATCGCGCACGGCCCTCGATTAACCGAATGGATTCTGCAATTCTACTTAAATTTAATTCGCCATTTGATAGGAATATCACGCTAAAACAAATTAAAATGTTCCAGAACCAAAATAAACGTCGACTTCAACTCAGCGATCTTGGTTTCCCGTCCGAAGGCACTTCACCTGTTTATCTTCGAGAAAGTTTGACAAAAAAGAACCAAATTATATTACGAAACGCGCTCGCACTTAAGAAAAGTAAAAAATTACATTCTGTTTTCACCGCTCGAGGAGTTGTTTACATTAAACTTTATCAAGATGACAACGAAGCTAAAATTGTTGACAACATTGACATTTTAAATAAAATAACCGAGTCATTAGATTTGTCAATACATCGAACACACAATAATTAACCAACCAGCATTGCCAAATACTTTTTTTTTTTTTTGCAGTATATATTTTGTTATTTCTTAATTCATTTTTATAGTTTAATTTAATTTAATTTCTTCTATTATATCTATTATTTTAACTCATTATGTTAACTTTTTCAATTTTGCCTCTATTTTTTCATTTTCGCCTTACTTCTATTCCTTTGCCTTTTTATTTGAAATCTTCTCTTATGGCTACTCTCTCGGTGTCGCTCTCTTATTTAATAATTTTTCAAAAACATTACCGGCTCGGTATCGGTTAGTAACAACGGAGTAGTATCGGAAACGGGTAGTTGTGTCGTCCTGCGTTCTTTGGTCAAAGTTTTAACGAGCTATAGATCTGGACTTAAAATCTGTCATTTAAATACGCAAAGTTTAAAGAGTAAAATTGATGAATTTCGAGATACTTTTGAAGGGTCTGGGGTTGATTTGGTTTGTGTGTCAGAGACTTGGCTTAATAGTGATCTAAGTGATAGTATGTTTCAAGTCGCAGGCTTTAAACTTTTCCGAGCCGATCGAAATAGATGCATCGGTGGTGGGGTTGCAATATATGTAAAAGAAAACATTCCATGTAATTTAAAATGTAGGTCTCCTAATGACTGTCAGATGGATTACTTGTTTCTAGAGATAATTGGAGATCATGAGAAACTTCTCGTCGGAGCTGTGTACAGGCCTCATAGGTCAGTTAATACGGAACCTCTTATTTCCTTACTAGAAGAAATCACTGTCTCTTCGTCAAAAATTGTAGTGTGTGGTGATATGAACAGTGATTTACTTTTAGAAGAGCATTTGCTGGAAAGCATGCTGACCTTAAATCTGTCCCCGGTCAATGTTTCATATCCTACACACTTCAGCGCTCAAACAGCTACACTCCTTGATGTTTTTTTCGTCAGTGAACCCAGTAATATTATCTTGTATGATCAGCTGTCCGCTCCTGCCTTTTCCAAACATGACCTCATCTACCTAACTTTTGATTTTAAAATTACTAGTTCACCTTCCACATTTACATACAGGGACTTTAAACTCATCAGTCATGATGCTTTAGAGAGCGATGTTCGGAGCATAGAATGGGATCAGTTATATTTCATGACTTCATGTGATGAACAAATTAATTTTTTAGAGACTAATATTAATTTGCTTTTTGATGAGCATGTTCCTCTGAGGTCCAAAACTGTCATACCTGGACAGCGCCCCTGGTTCACAAATAATATCCGGTTACATATGAAAAAGCGTGACCTGGCTTACGAACGCTGGAAAAAATATAAGCTAAATGAATACCGTAGGGAATACTGTTATCTTCGAAACAAAACTGTTGCTCTGATTCGTTCCACTAAAAGTCTAATCTTCGCCAAACGGTTAGACCCATCTTTGAGTGGAAAAAAACTCTGGAACAACTTACGCACGATAGGTCTGGGTAAACCGAAAGGTCGAGTTTTCAACAATATTGACGGAAATGCTCTCAACGATGAATTTGTAGCTCTTCCATCTTTCTCGAACGAAGCACGACCTACTTTCCAACAAATTATTTCTTTAGCTGATACCTCTGAACCTACCAACAAGTTTAAATTTTCAGGAATTCGCCAAGTTGACGTAGTAGAAAGCGTACTCTCTGTTAAATCCAATGCCGTGGGAATTGATGGTGTCCCCCCTAAATTTCTTAAAATAATATTACCTGTTGTATTGCCTCATATAACTTTTGCCTTCAACACTATATTAACAACAAGTGTGTTTCCCAAAGCATGGAAGAAAGCCAAAATCATACCCGTTCCTAAGAACTCAAGTTGTAAAGATTTTCGGCCTATTTCCATACTCCCATTTTTGTCGAAGGTTTTTGAAAAAATTGTGCAGGTGCAAATTAACTCTTTTTTGAATACTTTCAACATGCTTACCCCTGCGCAATCTGGATTTCGAGAAAAACATAGCTGCACTACCACTCTTCTTACGGTTGTTGATGAAATCAGACAAAATATTGACAAAGACCGAATAACCTTTCTATTACTACTTGATTTCTCAAGAGCATTTGACACCGTCGATCATTCTATTCTCTGCTGCAAACTCTTAAATAAATTTAATTTCTCACTTACTGCTACCAAACTTCTATTCTCTTATCTTACCGGTCGAGAACAAGCTGTTTTCATAAATAATGTTTTGTCAAATTTCATAGCTGTACCTTCTGGGGTACCTCAAGGTTCTATCTTGGGGCCCATCCTGTTTTCCCTATATATCAATGAACTGCCATCTGTTATAACCAATTCCTCTATTCAGCTTTATGCAGATGACGCTCAACTACACATAAGTTGTCCTCTAGGACTTATTGAAGATTGTGTAAGCCGAATCAATTCTGATCTTGAGAACATCGCTAACTGGTCCAAGAAAAATTTTCTTTTACTTAACTTGAAAAAGTCTAAGTGCATTGTTATTTCAAAAAAACCTGTGTCCACTTCTTACTTTCCGCCAGTTATCCTTTATAATGCACGTATCGAATATGTCTCTACTGCAAAGAATCTTGGAATGACTTTTAATAATACGTTGACTTGGAGTAACCATATCAGCTTAGCCGCAGGAAAAGTTTATGGTGTACTTCGCTCCCTATGGACATCTCAGTACTATACTCCAATAAAAACTCGAATTATTCTTGTTAAATCACTAATTATTCCAATCTTAACCTACGGATGCGAAGTCTATGGGAAGTGTGATGCCTCCTGTAAAAGAAAACTAAATGTTGCCTTTAACAACGCTATCAGATACGTCTTTGGCCTTCGTAGGTTTGATAGAATATCTCATTTTTCAAAGATAGTGTGTGATTTAAAATTTGATGAATTGCTTAAATTTCGATCGCTAACCATGCTCTTCAACATACTCAAAACCCAACAACCTCCTAGCCTTTTCAATAGAATAACGTTCTGTGCTTCCACTAGAACATCGCAGATCCTTCAACCGCGGGCTTCTTGTTTGACATCTGAACGTCAGTTCTTCGTTAACACTATCCGTCTCTGGAACTCTCTGCCACGACATATGAGAGATATTGCAGGTAAGAGGAGATTTCAAAAAGAGCTCAAGGCACATTTATTAAATTGATTTTTTTTTTAAATAAATATGTGAATAAATGCTTCTTATTTTATTTTACTTTTTTTTTGCATACTTAATTCATTTTTCTTTTCTTATATTGTAACAAAAGCCGTCTACTAGATTGTTTTCATTAGAATAAGAACTAATTATAACTTAGCACTAATTTATAAGATTATTGTATCTTAATGTGTATAAGAATACGAAATAAATAAATAAATCTAAATAAATAAAATCCCATGGCGGACAGTTAATCTCAGGATTGGCTGGACTGAAACAAAAAAACCAAAGTGGGTTATTTAAAGGAAGCTTCCTTACGAGACAATTTACCACAATTTGTTTAAAAAGTCAAAAAAAAAAAAAAAATCTCGAGCTTTGAAAAAAAAATTTTTTGTTGGCAATTTTTTTGTCCATTTTTTGTATTCATAACTTTTTGGTCAAATTGTGGTAAATTGTCTTAGGAAACATAAAAACAATCTAGTTGCAACAAGTTTTTTGAAAATCGGTTCAGTAGATCCGGAGATTAACTGTCCGCCATGGGAAAATGTGTTTTTTGATGAGTCGACGTTGACGCCCTCTATAATTCGGCCAAAATTCGACAAACAAATTTTTTTTGTGCTCTTGACACATGTATTCACTATTTAAAAAAAAAATATGTTATTATCTTATAAAGTTTCCGAGAAAAAAATTCCCAAAAATCATGCGTTTTTTGCGATTTCTAGACCGTACTACTCGTAGTACCTTAAAATAAACTATATTTAACATAAAGACAATTAGGAAGTTAATGAAATTTTAGCCTGAAGGTCATATCTAACGTTTCGATATCAGAACATAGCCGACAGAAATACAAAACGAAAGACAAGAAAACGGTACTGAAGTAAACCATATTTGCGTGTTGCGACAAACGGCGATCATTTAACTCAGATTGATGATTTAACTACCAACAAAATTATGTTAGATAAACGAAAACGAAAGCTTTACAATTGCAAAATGTCAATCTTAATCAAAAATCGATAACGATCAAATTTCAACTATAATCGTTTTACGTATTTACGTGTGTAGGTACTGTCTCGCATTAAGTAGAAACCCTAACAAACATTTTAGTTTTTAGTTTACTGTTTTAGCTCAAGCTGTCAATCGAACCCAAACTATTTACTTGATAGTAGAACACAGTAATTTTTACCCCAAAGTTTGAAGGGTAGGGTACTAAAGTGTCTATAATTTTGGGAAGTGTTCAAGAAGTTCAATTCCTATAACGATTATTTTATCAAAAGGGCAGATTCCAGCGTTGATTGAGTCACTGAACTAGGGTCCTCGCGGTCACCATTTCTATCGAAATAGTTGAAGACACCAACCTACAGTATCTCATTTAAACAGGTTTTTTTAAAGCCTTCCTTTTATCTTACCCAATTCTTATCGTGACATTAAAATACAAAGTATGCTTATAATTAAATTAAATTTCCATTTGTTAAAAAATAAATAATATTAACATAAACTGTTTCACTGGCATATTGAGACAGAACAAATATTTAACAAAGTAAAGAATCTTTCGTCTTTGAGTCTAAGCACATACAAAACACAAGACTTTAATTGAGTATTTCACGGTCGGGTCGGGATGAAACTTCTTGCCATTGGAGCATTTGTTTTTATTGTGCTATTTTCTAGCAAAGAGATGTGAGAAAAACTCTTTATCAAATATTTAAAGCATTTTATTAATTTGAAAAAATAAAAAAAAATACATTAGAACTGGAAAATCATATGAATCACATGCAAGACATTATAAGACAAAGAAGACGTCATCGTTATGAAGAAGACGAGTTCATGCCATGACATATAAAATAATACGAAAATATGAAAACTGAAAATCTCATAACGTCTATTCAAATATGTTTTTGCTGTTTTCGAGGGAAAACACCTTGAGGGCGTTTTTACGTTCAGAGCATATTCCTCTCCCAAGGAGTGTTCTCCCATTTTTGTTTAGCAGAACAAAATAATACAAGAAAAAAACTTGGCTGTTTCACTATTTAGCATACATAATATGAGTTTCAGTTACAGAAAAAGTTAACTTACGAGTAATAGGGTGTTTTTGATGATTCGAAGGTATAGGTAGGGGCGGTTGCCGGGTTTGAGTTGTAATACATTTAAGGATAATCATTTTTTGAGGGGTCTGGATGCAATTTGCTTAAGGTAATGCGAGAGTTTGAGGAATATTTAAAATTGGCAACACAAATGGGGAGATGAAGAGTATTTTATTTTATTTCTTCTATTATTAACAAAAGTTTACACGTAGAATTTGCAAAGAATCAGTGCATTTACCGAATTTTATTAAATTTGTAGACTCGATAGAGGATAGAACAAGTTACCATCAAAATACTCGTAGATAAATATCGGCCCACTGTTTCTTCTTGAAAGGGTCTTGAGTGGTATTCTTCAGAAAAGTAATCATAAAGTATTTTTCAATAATATTTTTACAAAAGTCTTTTTTGCACGAGTTACGCAACATCATACTCACTCGGTCAGAATGAAGAATGTACACAACACGAAGTATTGCAGTACTTTCGTAAATTAATGATCATTGCGATAGTATACATCTGTTGTAATTAACTTATAAATATGAGCATAAAAAACTACTGAGAGTAAGGAGATTAGAGTAGAGTACAGAGATTAAAGTAGAGTACAGAGACAGAGACTTCACTTTACGCTTGGCCTCATTAGTTGACAGTCATTAAAATTAAGCTTAAATAAAATTGTAATTTCTTTTTTCGAAAACCGAATTGTTGTTTTTTCTTTCGTTTATAAAACGGATTATTTAAAACCTATAACTGGCGCAGTCGGTCTTTTTTGCAAATTTCTCGAAGACAGCGTTTTTAAAGTCAATATTTCCTTGTGAGTTTATATATCAAAAGTACATTGATATTGCAAATGAAAATTGCATTTATTGAGACATCAAGATAGTTGACTGTACTTGTGCTTCACATCAAAATCATATTGATGCTAAGTGGATTTTTGCAAAAGAACAAAGGACCAGGGCACACCTTGCGTGGAGAATTTTAATTCATTGGCCCAGGACGAACTTTCGGTGAATCGATTAACAGAACTACAATTTAATATAACTGGAAATAGTATTAATCTATTTAATGGGTATATGTATGTATTTATCGTAAATATTATATTATTATTACTTTAACTAAACTAAACTTAAACTTATATCTACATATATAATTATTTTTATTGTATAATTTCCATATTATTAGTTTTAGCACATAAGTATATCTTTATTAAAATAATATTACAGTAATATTATAATATACAAGTATCATTATTCCATTTACATTCTTTTTCTTACATATGCGTAAACATAAGTCAAACAGTCATTACTCAAAAAATTCAATCATATATAGACCATATTGTAAACCAGATTGTGAAAGTGAAGAAGACGAACATAGTTTAACAATGACTAATGAAAATACAACGGGAAATAATAATCCAGTTAATACGGAATATCCTCTTAGATCTTCTGGCTTGGGTTTAGATGGTTTGTTTTTAAACAGTTCAATTAACGGTAGTAGTGTTATCAATGGATCTCATGATCTCAACAATAATTCAAATAATTTAACCAGCAATATTAACACAAATATTAACGCAAGAAATGAAGCAAATAATTTGAGTAATGCGGTTAACATTGGTGAAATTAATAACATCTTTAATACACTCAAAATTCCCGATGCCGTAAAAGATCTTCCCCAATTTAGTGGAAATCGTAGACTTCTCTACGAATTTTTCAATAATGTTGAAGAAATATTAAGTCTTATGGGTAGTATTAACAACACGCCATATGCTCGAATCATCATGAGAGCAATACGAAACAAGATTACTGGTGAAGCAAACGAAGTTTTAAACATGTTTGGAACACCTTTGGACTGGCCCTTAATCAAAGAAAATCTGATATTGCATTACTCTGATAAAAGATGTGAAACTTCCCTTATAAGAGACCTTCATAATATTAAACAAATTAATGACACAATTGAAGTATTTTACTCAAAAATTGTAGAAATTTTGTCGACATTAAATAACCACGTACATATTCACGAAGGAGACTCTAATGTAGTTTTAGCCAAAGGTCATCTTTATTCAGAAATGTGCCTTAATACATTTCTTATTGGTCTTAGGGAACCTCTAGGTTCAACCGTTAGAGCTATGAGACTGACCACACTTCAAGAAGCATTTAGTTTTTGCATAAGAGAACAAAATTCTTATTACATGAAATACTCTGCTCCAATTAATACTTCTAAGCCAATTAGATCAAACTATTCAGCACCAACAAATCAAAATCCATTTAAGTTTAGTCACGGTATTACATCTTCTGGGCAAAGGTCAAACGTATTTCCTCAGAGACTAAATATGCAACCGTTTCCACAAAATAATGTCTTTGTTGAAAACCCTTCTACTTTCCCAAACCAACGTCAAAACCAAAACATTGGAAATCCATACAATAACCTTTCATACCCATATCAAAATCAAAATATTGTACCAACCAGACCAAAACATTTTTCTCAATCTATTCCATTGAATAACCATTTTATTCCATATCAAAATCAGAATATAGCACCCAGACCAACCAATTTTACCCAACCTTCCATAACATATCCAGCGCCAATGGATATAGCAAGCGGTACAACCCAAAACACTAGAACTCAGCAGTCCAATTATAGAGCTCCGAATTCATTCAACACACATACAAATAACACGCCAAGCAACAACAACAGCAACGCTCATTCCAACTACTCGATTAAAGAAGTGTATAATATACAACAAGATCCCACATACTACCAGAATCCATCAATAGAAACAAATTCAATAAACTATTTAGAATCTTACCCTGAACCATTCTCTTATACACATTTAGATCAGTATATTCCTATTGAACATCAAGATGTATCAAATGAATTTTATAATTATAACGATGAGATAAACCACGAAATAGATGACACAAATCTTCGGTTTATTGCCTCGGAAAACAAGTAGGATTCATTGACATAAATAAACAGTGTACAAATTTATTGCCATATATTTCCATCATGTCTAGATCAGGAAAACCACTGAAGTTCCTTATAGATACAGGTGCTTCAGTAAACTTTATTAATCCAGAAGCGACGAATTATGAGACACTTGAAATTATTGAACCTGTTTGTATCACTACTGTTTTTAATAAGTACAAACTAAACAAGCAGGTTACACTCCCCGCATTTGAAGAATTAAATACGGATGAGAAATTTAAATTTTTAGTTTTTAAATTTCATTCCTATTTTGACGGCTTAATAGGTTTAGAGATGCTGAAACGTTTACAAGCTAGAGTCAACCTTAAAGACAAGATTCTAGAAACAAATACATGTGAAATACCTCTCCAGTTCAAACCCAATTACACATCAAAAATTATTAATATTCCTCCGAATTCCAAAATTATAGCTAGCTTACCAGTAGATATAGAAAATGGAGATATCTATATAAAACCCACAATGGTAAATAAATTTTTAAAAATACCTGAAGGCATTTTTAGATCTTCCAAATGGTACAGTCTCGTAGAAGTGATAAATATGTCAGATCATGAACAAAAACTGTTTTTAGAGCAACCTTTAAAAGTTGAACCTTATATCAACTTTCATGAAGTTTATAATGTTAACGTTAAATACGATCTGCACCAACCTGAACAAATATCCAATAACGACATTACAACCTTACTTCGAACAAACCATATGAATTCAGAGGAAAAAGAACAAATTTTAAAACTTTGTAGGCAATATGATGATATATTTTTCAAAGACGGTAGTGCACTTACGTTCACGAACGCAATCAAACACCGAATCAAAACAAACGATGAAACACCCATTTACACAAAGTCCTATAGATATCCGGAAATCCACAAGAAAGAGATTCAGAACCAAATACAAGAGCTCCTGAAACAAGGAATTATAAGACCAAGCTATTCCCCATGGAGCAGCCCAATATGGATTGTCCCCAAAAAGATAGATGCGTCGAACAAACAAAAGTGGCGTCTTGTAGTGGACTATCGCAAGCTCAACGAAAAAACTATTGGCGATAGATATCCACTACCTAATATGGAAGATATTTTGGATAAACTAGGAAGGAGTATGTATTTTACTACTCTCGACTTAGCATCAGGTTTCCATCAAATCGAAATAGACCGCAGGGATATAAGTAAAACAGCGTTCACAGTGGATAATGGCCACTATGAATTTCTTAGGATGCCATTCGGCCTTAAAAACGCCCCATGTACTTTCCAAAGAGTCATGGATAATGTTTTGAGAGACATGCAGGGAAGAAATTGTCTTATTTATATGGACGACATCATTGTGTTCTCGACTTCTCTTCAAGAGCATTTGGAAAACCTTAAAAAAGTCTTCTCAAAGTTGCGACAAGCTAACCTTAAAGTTCAGCTGAACAAGTCCGAATTTTTGAGAAAAGAGGTAGCTTTCCTTGGACACATTGTAACTCCACAAGGTGTAAAACCAAACCCTGAAAAAATAGAGACAATAAAAAAATTCCCAATTCCTCGCACACAGAAGCAAATCAAATCCTTCCTCGGTCTGTTAGGGTATTATAGAAAATTTATTCAAGATTTTGCTAAACTCACAAAGCCATTGACAGAATGTTTAAAAAAAGGCAGAACTATTTCATTAGATGAACGTTACCGTAACTGTTTTGAGCATTGCAAGGACATTCTCAGTAATGACCCACTTTTGCAATATCCGGATTTTTCAAAGCCTTTCAATTTAACAACAGATGCGAGCAATTTTGCTCTAGGTGCAATCTTAAGTCAGGGTCCAATAGGTTTTGACAAGCCGATATCTTATGCATCACGCACATTATCAGACTCAGAAATCAGCTACAGCACAGTGGAAAAAGAGCTTCTTGCAATTGTTTGGGCCACGAAACATTTTCGTCCATATCTATATGGACGTAAATTCAATATAGTGACAGACCACAAACCACTGACCTGGTTGTTTTCTTTGAAAGATACTAACTCGAAATTGATAAGATGGCGACTTAAGCTTGAGGAATTCGAGTATAAAATACACTACAAAAAAGGTAAATTAAATACTAATGTTGATGCTTTAAGTCGCATTGAAGTAAACGTGAACGAATCCATGCAAAATAACGTAAACGATTTGGAAACAAGTAGCAACATTTCTACCGTGCATTCTGCTTTAGAAAATTTAGACGATGGAATAGCAATTTCAGAACGTTCATTAAATGAATTCACTGACCAACTTGTTCTTATCAAAACTAATTCTGAAACAATCCCGGACATGACTTATAAAATATTATTTCAGAATAAACGGCGAAGAATCTTTAGACAGCCAGATTTATACAATGAACAAATAATAACATCAATCCTTAAAGACAATATTTCTCCAAAAAAACTAATGGCAGTATATACGGATGACGATACTTTTAGAATAGTTCAAATAGTTTTTTCAAAACTTTTTTCCAACCGTAAAATATTTAAACTTATTCGCTGCAAGGAAATGTTGATTGATTTAGTAAACAACGATGATCAAGACGAAAAAATAAATGAATACCATTTAAAATCTAACCACAGAGGTATAAATGAGACATTTCAACACCTTCGCCGAACTTATTATTTTCCTAATATGAAAACTAAAATAACAAAAATTATAAACAATTGCGAAAAATGTCAATTATTGAAATATGAAAGGCATCCTCCCAAAGTCAAGTATGAAGTCACAAAAACACCTAGTCTACCTCTAGATACCTTACACATCGATGTTTACGCAATACATAACCAACAAATTTTGACAATAATTGATAGGTTTTCCAAATTTGCATCCGCCTATATCTTAACAGCTCGTAACAGCATCAATATAATTCAATCCTTGAGAGAGTTTTTTTGTCACCATGGTTCACCAAAAACAATTGTCTGCGATCCTGGATCAGAATTCAGCTCAAATTTATTTAAGGAATTTTGTATTCAATATGAAATAACATTACACATCACAACACCTCAAAACTCCACAGGAAATTCACCCGTCGAAAGATTCCATTCGACCCTTACAGAAATTTACAGAATAATTTATGACAAAGACAAAAAACAAATATGCAAGGATATACTTAATGAAGCCCTCACTACCTACAATAACAGCATTCACTCAGTTACTAACTTAACACCAATAGAACTATTCACTGGAAGGACACCTAAGTTTATTAAGGATATAAATTATGAATCTAAGCATGACTACTTAAATAAATTGCGATATTTTCAAACTAATCTCTTTGAACAAGTTAAAAATAAAATAGATCAACACAATAGAGGCATAATAAACAAATTAAATAAAAATAGAGAAGATCCTCCAATTTTTCAAGAAAATGATTCTGTTTTCGAATTTAACAATAGACGTAACAAATTAACCCCTAGAGCAAAAAAATTAAAAGTTAGTTTAGATAAAAAAGTTGTAGTCATAACACCACAAAACAGAAAATCACATAAGAACAAAATTAAAAGAATGCGTAAATTTAAATAACAATTAGTTCAAAAATCTATACTCATTTATAAATTCAACCTAGTCCCAAGTCAGAAGATAGCTTAAATAGACCTTGCACATCCGAATTACAATAATAATAATAATTTGTATCAATATTGTATACAATATTCTAACAAAAGAAAACAGAACACACAAATTATAACAACAATATACAAGTACGATGTTAATAAAATTAAATTGTCTAAAAAATTACCTATTTTAAAATTAAAATTCAAGAAAAAATTATTTTGTACAAGAAACCGTTCAAATATTGTAAATGAAATGAATATTTTTTATAATATCATCTAAATAGACTTAAATATTATGTATTGTAATTAAATAAGGTTAAAATCAGTTTCTTGAAGTAATATATGTAAATATGTATACCCAACGTAACAAAAGCATAATTCTAGTTAGTTAATCATCACATAAAATCAAATAATTACGACACGATATCATTAGAAAAAACAGAAACATAAGGTCAAAGACTTCAATTATCAACATCAGCTCTTCATCACTTTGGCAAACACCTGATTCTGGCGGCGGAGGAGTTATGCAACATCATACTCACTCGGTCAGAATGAAGAATGTACACAACACGAAGTATTGCAGTACTTTCGTAAATTAATGATCATTGCGATAGTATACATCTGTTGTAATTAACTTATAAATATGAGCATAAAAAACTACTGAGAGTAAGGAGATTAGAGTAGAGTACAGAGATTAAAGTAGAGTACAGAGACAGAGACTTCACTTTACGCTTGGCCTCATTAGTTGACAGTCATTAAAATTAAGCTTAAATAAAATTGTAATTTCTTTTTTCGAAAACCGAATTGTTGTTTTTTCTTTCGTTTATAAAACGGATTATTTAAAACCTATAACTCACGTCCATTTTTTCGGAATATTTTGAATACAATTTTTTTGGAACAATTTCTTAGCAAACAGAATGAATTCCCAAAATGTGATGTTAAGAGCAAAACCCTTATGATAAATGTTTGCATCGTCTACCTTTAAGGAGAATCATACATTTTGTATAGAAATTTGTTAAGGAAATAAAAATAAGATAAAGCTAGTCTTGTAGAAAACTTAATTATATAAGGAGTGATTTCTTAAGAGCTACCGAAAATTAAAAAAAAAACACATAAAATTGAGAAAAATGCATGAAATCTTTATTTGAATCGATAGTACGGTCGAATAATTTAATGTTTGAAGATTATTTCATGGAAATGTTGGGTGCGGCTGCGCCTCAAATGGTCCATCCGCTTAGTCCAATTTTGGCATGCTCTTTCTAACATTTCGGCCGGTATCCCACGAATAAATGTTTCAAAGTTGGCTTTCAGTGCGTCAATCGAAGTGGACTTGCCGCTATAGATATGAGCCTTAACATAGCTCCACAAAAAATATAATTGAGGCATTAAATCGCACGATCTAGGCCGCCAATTGACCGGCCCCTAACGTGAAATAAACTTATCACCGAACTCGCCTCTCAATTGGTCCATTGTTACGCGTGCTGTGTGGCATGTGGCACCGTCTTATTGAAACCACATGTCATGCAAGTCAAGCTATTCCATTTTGCGCAAAAAAAAAAGTTTGTCATCATCGCACGGCAGCGCTCAACATTCACAGTAACGTTGCGATTCGCATCATCTTTGAAGAAATACGGCTCAATGATTCCGCCAGCCCATAATCCGCACCAAAAAGTGACTTTTTCTGGATGCATTGGTAGCTCTTGCAATGCTTCTGGCTACTCTTCACTCCAAATACGGCAGTTTTGCTTGTTCACGTATCCATTCAACCAGAAATGAGTTTCGTCGCTGAACACAATTTTTCGATTAAAAAGTGGCACAAATCTCCTGGCCCAGATAGTATCCATCCTATTGTTCCGAAGAGGTGTTCTTCAACGCTGGCAAAATCACTGCATATGCTTTTCCATCTGTCCCACTCTACTGGTCTCTTTCCGAGTGGATGGAAAACAGCATTTGTCTAGACTGTCCCTAAGAAAAGGAATGTTCTTCCTCTTCTTTTTTTTATTTTTATTTATTTACATCTACAAGCAATTTACAGCTAACAGATTATGGATAAAATTAAAACTAAAGTTATATACATATACATATAATGCTAAAAAATAAATAAAAATAAAAGATTAGCTTTAAAGATATTTCTAGAAAAACTTATATCAATACTCATAAGTCGGCAAACTTCATTGAAATGAGTTATAGCTCTAGAAATAGGCTCATTACTACCATAACTGGTCCTGTGGTACCGTTCGAAAAGCAAATTCCTTGAGCGTAGTGATCTAAATGGAGCATAAATTGGCATAATTGAAAGTAAAGGAGGGCATCTTATATGATAACATAATACATCCCTTACAAGCATTGCATCATGAATCGTTCGTCTTGAATCTAAAGATTTAATTCCAAGTAGTAAACATCTAGCTTTATAATTGGGGGTAAAATTCCATTTCATTTTAAAAAATATAAATTTTGTAAATCGCCGTTGAACATTTTCAATACGATTTGAAAGATTCTTAAAGGCTGGATTCCATATAACGTCGGCGTATTCAAGTATAGATCTAACAAGTGATATATATAGTGATATCAACGCATAAGGGTCGGAGAAATCAACACATTTTCGCTTAATAAATCCAACAAGTGAATTCGCTCTACCAACAATATATTCGATATGACTTTTAAAAGAAAAAGTTGAATCGAGCATTATACCAAGATCTTTGATTTGTTCTACACGAGATAACAAATTGGATTCAATCAAATAGTTGAAGACAATGCGGTTACTAGAATTATAAAATGAGATAACGTTACATTTCTTTATGTTCAATTTTAATCTATTGTCGTTACACCATTCAACAACTCGGTTTAAATCAGATTGTAAACGATAACAGTCGTCAACATCTTTTATGTCCAAAAATAATTTAAGATCATCTGCATATAAAAGACATTGGGAATGCTGAATAGCTAACACAATATCATTGATAAATATATTAAAAAGGAGAGGACCCAAATGACTCCCCTGAGGAACACCAGAACTACATTTTATAGACCTCGAAAATGAATTATCAATTAAAACTTTTTGAGACCTACCAACAAGGTAAGAAGAAATCCAACTAAGAAATTTAGAGTGAAAACCAAATATCTCAAGTTTCCTTATCAGAGTTAGATGGTCAACAGAATCAAAGGCTTTGCTAAAATCTGTATAAATAGCATCAACCTGACACTTTCCCTCAACGGAGTTAATCACATATGATGAGAAAAGGGCCATGTTAGTAGTGGTAGATCGCCCAGATATAAAACCATGTTGTGATTCCGATATGGATTCTTTGGTTAAAAACTCTACTTTATTTTTGACGATACTCTCAAATAACTTGGGAATTGCTGAGAGTTTTGAAATACCTCTGTAATTTTCAATTAAGTTCTTAGACCCAGATTTATAAATAGGAACTAGGTAAGAGATTTTCCAGGTGTTCAGAAAAACTCCTTCAGCTAGAGACTTATTAAATATTTGAAGCAGAGGATAACAAATTGAAGAAGCACAAGATTTGAGAAATATAGCGGGTATACCATCGGCCCCTGAGCTTAACTTAGGTTTGAGAGATTGAAGTCCCGAGAGAATTTCAAAACGACTTAACTGTAGTTCTCCAATATCAACCTTACTTGGAATATTAGGCATGTTTGAACAGTTATTCAAATCAGGGGTTGAGTAAACTGATTGGAAAAAGTTTGCGAACAATTCAAGTATAGAAGTATTATTTGAAGCTTCAATATTCTTAAACGACATATTTTTAGGAAAACCAGTAGATTTCCTTTTCTCATTAACAAATGACCAGAACGAATTACAATTGCCTTTAATATTACTTTCAACATTCATGATGTAACACTTATGAAGGAACTTATTAAGAGTGAAAAATTCTTTACGCAATTTACTAAAGGAAGCATAATCTAACTCATTTTTGGATTTTTTATATTTATTATAAGCTTTACGTTTCACGTTTTTAAGATTAGATAACTGCTTATTATACCACGGAAGCTTTGGTGGTTTAGTGTTCAGTTTTTGAGCCAGAGGTATAAAATTTGAAAAACTCTCAAAAATTATCGAAGAAAATCGCGTATACATTTTTGTTCAAGAGTCAAATTTAAAAATTCATCAGACCAATTAAAAGTAAAAAGAAAATTATTGAGATCAACAAAGTTTGCCTTTTTAAAGTTAAAACATTTTGAAGGTTGATTAGGAACAGTGTCAGAAAAGATATACATTTCAATTTCAATAAATAATTCTTTATGATGAATAGCATGATTAGCATTTAATAAATCGCATTACAAACAAAGACTAGATCTAATATTTTATATAATGAATTTAAAATATTATTAATTTGGACGAGATTTAATGAATAGATAGAGTCAATAAAAATTGATTCATAATCTTCTAACTATTGTCCAATAGCACTTATATCCCTTTCTTTCTAAGTTTATGGAAGCCCTGATAAATTATCAGCTCAAGAAATATTCTAAGGAACGAATGCTTCTCAATGATTAGCAGTATGGCTTTCGTAGCAATAGATCCACTGGTGGTCTGATGGTATATCTCAATGAGTAGTGGCACCAATATATATATACATCGTGTTGGAGAAAGTAAGATTATTGCTCTTTAAAAGCATTTGATAGAGTTTGGCATCAAATTCTCTTATCGAAAATACGTGCATTTGGTGTTGATGAATCTCTTCTTCGGTGGATTAGAAATTACTCGTATCTTTCGAATTGCTCAATACAAATACAAGTTGTGTTGGACGGTTTCAAGTCTGTTATTCATAAAGTAAATGCTGGGGTGACCCAGGACTCTGTTTAATATTTGACTCTCTTTCTTATATTCATCAATTTTGAAATTTATGATCCATTGAATTGCCTAGTTGACGACAGTATTCGACGTTCTTGTTCGTCGGATGTGGATTTAGAGAGGCAGCGTCAGTTCATTAGATTCTGATCTTGATAGCATTGTCAAATGGAGCCACGTAGAACTAGTTAGTTAGATAGTTGCGATCTTTATTCAATATTTTGATTTTTGCATACATATAATTCACAATAAGAGCATGGCGTTAGCCGTCAGCCAAAAAGAGAGAAAATAAAATATCGAATATCGAAAACATTATTCAATAGTTATTTAATTGTGTTATAACATAATAACTAATAAGTATACAAATCTAAGTGTTAATCAGAAACTTTCGTTGATTATTTGAGTACAGTACTTCAAGGCAGTTTTGACGAAGCTTACTAGAGTTGGCCAGCTGTTGCCATTTGATATAATTTGTAGTTCTTCAGTAGCTAGACGAATTTTACCCCAGTGGGCACATCTAATGGGATTGAGAACGGGACAGGTTCCTATAAAATGTATCACATCATCTGTTGCATGTAAGTTGCACAATGAGTATTCAGTATCTTGGTCACTTCGGTGGGGCATACAGTTGAGATACAGGAGCTCCCCTCTCGCTTTGAAGATTATCTATACTGTTGTTGTCGTTGAAATAGTTGTTAGTTAGATTGTGATCCAGCGTTCGATAAAGATTCCTTGATTCACTTTGCCTAGCTCTTTCATGAAAAAGCTCGAAATTCGCTTGTTTGATTGTATACCATATAGGGAATCTAACGATTTTTTCCATGTTGCGGAATTGTCGCTGATGAGTTGCACGTTGTGTTCCAGGCTCAATATTGACCACTCTCCAAAGAATTGAAACTTACGTTGTATGATATGGGAGGCAACAATCTTAGGAAGCCTTTGTGGGTGATACTCCATGACCTTTTTGATATAGCTGAAATTTAGCTTTAGATTGTAAAAGTAGAGAGGAGGAAGTCCAGTTTCAAGATGAAGCCACGTAGAATTCAATGCTTTAAAAACTCAAGGTTTTCTTCTTCGTTAAAGAGTCTTAGATAAAATTTAAAAAAGAATTTTTAAATTAAGATGATAGAACTACAACAGAAACATGTATGTAAGTCTCTTGAGCACCGTCGTAATATTTCATGAATATCATTATGTTACCATTATTTTGATATGCAGTGTTCTAGTGAAATAGCCAGTTTAATTTAAATTAAATGGGAATACCCATCAGTTTGCCCTTGAGCCCTACTTCGGACGTAATATCAAATTCAGAGATACTTTCTTTAAAAGCACTATTTGAATGTTTAAATCTCACCAACATATTAAAACAAAACTCCAAAAATCCTTTTGTATGTAAAGGGTAGTTTTCGATGACGCTGAGGCAATATGCCGGTAATGTGTCGAATTATTTCATCCTTTAGCTCTTGAATTGTTGCTGGCTTATCGACGTACACCTTTCTTTCAAATAACCCCAAAGAAAGATGTCCAACGGTGTCAAATCACATGATCTTGGCGGCCAATTGACATCGCCACCACGTGAGATAACACGGCCATTGAATTTGTCGCGCCAAAGGGTCATTGTTTCGTTAGCTGTGTGGCAAGTGGCACCGTCCTGTTGAAACCATATATCGTCCACATCCATATCTTCCAATTCGGGCCATAAAAAGTTCGTTATCATCTCACGATAGCGAACACCATTCACAGTAACTGCCTGATGATGCCGCCAGCCCATAAACCGCACCAAACGGTCACTCTTTGTGGGTGCATTTGTTTTTTGACAATCACTCTTGGATTATCATTCGCCCAAATGCGGCAATTCTGCTTATTGACGAATCCACTGAGGTGAAAATGTGCCTCATCACTGAAGATGATTTTCTTCGAGAATTGTTCATCCACTGTTGCCATTTCTTGCCACCATTCTGACCATTGACGACGCTTGAAATGGTCAAGAGGCTTTAGTTCTTGAGTCAATTGCACCTTGTAAGCGTGTAAATGTAAGTCTTTATGCATAATGTTCATCAACGACTAGCGTTAGAGGTGCAATTGTTGGGCACGACGACGACAAATTGAGGTGGACGGCTCTTCAGCCACACTATCGCGAACATCAGCAATATTTTCTGCAGTACGAGCTGTACGAGCATGCACTGGTGTTTTCACATCTCCTACAGACCCGGTTTGCTCAAATTTTTGCACGATTTTTCCGATTGTACGCACATTTGGACGATTAAATTGACCGAAAAAATCACGAAGTGCACGATATGCATTTTGATTTGAACGTCCATGTTCATAATAAGCCTGAATAACTTTAACGCGTTGCTGGATTGTGTACCTTTCCATGGTTCAAATTGAGTTAGTCTGAAATTGAGAAATGTCAAATGAAATGCAGAAAAAAACTTGACGTTAAGGTGTGGTTCACATTCAACATCGGCCCTGAAAATTTAACCACCCTTTACATAAGAACGAAAGCCAAGTACAGACGATCGTCAGATCTTAAAAATTTGGTCAATTATAATGCTGCTGATACTAGCCAGTTACATTACCCATGCTTAGTTGTCAATTTTTGTCCCAAAGTTTGACAACGGCTTGACAATGACTTTTGTGATGTGTGGGCAATTTGAATTTTCGCAATCTAATAACTTGCAAACCACGTCTAATGTTGATTGCTATTTAATATTATCTTCGTTAAATCATTTACTCTCTATTTTCTGAGCAAATTTTAAATTTGTCTGTTTATTTTTTTTCGTTTCTGCATAAATCAAAACCAATCAATCTTAGTAACTGGTAGATCCGAAAATCACCGGCGATGAACGAGTGTTTACATTCAATTATTGATTTAACATATGTAAGTGCAGAAAAATTGAAAGATTTTCCGATAAAATCTGTTTTTATTTCGGAAATTTGATCAACCTTGGAATATTAAGACCAGTATTCACCGAGCGCTCATAACTTAAGAAGCTCATAAACCTATTTATCAAGCAATATTAGTGAAGGTCTACGAGCGCTCTTAAAGGTTAGGAGTGGTCCGGACCACTCCTAAACTTACGAGCGCTCTCTTCGAAAGTTTGTTCGAAAATTCGAAAACTAAACAAACTAAACAAATGAAAGTGAGTGCAAAACCAAAACCAGTTATCGTCACCAGCAACGCTCCCCAAGCAAAATACGAAATTGACCGAAGGATTCTCACTGCCAGCTGTCATTCAAGTTCGAAAACAGTTTGATTTCAAAGTTTGGGTTGAACAAGAGAGAGTGGCTCTCATTTTCGAACTTAGAAAAACACTTGCGAGTGGTTGGTGAATACCCCAAAGAAATTTCAAGTTAAGAGCCTCGTAAAGTTAGGAGCCGTTTAAGAGCACTCGGTGAATACCGGCCTAAAAGTTAAATCATTCAAAAGCAATTTCTGAATATAACAAAAAAACCTTCAAGTTGTATTCAACTTCGACTGAATAAAATGGGTCTTATTCTTTTCAATGGCTCACATATTGGAGGTATTCGCAATCTGGTATTATAGGTCTAGTAAAAGTGGAAAGTTTTATTTTTTTTTTGTTTCTACGAGTAGATTGTGAAAGCACTTTTTGAATCTGTAGCCACATTGATATTTCCATTTCTTTATGTGTACATAATTCCGAAGAAAAACGGAAACGAATAAAAGCTGGCAAAAATGATATTTGGTGAGCTGTCAAAAAAAAATAAAAATTTTACATCATTGTATTTTTCTTAAGCAATGTGGTTAGGGTATAATAAAAGTGCAAAAGTCTTGTAAGATATCTTGTTGTTGGAGTGTAAGAAAATGTTAAACTTTCACACTTTTACAATAATTCAAGACTAGTAATACCGCATCGTGAATACCTCTATTGTGTTTATAGGGAGTCCTTGGCTATACGTTCCACATGACATATAAATGACTATTCACACGAGAGCGACCAACGACCGACGAATGAACGAACGTTCGCCCATTTTGACTTTTTGTTCACATGCATTTTTTTTATTCGTCGCGAATGGCGTTTACTTAGACAACTTAGAATGATTTTAAGGTTAGTCGCGCGCGAACAATTCATTCGTTGCAGTGTGGATGGTATGTGGAACGCGAATAGTTTTTGACAGTTCGTAGCAATCGTATTGTAATTCGTGACAACCAACTCATTTTCTCAAATTTCTCTAATTTTAGCAATTATACAACATAAATTTTAATATAATAACATTAAATTAAACTAGATTTCTATCCTTTTGTAAAGTTTTTTTGAAGAGTTTAGGCTTATATACATACATTATGCTTTAAATCCCATTTGTTTCTTTATTCGTTTTTCGTTGGTCGCTTTCATGTGAAAAGTCATTAAGACCTGACGTTTTATGCGGCACACGAATTATACCGAATAAACAGCGGGACGTTTTTACTGTACACTTACTAAATCAAATTTGCCGTAACCGCAGTATTGGTTCAGTGACAAAAATGAAAGAATTGTTGTACTTTTAAATTGGTACCGAAGGCCCCAAAGTATTGGAAAATGAATATTTTCATTTCAATTACTCTCTCACAAATGTCCATAGGTACTAAAACGTCATTAGTAGTAGCCGTGTTTTTTTTGCAAGTCCATATTGAAGTGTAGAAAAAAACGACATCGGAACTTAGGAACTTCTTTCCAAGCAGTAGGAAGCAGAAGCACTGTGTACGCTATTGCATTTGTCAGCTGTATTGACGACTAGCATCAATCAGCATCCAAAAACGTCACTTTTGACTTATCTGAACAAATTATCGATAACATATAGATAATATTATTTTGGCATCACGGTTTTTATCGGGTCTTAGATTAATTCTCTACAATTCCTTATGGACTTGCAAAAAACAGGCCTAGTATATCCTGCGGGTTAATGGTTAGTGCGTTGGACTTTTATCTACACCTCAAACAAGTCTTGTGATCGATTCCCAGGGGTACGGCCTCATGCGAGGAAATAACAATTCCTCTAAGAGTACCTCTTGTCATAAACAATTTTTTGTTTTCATCTGAAACGTTTGCCTGAAGCTTGTCCAGCTGACATCACCAAAACAGAAATGTTTTAGAGTCGTTAGTCCTTAAGTCCATGGTTCTCCAACTCCAAATTTAAAGTCCTAATTATTTGTTTATTTTTTTTAAAGTATTTCAAAAATTAAATTTCTCAAAATCAAAAAATTAAAGAATGCGTCAAGTTCATATATTACTCTCAGTTTTCTAGTCATCATTTATACACCCAAATCAATAAAGGCGATTTATTGGCAGTTTATCTCAAATTCTGGATTAAGTAAGTTAGGAAAATTCCTCTATACCATGATCATTTTGAATTAATTCCAAAGGTGATATTGATACCTGCAAGTGCATATGCCTAGTACTTTCATGCCTTCTATACCCGGATCTTTAACAAATCTCACACAAGAATCCACACTTTAAATTAGAACGCTCAAGGCGCGAAATAAAAGTCACAACTTGGCTGCAAATGGCAAACTAAAAATCCCAACATCACTTAATTATCTCCTTGTTAGGGGGTCCATCAGTCATGCAACTAAATTGCATAGATACTCGTCGCACTTTCTGCAAATGATGACTGGTTGGAGCGGAGAGGGTGGGGGTGAATATGAGGTGGTGCATCACGGCTTCACAGCTCAAGTGTTCCGTCGACAAGCCTCTATGTCAGAACAACAAGCAACAAAAACACCAGACACACATTCCAAAAATTGTGCATCTCTCATAACAGCATCAGCCATCAGAAAACCACCCGCAGACGCCACCACTGCTTCAGCAGGCAGACAAATACAATATAAAAAAAAACTCAAAACTAGGTGCTAGTGTCAAAGGCCCCCAAGTGATTGGAGGATAATTGCAACGCAGATTCAAGAGAACACCACCACTGGATTCCACAGAACACCATCACAATGCTGGAGAATGCCATAAGAGAGGCGCACTAATTTGCAACACAACTATCAGATAATCCGCTATTTTGTCCACAATCGCTGCCGCTGATGCTGCTGCTCTACTGGTGCTGGCTCTATACTCCACCATCGTGCTGTCCTCATCGTCGTGGGTCGTGGCCGTAGTGTGGACCAGAAATCCTGGTTTATCATTCCCCGGGTCGGAGGATAGTTCGGGTGGGCAAGTCAACAATCGGCATGGCGCGCGGCGGGCGTGTGAGTACTCAGGAGGTAGGTATACCTCAACCTCAACGGAACAAGCTTGGACTGCTATGTATATATGTGCTTGCACAATGTTTGTCTGGATCGCTGGCTTTGTTTGTGCAATGCTTGGATGTGTCCCTCACTATAAGTAAGAAGATAAAATTCAGGAAATGACCTGCGCCCAACACCCCTGCCATCAGATGCAATGCGATACCGGGGTTTATTGATGGGCTTTTAATTACACCAGAACTGGCGGAATGGTGTTGCTTTTTTAGTGGCTTCCCAGCGGGAGTTCTCGGATTTGGTTGGCGGTTTCAAGAACATCATCCGAGAGTTGACCATAACTGTTTTGGTTGCACAACTATACCAGAATGAAGCCACCACGAACCAACCACCAACTATGGTTTCGGGCGGCCTGGGCGGCATAATGTGCGACTCATAACTGCGAACGATAAGCCGTAAACGATGTGTAAGTTGCGGGCTATAATTATACAAGTTTTTGTTTGCTATAAGAGGGCATACTTTGGCATACTTCTATGTGTCCTTATCAGAATAAGGGTTGTTCGGCTAATCTGAAACGAGCGGACACTTGAAAAATTAATTTTAAGGACTTAATCGTTAACTAATGTTCTCTATTTATTGAGTTCCTAGGTTTGTTCGGGTTAACAAAGAGATTGTGTTTTAATGTAATTGTTATGTATGTGTATTATTTTGGGCTCTGAATAAGGTAGTTCTACGAGTAGTTATACTTAAAAAGCTATACTGCAATCTAGTATTCACCACACAATTTTCTAGGTTCAAGGCTCGATAATGCTAAGGAATTTTTAAGGTATTAATTTAGTGGATATAGTTAAGAAAACATAGGAGAAAGTTAAAAGTTTTAAGAACATCATTTTCCTCGTGACTGAGGTAAGTTCGCCGCCGCCGGTGTCCAGGATCCTTCCCAATAACGCAACACAACTTGAGATTGGAAAATCTAAGCTCCGATCGGGATCCTTATCGGAAATCCTTGTCCCTATCTCTCTTGTCTCAAAAAGCCTACAAAATAAAGCGGATAGAATTCTCTGAAGAGAGCCTTGTCCAAAGAGCCACTTGAAGAATACCTAAGTCAAAAGAACAACAGGGGTTCGGTGATTTTTATCAGAAAACCTATGTCCTTTGAACGGAACCTAGGCAACAAAGCGGTCGGAACCCACAGAGGAGAACCTTGTCAAGTGTGCCTCTTGAAAGAAGCTCAGAGGAACAAAACGTGTCCAGTGATCATTAACAGAAAACCTATGTTCTCTCCTAGTACGCATCCTAGAAAAAAAACAGTCGGAACTAAAGAACTTTTAGAGGAACTAAACACTAATACACAAATTTAGGGAGCAAATCGGCAGGAACTCAAGGAAGAGAACATTGCCCAATAAATTATTTGAAGGGCTCAGAGGAACGAAACGGTAGGGTATTATTATAGAAATTCCTTAATGAATAAATACTATGTGATAATACTTACAATAAGGCCCCCTCTATCTAGCTAATGTCCTAATAATTTATTTAACAAAAATTGAGCAATCCAAAATGGAGACTTTGAAATCGTATAACTCGTTGTATTCAAGTCCAGTTGCAAGTGTATTTTCATTTTGACAATTAAGAAACCAACTTTACATTGGTTAATGACATAGAACTAATTTAAAAACAAAATTTTCATTAGTGGAAACAAATTGAATGAGATGAGCTGTTAAGGTTTTGGTAAACTCAGCCCAGAGTTCGTTTCAAGTCTTGTTTCACAACACAACATGACACAAAAAATAATGATTTTTATAGACAAGTTGTTAGTCCATTATTTTTCCCAAAATTAATAAAAAACTAAATTAAATTGAAAACTGCCATCTGTTGGTCTTGGTTGCGGAAATATCTCCATCCGCATCCGATGACCTTTTTAGATTTAGGTCAATTTTCAGTAAAATCACTTTTGGTGGCCATATTTCGATAACCAGACCACGCAGAACCTTCTGGTTTTGACCCGTGAATAGCTCTTACAAAATTGACTAGACATTTTGGAAACCGCAACCTTTTACAAGGCCTGGTTTCGAAAATATCGCCACCCAAGCACATTGCTAGATAGTAAGGCTCAAAAATCTGTGGAATCAGCAAAATCACTTGGGATGGCCATATCTCGATAACCAGACCCCACAGACCCTTCTGGTTTCGACCCGTGAAGAGCTCTTTGAAATTGACTAGAAATTTTGAAAACCGCAACCTTTTACCAGGCCTGGTTTCGAAAATATCGCTAGGTAGTTAAGGCTAAAAAATCTGTGGAATCAGTGAAATCACTTAGGATGGCGATATTTCGATAACCAGACCCCGCAGAACCTTCTGGTTTTGACCCGTGAATAGCTCTTACAAAATTGACTAGAAATTTTGGAAACCGCAACCGTTTACCAGGCCTGGTTTCGAAAATATCGCCACCAAAGCATATTGCTAGGTAGTAAGGCTCAAAAATCTGTGGAATCTGTAAAATCACTTGGGATGGCGATATTTTCGATAATCAGACCACGCAGGACGATTTGGTTTACATTTTTCATCTTTGGCACTCTCATGAAGACCAAGGATTGGAACGACATCTTAAGCATAGCGATAGTACTTGTTAGATTGTGTCTTCTAAATCAAAGGGCACGGTAGTGCCCAGCCAAGTTCTGGCACTACACCCTTTTTACAGGAACAAACTCAGGCGATTTTTGACCCCTCCCTATCTTCAGTACCAATGAAGTCAGAAACTTAAAATTCCGAATATTTGCTAAGCTAGTCAGGACAGGCGCCTCACCGAATTTCAACTTTCTAGCTTAAGCGGTTCCTGAGATATAAGGCCTCAAAAATCACAAAAACCGTAACTGACTGACTGACAGATCATCAAAATTATGGAGCACTTCCCGACGTCGTAGAACCTTGTAATTTTGCACAACGGTAGGTCTTGTCATGCAAGCAGAGGAAAAAATTGAAAATTTGAGGTTTTCCATTCAGGGGGCGTGGTATCCGCCTACTTTCTCCGAATTGGTGTTGGTTAAATGGAGCATTTTCGACTGCTGTAAAACGATGAAATTTGGTAAACCGGTAGGGCTTAAATTACGTAGAAGAGACCAATCATAAAAATTGAGGTTTTCCATTCAGGAGGCGTGGTATCCGCCCACTTTCTCTACATTGGTGTTGGTTGCATGGAGCACTTGCAACTGCTGTAAAACGATGAAATTTGGTAAAGTGGTAGGGCTAAAACTGCATACAAAGAACAAAATATAAAATTTGACGTTTTCCATTCAGGGGCGTGGTATCCGCCCACTTCCTCAGTTATTTCATTTCGAAGATAGAAGTGATGCAGTAGTGCTCTGTTTTCCAGGTCGTGCTTCGGGCGAATGCAAGCATTCACCTTGTACACTTGCTGAAACGCAGCCCCCACTGCCTCCACTTTCTCCCTTTGATCCTCAACTATAAAGAAGTCATCGTCCAAGACGGCTTCCTCTGGATCAATTTGTGCTGTCAGGAGTACGTCTGTGTTCTCTACTGTTCTCTGGAGTTTAAGACACGGAAGGTCATTTTGATTGTTTTTCCTAAATATCTTATTGATTTCAGGAAACATACCAGGGTCGCTGGAATTTACATTCAAAAATCGGTGGAATCTGTGAAATCACTTGGGATGGCGATATTTTCGATAACCAGACCACGCAGGACGATTTGGTTTACATTTTTCATCTTTGGCACTCTCATGAAGACCAAGGATTGGGGCGACATCTTAAGCCTAGCGATAGTACTTGTTAGATTGTGTCTTCTAAATTTAATACTACTTGTTTATCTTATCCTACTCTCCACTAATTTCAGCGCCATCACCTGGATAGCTTTGCACAGTGGTTCTGTTTGTATGGGAGAGGTTGTCAATACCCAATAAAATCTGAACAACTGAACGGATTTGAATGAAATTTGGTACACATGTTAAAATTGGCTTGCTTTTTACATATTTGGTGAAAATTTTGTTAAGAAAACATGATCAAAAAAAAAATTATTGATGTTTTTATACATTTTCTGGATTTGCATATTTAAAGTTTTTTAATGAAATCTGACTTATTGAACGGATTTTCATAAAATTTGGCACACAGATTGAGATTGTTTTTATACTTACCTACATATAAATTGAGAATTCGGTCGACTTGAAGGATTTCAGCAATTCGTCTCCTCTTAATTCGAAACGAGTTTTCTAAAAATGGCTTTTTTTAGTCTACCTTGATTACTTGTTGACTTTTTTTTTTCTATTTGAGCTTGTGCAGAACTGAAACCTTTGATGAAATCAAGCCAAACTCTATTTGTAGATAAAAATGTGTTATTTTTTTTTTTTGTGAACAAGTCTCCCACAGTCTACGAAAGGACTTACATAGCGTATTTATCTTTTTCTTTGGGTCTAAACTTTCAATTTGGTAAGTCTCCTTAAAAATTGTCCATGTCTTGTTAATTTTGTCAACACTGCGACCTTTTCTCGCCGTATGCTAAAATTTAAAAATGTCAGTGCGCTTGATCATATTGCTAGAATCTAAAAAAAGTGGAACACAGTGTTTTACTTCGGGTCAAAGTTTTCCTAACTGCTCGCGCTGTGTTATTTATAACCCCTTGAGTGTTATATAAAAAAAATTAGTTTGCTAAACCTTGAAATTTTGACTTTTAGCCTATGGGAGAAACGACTGTGCGTTGGTATCTACCACAAAATCACGTTCCATGCAAATATTTTTTTATTTTCTTGTATTGAACTACTAAGCCGATTTCTATCATCTTTTCTTCCTTAACCCATTGCCTGGCCACGTCCTTATCGTAACTTCATGAAGATAACATAGATGTTATTTTCGTAACGGAATAGAAGAACTATGTATTAAGTACACATCCCCCCCAAGCTACTCGTATCCTTCAAAATATTAATGTTATAATACGCTAGTCAAGAGTAATTAAACTCACGCTTAGTTTCCTTTTTCCTGCAACACTGTCAGTTTCACAGAAAAGACATACAAAAGTTGTATACCAGCCAGTACCTACACTAAAATAAAAAATTGAAATCTGTCAAATGAGCCCCCGTCATCCCGTCAAGGCCAACAAACCTGACGTACTTTACATTTTCCTCCATGGCATCGCCACTGTATTCACATTATTGCCATCAAGCAATCCGCCACGCACTAGATGATGCCTTGCCATGCCATGCCACTAATAGCGCAATAACTCAGCTGATAACTTATTAAAATCGCTGACACCTGAAACCAAATCTCCTATCACAAGCTCATTCACGGTTTGGCTAGAGCATGCTATTGAATGGAACTCAGGGTGGTTGAGGTAGAGTATCGATGGACAGAGGGCGAGGAAGATCCCCCTGTAAATACCGGGCTGTTGAAATCGACTGCGCCCGGGGCATTTCGGCGTATTATTACTTTTGAATTTTCCTATGTACCTACGTATTTTTGTTTTCGTGTGTTTGTGTTGTGCTGGGTATTTGGATCCAGAGTTTAGGTTTGTTGCAGTCGTCTATCCTGCAATTCTGGAAATTACGTGGCGTTGGTCGTGTTCATAGCGTATAATATTTGTGATGGACTGAAGGCGTGCTCATGGGTCTGAAGCTCATAATATAAGCATTTATAAAAGTGGCACTGTATTAGCTAGTCAATAATAGCGTTTGATTGAGGGGCAGTTTGAGCATTTTGAATTTGCAGTTTGTTTGGGATAAACGAAGAGAATGTTTTTATTTTCATCTGCGTGATGTGCTAGCTATGTGATAGCTTGAATAAATTAAAACTATTGATGGGGGAATTTTAAGTAAGATCTGAACTTTAATCATTTTTAAAAGATACCTATTTGGAAGGAAGCAAGTACGGGACATATTATGTAGGTAAATATTGTTTTCTAAGACTAATAAAATCTCATTTTAATCATCTTACTTCCAAAAAAACATTGCTCCTCTGTGCAAAGGGGTAATTTTGATGGAGCAAAATTTTAACATCATAGGCTTCAGCCACGCACTGAGCGACGAGCGACTAGGCGATTGAGCGACGTCGCTCTGTCGCTTAAAACAATGACAAGTCGCTCAGGGTGTACGTGGCCACCTCAATACAATTTCATGTGTTTGACATGTGTTGAACACTGATCTCTATAATACACTGGATAGCGCATTCATCAAAAAAAGTTGACTCCAATTGAACATTGTTATATTATGAAGGCCACCACGGTGCCGTATAACAGTATAACTGTATAACATCTAAAACAGCATCATAAAGCGCGAAACAGATTGAACCAGCAACAGCACTGTCAACAGCAACAGCGGCCGCCATTAATTTAGAACTAATGCATTTCAATTGTTCAATACACATAAGAACAGCAACGCCCAAAGCGTCGTTAGGCCAAAGTCCTAAACTTGTTGTTGCTGGTGCAGTATTGTCAACTTTCCCACTGCAATATTTAGTGGCATCACAATGCAAAACAAAATAGAATGTAAAATAATTTTTTCATTTTGCTACTTTTTTATTTGGGTTGCAATTACCGTGTGAATAAAAGACAATAAATAATTTTTGATAAACTAAAATTGCAAAATTAAGTGACCAAAAAGTAATAAAGAATAAAAAACTATCGTGAGTGTTAAAAAATCGCTGAATAAATCGTGCTTGCCAGTCTTTTGCCTAAAAAACAGACAACTGAAACGACATTTCTTCAATTTTATTAAATTGTCAATCAAAACAAATGATTTTCGTCCAATTTTCAATTAATTATTTTGATTTTAATAATAAATATTTAAAATTTACAAATAATACGAGAAATAGGAGAAACAGATTGACGCAGCAACTTTAACAGCAACGAAAACTTCAACATCAAAAGTCTTGTGAAATACTCGTAGATTACAACGCGAACAGCATTCAGATTGGCACAACAACTTTAACAGCAAGTTCAACCGCAACTTTAACAACCACGTTACTCTTTTAAGGGCCACTGTTTTAAATGGCTTTGATTACATTAACACAGAAACTTCGACATTAACATTAGACCTTAACCCTAAATTCGATGTCACTGTGCAAATGCTACCAACTTTTGCGGCGAAATTTGTCAGTATTATCAACACTTAAATGAAAATGTAACAACCATCTTTTTGATTCGTCTATTTATTTTGGTTTTGACAATGGAAGAATTGCTAAAAACAAATTAATTTTAATATGACAAATTGCGCAAGTCGTATACATTGAAGCGATTTACGTTATTTTTTTTCGTTAAATGTACGGCAAAATCATTTCGCATTTGAATTTACTTTGATTATATGCTGTCAAAAACGCTGTTCACGTTGTAATCAGCGTTGCCCCCCTACTACAATCGTAGTGTTTTTACTACACTTTTTTTTTCAAAAGCACACACTACGCACGCTCCTCCAAACACTACACTTTTTTTCAAAGCGATAAGACCAAAGTGCATTTGATATACAAATCCACAAAACAGTTTTTATTAGAAGTTATGAAAAATGTTTTCAAACTTGATCTTATGTATAGCAATCAATTTAGATTTCTAAAACAAAGTTCATCACGTTGCGTATACGTCCATGTATTTTGGATTTAAAATCGACGAATTTTGCTGTAGAAACGAAATTGAAAATAATATTTTAGAAAAAGTTAAAACGAAGTCATGCCAATTTTATGTAGCTTTATGCGAACAAATAAGTCATTTAACTCTTCTTGACCCTATCGAAATTTCAAAAGCAGACATTCCAACTATAATTCCCATTTTGAAAAAATTTCCATTTCATATACAAGAAAATGAAACAAACCATGATAAATGACGAATTTTGTTCCATTATAGATTCACAAGAATCGTTAAAAGAATATTTCAATGAAGACATTGTTAAAGTTTGGGTCAATTTATTGAGTGCCAAAAATTTTCTTGGAAAGCCAGCTTTTGAAAATGTATGCAGTTGCATGCTTACTTCGTGTAGCTTGCCTCATAGCAGTGCAAATGGCAGAAAGGTTTTTCTCAAGTTTAAATATAATAAAGGAGTATTTAAGAAATAATTTAAATATTTCAACATTTGATGCAATTATTCAATCAAAAAAACTCTTGAAAGACTTAGAGTGAATTTTTGAGCCCCCCGCAAAATTAATAAAATTTGCACACAAATTCAATTACCACAATGCAAGTCATAATACAAAAATTAATCCTTAAATGTATATTTTTGGTTTGTAAAGATGTAAATAGTTTGTTTATTATTATGTAAAATTTTTTTATGAGTTGTGTATACATATAGTTTATTATACCTATCTATATTTAAAAGTGAATTAAAGGATTAAGAAATTTGTAAAATTATTTTGTTTTTTTTACTACGTTTTTACTACACTTTTTTTTCCTAAACATTACACTTTCAATCAGTTGGGGGGGCAACACTGGTTGTAATCTATTTCACAAGACTTTTGATGTTGAAGTTTTCGTTGCTGTTAGACTAGGCGCGCACATTCAATTTTTAGTTGCACAACTGTTTGGTTGCTTATAGAAAAGAGATGAACTGTTTGGTTGAATGTCCGCGCAGATGCATATAATTAGATGTTACACAAAATTGCGAACTCATTTTAGGCAATCGTTTAGTTTGTATCAAAACACAAACTTTTTAGTTGCTCGAACCAAGGAGTTGCGAAACTAAAAATTGAATGGGTGCGCCTAGATTTGCTGTGTCAATCTGTTTTCCGCATAATCAAGTGCAGTCACATTTGTTTTCCTCTTTGTCATGTCAAAATATTTTTTTTTGTGAAATGAAGACGTCAAATTATGAAGCTGCCCACCATCTGTCATCTTCAATTGGAGTCAAAAAATTTGTTATACAATGTAGGGAATGCGCAAATGCGCTATCCAGTGTATTATAGAGATCAGTGGTGTTGACTCGTCGCTCAATCGCTCAGTCGCTCAGTCGCTCAGTGCGTGGCCGAAGCCTTAGGTTTCGGCTAAGTATTTTAGTTGAAAATCGCGTTCTTTATTATAGAGCTATTATAAGATCGAGAAAACGACGATTTGATGTGCCCCTATAAATCGTGAAAGGGCAAATTATTACTAAGGTTACTTTTTTTTATTCTTTATTTTTATTTTTTAGTTTTGCCAAAATAACATTCTGAAAATCGCTTTTTATCTTTAGTTTTTCAAACTGGTTAAATTTTCCCTTCCTGCGCTTATTTTCTCCATGGCCTAATCTCTTCGCTTAGCTTTCAGCGACCGATTGAAAAATTAAGACAGATTTGATTGCAGAGCGACCGACAGAACACAGTGTTGCCATTTCTATGGGAGAGCGGAAAAAAATCCATAAAATCTGAAATGTGTAACGGAATTAAATGAAATTTTGCACACATGTTTGGACTGGGCTTACACACATTTTGGACGAAATTTGGTTCAAGGTCTTACTTGGGTTATAAATGGATCAGATGATATCAGGATCATATGGAATTATATCCTCATTTGTTGATAACCGGAAAAACTTCTTGGAGTGGTGGGTCCTATAGTACTTATAGTTCTTATTTCTGCATTATTCTTCTGAAAGTGATCCAGCTGGCAAGGATGCTCTTTCTATTACTTTCCACTTTTTCTCCGTGTAGTAAAATTTTGTGAACATTTGGGGACATGTGATACCAAGGGTATAACGATATCGCGAGCTTAGCTGCTTCTTCACAATATAGATCTTAAATTTTTGGGTATCGATTGAAAAATTGTTCCAAATAACTTGCAATATGACTGCGGCTTTCTGGTTATCTGGTTATCAAACTAATGTCTATTTTGGTGATATCTGCAGCCACATTTGGATTTCCGAAAAATCTACGTGAAGTATTGCCATCATTCGTTGTTCCAGTTCCTTGATTTTCAACGTCAATTTTTATTCCAACCTTTGATGTGAATTCTCTTTCTTGATAGCACGAGTAGGCTCATTAGCTGTCCACGATTTAAAGCTTAAGTTATATCCCAGGTGCAATATGTACTCCATAAATCGAATCCGTGCATGCAGTGGCATTCCTAGAACAAGAGATTCTTCATTCAAGATCTTAGATTGCAACATTCATCTCTGAAGCCTTAGTACCACAAATAATGCAATTGCTCGCAGAGCTAATATATGTCACAGCTTAAGCTACTTTTCCATCTTTCATAGTAAAATAAGGACGGTGTTTAACTTTGACACCATGCATTCCAACAGTGATTGAGCTCTCTTCCAGTTATTGAAATTCATTTTGAACATGGTTTTTCTGTTCTCGTATGATGTCAAAGCTTTCCTTCTTATATTCAAATTTTAGATCTCTGCAATATCTCGTTGAAGACGGACGGGGATTTATCCAAATCATATTATTTTCCCCAGTAGATACGTCATTTTCAAAGGAACAATCGATGTCTCTATAGTTGCCAGTAGAAAATGTCTGCGTATATTCGCTCTGCCCAGATGAATGAAAAGTTAGGAAACACACCTTCTTTGACGTTTAGAAAATTCATATGAATACGATTTTTAAATCGCTAGAAGAAATCCTTCAATGTTTCAGCAAAAGAAAGAATGTTTTCTGATTTCTGGAACAGACATGAATTTCTGCAAAAAAATCGGAAACTGAAGAGCGGTTAAAATTTTTTAGACGAATTGTTTTTAGGAATGGAGCAAATATTTTTTTTTGAAATGCAAGGGTTACTAGATTTTTAGACTTTTGAGAGACTTCTACGTACAAAAAATACTTTGTGAATTGACGAATTTGGTGCTGTTAGTAATGGATAATTTAAAATTCTTAACAAAATCTTATTAAGCTTCTGAGGGTCATTTGTGAGGAAAATTAGATTTTCCCTAACGGTTTTTTAATATTTGTATGGTAGGTAGTTTTTAAAGGGTACTAGCTCCTTAGCTTACAAAATGGAATGTAGTTTCGGAAATATTGAGTTTGCAAACAACTTTTTTTTCCAAAATTTTGGCACAATACTACTAAAACTCTCTCGTCTCTCATTTTCCAGAAAGCAATAATAAAAAACTAAAAACTAAAGAAGGTACCATTAATTACAGTTCTTTCTATTTTTTCCTTAAATTTAGCTACCCTTTAGTTAAAGTTATTTATTGAATTCTTACTCTAATAAAAATCTGTGGAACATTTTTCCAGAAACTCGGTATAACATACATATTTTTGAGGAGTGAAAAGTGGATACTCTTCTTTTCTGCTTTCAAGAATTTTGAGTAAAAAGTAAAATAATTATTCGAAGTAAAATAACTATTCGAATAATAGAAGACCTTCACTTATTTCTAAAACCTATAAGCATCCTCTTTAGTTGATGATTATCTGGTACGTCATTTTTGAAGAATTAAAAAATCTTAATTTTTTTTCGCCATTATCGCTGACTTATTTCTTGTTTGTGTTCATTTTATATATTCTTTAACTGATTTATTTTAATTTTTAGTTTTTCTTTTTATTTGCAAAATTATTTCGAATTTCAAATTTAAACTTGAAATTGTGTTTACGTATTTCTCATTTTCGACAACTTTGTGCCTGAGTAATACTGGTTTCGATTCTAATTAAGCCAAATTCAGAACCATTATTTCATAACGTCAGTAGATGAACTGTCATTCTGAATCCCAATATAACACTTTCACAAGGGCTTACATGCATTAAACTTCGATATTGTCAACTGAAAAAAGTGAGCGAAAATAAATAACTCCATTATAAATAGGAAATCTATTTACTAAAAATATCGGCATTTTTGTCTATCTAAGTGTAATTTAGAAATAAAGATGCGATTAAGAGGCAATAAATTGGAATATTTAAATACGAAAATGCATTAGAACCACCCTCAAGGCGTGATAGATATTAGATAGGTGTATTAGAGTAGTGTTTTATTACAATATTATTTCTGTCAATTGATCATCTGTTGTCAAAAACAAGGCCGAACTATGTATATAACTCTTAATTGAGTGGTTTTGTTCAAAGGCGATTTATTGCCTTACGAGTCTATAGTGAATGTTTTACTATTATTTGAAGTTTATTTCAACTTGAATTAAAAATAAGTAAATAAAACTTTACATGAGTGTGAACAGTTTGGAAACTAAATGTTCCTTTGGTGAACTTTCTATAGGAATCTTTTATACTCATATAGTTAAAATCGGTGGAAAAAGATGACAACTATTAATTTTTCACCTGCTCAGATGGGCTAAGCGAAAATATTACAGTGGCGTAAACATACACACAGAAAAACAGAATATGGGACCTATCCACCAACACAATACTATGGCTGACCACGAAACGAACCCGGAAAAATTTGTGTCTGGTCTTGATCTTAGTAACTATGACAATACCAGCCAGAGTTGCCCTTAGTAATTTTGTTGATTTATTTAGCAGAATTCATAGTATTATCATGGAGCGTGATTTTGTATTGCGAACGCTAGCTCGTGGTGACGCAGAAATTAGCGCACGCTTTTACAGTGGAGAGTAAGATAACATAAAAAACAAGTAGTAAGGAAGAGAATATTTTATTATTAAATTAAGCAAAGACAAATCTAGCAAGTACTGTCGCGAGCTTAAGATGTCGCCACAATCTTTCGTCTTCTTGATAGTACTATAAGTTTTATATACAAAAATAGTACTAGCAAGAAGTCGAACGATTGTGGCGACATCTTAAGCTATTGACAGTACTTGCTAGATTTGTCTCTGCTAAATTTAATAACAAAATATTCTCTTTTTTTCTACTTATTTTGTATCTTATCCTACTCTCCATTGTAAAATCTGGCGCTAATTTCAGCGCCACCACCAGGCTAGAGTTCGCAATACAAAATCACGCTCCATGATAATACTATAGGTTATATATGCACAGATTATACTAAGTTTTCACCCAAAGATAATCCGGGGCTTAGGGAAAGAAATTTATGTGGTGTTTCCACCGCACTAAAATATCAAAAACTATATTAATATTAACTTCGACAGAACCTATTTAAAATCTAAAGGTGTTTATTTTTTCTTATAAAGTGGAAGTTGGAGAAAGAAAGTTTCATTTGTGTCAAACGATAAAGAATCATCGAGATACTTTAGCACGATATGCATGTAGGTCAGTTCGAAATATAAAACAATTAATCCAATGAATGTTAAACAAGAATTATTACTAACCTTCTGGATTAGCGAAATTAATATGTAGGTATGTTAAATATTCGAGATTTGAAGAAGATTTAAGCTGAATCCACTAAAATCCTGAAATATCTGTTGGTAATAAGAATAACCATCTCTTTAACACCAATATCTATCTTTAGGGAAGCTTCGATTAAGAGTGTAATGCAAACCATTTATTATTTTTAAAATGACCACTTAAGGTTTAAAAGAAAATATAATAATTACAAGGAGACACAACACTATTTCGACAAACTTCAAAAGGCCAGAGATTATTCCACATCAAGACGTTAACTCATGAGAAAATCTTTCCTATTTTTTTTTGTTTAACTGAAACCTGATGTATGTTTCTCCATATCGTTTCCATCCTCCAGCTTTAAGCCACACATTCAAAAGTCTCTAGGAAAATGAGTTTTAAATTGCCGGGGGCTGATCGAAATTACAATTGAAAGTTAAATGTTATTGGTAACTTTTAGTCGATGGAGTTTCAATGAATTAAATGTGGATGAATTCCTTTTCTGGCAAAAGAGTGGGGTAGGTAGGTATAAAGGAAATAGTCCGAACGAAGAATATACCTACCTATACTTACATATATGTTATATAAATACATTTAACAGTAACAAGGACTATTTTTCATTATTTGCAAAAGTTCAATGAGTCGATTCTCATACATATAGTATACCCTTCATAGACTAGAGAAACCATCAAGAAGGACGAAAATGACGACGATCGACGACAAAGTAACTAACGATATGTGATGATAGCAAACGAAATATCGTACAGCAGTGGGAAGAGTCCTTTTTGTACTTGTTCGATGTATTTAACTTTAATTTCGATTGAAACAAAACATTTGTCAAGTTAAGTTTTTTTTTTTTGAAGGAAAAGAAATAAAGGAATATATGTATATTTGTATTATTTCTACAATGGAATTGGATCCTATTTTTTTTCGATGTAGGTATGTATGCATATCCCCATATTAGGGGATCCAGAGAATTTACATTAAATAGTTTTATTTCGTTTTTGGTTCACAAGTAAATTATTCAGATCGAAATTGTATTTACTTTCCCTAAGCAAACACCTGTATATAAGTTAAGGACAAAGGATATTCCATTGTAATGGAATACTCATTTATATCCCTTCGCGCTCAAAATAAATGAGAGCAAAAAATATCCAGTTAACAATGCATTAGACACTTTTAATTCGTCCAATAGAAAAAGAAGTTGGTTAAGGTCTATTTGCATTGAAGTATGAAAACATAAGTTGAACTGAATTTAAGTCGGAACCATAATTTTCTCATTTGGTGGTGTGTTATATTTTATGTTCGACTTTTCACACTTACAATGAGAATTGTGTTAGCAATAGGAATAGTAATCGGCTAAACAGCATGGTATGGTACCATCGCAACAGAAGGGGTGTTGGCACAACACATGTTAAACAACACATGACATGTGCTAAATATGGTTCTGCGCATCTGGACTTAATTAATGAAAAGTGACATAACAGCTCGCGTAGGTTTAATTAATACCGAATATTTAAAGTAGAATAATATTGAAACAGCTACAATGGAATAGAGAAATTTTATTATTTAATGATTACTGACTAAAATTTGATGGGCTAACTGGTCAAGCTTTCAAAACCTTTTGAATTAGGCGTAAAAAAAACTTGCCAAGTAAGTCCATCAAATTTTAGTAAGTTATCATTAAATAATAAAATTTCTCTATTCCATTGTAGCTGTTTCAATAATAATCTACTTTAAATATTCGGTATTAAACCGTCATGAAGTAAGAACTTGGCGTACTTTTAGATCTCAGTACTTTTCACGGCTGACTTGTTACACAAAGGTTTTTGTATAGAAGAACTTGGCTCTTTTTTTAACATTTATGTTGTTGGTCTGATCTCACTGCTTTTTGCAAAGATTTTAATATTTTGCCATGTCAAAATCTCGAAAGATACGGAAAGATAGAAGGGTGGACTCTACCTACTAAAATCAACTTAGTTAATAGCTTCCTATTTCTTTTGGTATATTTTCTTTTTGTTAATGGTTATTTTGATTTACGCTTCAATTGTTTCTTCTTGTCCTGGCAAGATACCTAACACTAACATACCTATCTTAATTATAACTACTAGTACCTATGTACATCCGCTCAAAGTCATAAAAAGCAATAATTGTTGAGGATGCGATGATGTTTTTGTGTCAATTTTAACTCTTTTTTAAATGAAGGTAGCCCACCAATTAATAGCCTAATTAGTGGTTTTATTACAGTTCACATCACAGTTAAGAATTTTTTTCAGGTATTGAAATGTTTTCTTTTTTCATTCATGTTAACATAAACATCACATAGAGTACCAAATCGAGCATTCTGGTTCTAAGAAAAGTCATGAATTTTCAAGATGCATGTATAGTTTCAAAACGACAATAAAAAGATACCTCGAATGAAAAATCTTAGATTTTCTATTTTTCGCTTTATATGTATATTAAGCTATACCGCTCCACCAAATTTCATCATTCTACAGAAATCGGAAGTGCTCCATATAAATTAAACTTTTTTTCAGAAAGTGGGCGGATACCACGCCCCCTTAATGGAAAACCTCAATTTTTATTGTTTGTGTCCTTTATATGCAATTTGAACCCTATCGTTCTACCAAATATCATTGTTCTACTGCAATCGGAAGTGTACCATATAATTTACATCAGTTCTGAGGAAGTGGGCGGATACCACGCCCCTGAATGGAAAACCTCAAATTTTATATTTTTTTCTTTGTATACAATTTAAGCCCTGCCACTTTACCAAATTTCATCGTTTTACAGCAGTCGGAAGTGCTCCATTCAACCAACACCAATTCGGAGAAAGTGGGTGAATACCACGCCCCCTGAATGGAAAACCTCAATTTTTATTTTTGGTCCTTTATATGCAAATTGAGCCCTACTGGTTAACCAAATTTCATTGTTTTAAAGCAGTCGGAAGTGCTCCATTCAACCAACACCAATTCGGAGAAAATGGGCGGAAACCACGCCCCCTGAACGAAAAACTTCGAATTTTCCTCTGCTGGCATGACAAGACCTACCGTTGTGCAAAATTACAAGATTCTACGATGTCGGGAAGTGCTCCATAATTTTGATGATCTGTCAGTCAGTCAGTTACGGTTTTTGTGATTTTTGAGGCCTTATATCTCAGGAACCGATTATGCTAGAAAATTGATATTTGGTGAGGCGCCTGTGCCTGACTAGCTTAGCATATATTCGGAGTTTTAAGTCTCTGACTTCATTGGTACTGAAGATAGAAAGGGGTCAAAAATCGCCTGAGTTTGTTCCTGTAAAAAAGGTGTAGTGCCAGAACTTGGCTGGGCACTACCGTGCCCTTTGATGTAGACAAACGTGCGAGGTGGTCGTCCGAGTTTTTCCGGCGAAAAATCGTTCGCTCCCCATTAGGCAATTATGTTTCGGATTTTAATTTTAATCAAAGATTTCTAGTAATTTATCAGTTTAAAAATATAAGTTGTAAAAAAATAATAATCCAGTAACCTTGTCACCAAAAAGGGAACATTTTGCGTCAGCTGCGGTAGCCAAAATTTTCGCAAAGTTGCTTATCATGGTGGCCAATAAGCTGATTGCCGATAAAATTGTCTGAAATCCAAGAAAGTCGATAAAAACCACGCCATTGTCTACTTTTCTTCAATTTTTGGCGTATTTAATAGTGAATTACTAGTTTTCGATTGTAAATACGCCATAGGTTTCAAGTCTATAAACGTTTCTGCAGGCCCAATAGTTTCCAAAATATAGCTCTTGAAAATACGTCACTATTGCGAACTGGGAAATTTTCAACAATATTTTTGTATTCTTTGGGAATTTGAAAATTTGTGAGCTGAGGGTACCGAATATAGTAAATAAGTAAGGGGATTTTCCATTTTAGATACCGGCAGTTTAAGTCACAGTCCCTTACCTGTAACTGCCTCCCCATCTTACCATCATCTCAATTCCAGGCCCTTCTAAGTACATCAATTCTCTTCTGATTAGCTTTTGAATTTGAAATCTACAGAATTTTCGATCCTGGCTCAAGCGCAAAATAATATTTTAGGTCTTCCTAGACACAGATTTAGTAGCTCTTTGTCATCCAGACAAAGGACCTTTGAGAACTGTGATGGCTTGCTCTCAAAATACGAGTATAGATCGTCCTTGTCCCTCCAAATCTAGAAGATATTAGGCGTGTTTTGTTGAGCTTCTTAATGTACACATTAAGAATTGTTAGACATTAAGCTTATTTTGCACATGTAAATACAACAACAACAAGTTAACAGCACATTCACTCTTCAGTAATTTTAATGTAACATTTCTTAATGTGTACATTAAGAAGCTCAACAAAACACGCCTATTGACGATTTAAAGATTCGTTGTCAATTCGCTCGATGTGAATGAGTCTATGTAGGCAACTTGTTTGACTTTTTAGCTTTATGTTTGAATCCATAACTGGTTTTGAACTTCTAAAAATAATAGGAACTTTAATAAAATCTAACTCTTCTTATATCGATTGTATCTCAAATCTGTGCTTGTGGTGTATATCCGGATGCAATCAACTGTGCAAATATCTTACCTCTTTTCAAAAAAAAAAGGTATTGCTAGGGAATTATCTAACTTTAAGCCGATTTAACTATTACCATCGATAAGTAAAGTTTTTAAAAAAGGCTGTACAAAATAGAATGATAAGTTTTCTAAATAATACGAAGTTTCTCAGTGATTTCCAGTGAAAAATCTACTGAAGATACCTTGTTGCAGCCTGGATAGAATAAAATGCACGACTAGATCGCACGAACTTGCTCTTATGTATAAGTACTTTAGAATTTAAAATACATTTTATAAATATAAAACATGGATTTAATGAGATAAAAATTTTGAAATGTATTGAATTGCCGTCTGATTAATCTTTTTAATAATAAAATAATTTTTTATATAACAAATTTCTTTAAAATTTTTGGAGGATAAAATTTGGGATGCCAAATTTTAAGTATTTAGTAATATAAAATTTAGAAATACTCGTAGTTTCAAAAAATAATCGTTCACACGTTTTAAAGATAATGGTTTTTTAAAACAAACTTTTATTTTTTTTTCAAAAATCCCAAAAAAATGTTTTTATGCTTAAGGGGACTCCTGCTAAAAATGTTTGGTTAAAATCGTTCTATGACACGTATCTACCGTTAATAACATTTTGCCCCAACATTTTTTTTGACCAAAATGTAGTCCATGTAAATAATATCACACCTAATTTGTTTTTATCAAAATCATTAGAGTTGTTTTGGAGATAAGAAATATTATGCATTACGGGTGTATAGGGGGCACCGTTAATTTTAGGGCTAAAAAAAGTTCCCAGTTTGAAGAAAATAGCTCCAGTGGCTTAGACTCTAGATCGAGGTACAGACATACGGACATACAGACAGACAGACGGAATTGTCGGACCCACTATTGTCGTCTTCGCTATCATCGCAATGTCAACTTTGATATGGTAGATCATGGGGTACTTCTTGAAAAAATGAAGATGCAGGCTTCCGAGGTTTTATATGGAAATGGTTCAGGTTATATTTGATTTGGGAGTTCCACAGGGGTCAGTCTTCGGACCAATTCATTTCCTGTTATATATCAATTCCTTGTTTAGGCTGCTGTTGAAAGGTGTATTGACAGCTTTTGCTGATAATGTAGGTTTTAGTGCAAAAAGCTACCTTAATCTTACGTCTGATATAAATTGGGATCTAAGCTTGTTAAGGATTTAGTTTGCTGAGCATAAATTAGTATAAAAACTTAATTAATTAATTCAATAACCAAAGTTAAGTTTTTTTTTTTTAATTTTAACATTGACTCTAGAATGAGCTTTTGTAGACACGCAGAAATCTGAGACGGTACTTCCATGACACTTCAACATATTTTTACTTTCTTAAGAATGTTTACTCCTTTCAAGATTTATTATGACATCTTCCATTCAAAATTACAATACGGAATTTCATGTTAGGAAGGAACCTTTTATTATAAAATCCAACTTCTTTTGGTAATGCAAAAGTCTCTTCTGAAGAAAATTTGCCGAAAACCTCGTCCTTATCCTAGTTTTCCTCTTTTTAATAATTTAAAAATTTTTGCAGTTCGACATTTGTAATGTTTCACTAAAATTATTTAAAAGATCAGGAAACCTTAATTTCAGAATTATTTCAAACTATAACATACGTGGAAATTTTCTTAATCAGGTGTATCTATATCGGCTTTCCGTATAACCGCTTTTCGCAAATTTTATGATGTAGCTTCATGTCGAATATAGCTTCCACACTCCATCAGAATTCTCACAGCTTATTTGTTTTTGGTCACAAAATAACTTTGTCATTTATATATTTCTTTCTTTTTATATACAAAGTAAATACCTAGTACTATTTGCACTTATTTCAGTTTGAATTTTAAGAAATAAACTTATAAATTCAATCGAAAATTCAATTCAAAAACCCTGAGCATGTTTCGAATAATTCGGAGGAGCTGTTTTCTACTTGCATATTGCACCACATACTTTGGAATACCACGCACCATAGTTGTATCAGTTTTCCTTCTATCCCAAGCTTGCTTATATCGTCATTTAGAGCTCCTTATGATAAATGCCTCTATATGTGGCTTTAAAGTCGATGAAAAGGAGGATTTTTTTCAGGACATAGGATCGTTGTTTTATAAATGGGGCTTATGGAACTGATAGTCCACTCATCGATCATTCTTGCTTCCTCTCATAGTTCATCGATGGTTTGATACATGAACTCTACCAAAACATCGCCCCAGAATTTGAAAATCTCTGCTTACAAGCCATCACAGCCTGGAGCCAGGGGCTTATTGCACCAACTACAAATTACAAGTACAAATTTGTGAATAAAAAAATTTACATATAAAAAAAACTCGATTTTTGCAAATTTGTTAAAAAAATGCTTGTAATCACAATTTTGTAAGATGGTGCAATAGGCCCCAGGTCATCATCTCTGAGATGATTGGTAGCTTGCACTAGTTCCCGTCTTCTCTTTGACGGTACTGGCACCACCGATTGTTGGCATCTACAGAAGGTGTATGCATAGCGGAGAGCTTTTGACTCATGTATCTACTCTCTGTAAACTCTGGGAACTCCATATGTGCCAAGGCGTCTAAAGTCAAATTGTTTCTTCAAAGTGGTTCAATTTATCGTTGTATCAGAGGTCTAAGAAAGTCCAAGCAAGGATGCTCCAATCTCTTGGACTTACGAAACTAAGACTCTGCAGCCAGTGAGCAAAAATTTTATGGAGCGGGAGAAAAATGTTATATTTGGGCCCAGATTTGTAGCAGACTATGCTAGCTCTGCTCCTTCCTCATATAAATTCATCCTGCAATATCCTTTCTTAGAAGATTTGTTTTTTCTTTTTTTTTTTTAATTCGCGAAATATATTTTGAATTTTCCTCAATTCGTATACACCAGTACGATTTATTTTTCTGCTATAACTCATAGTTTCTTTGGGAAAAAAATAATCTGTTTGTTCCCATGAATAATGATTTCAAGGTCTAAGGAGCTTTATGGAAAAGCATTCCTTCTAAACGCTGAATAAATTACTATAAAGAATGAAAACGAAAAAATGAAAATTGTTTCTTCTCGTATTCAATATTCAAATAGACTTCTTAAAATGGATAAGATATTCGAATAAGGAAGCACTCTGCTTTTCCCTAGCACCTGAGACTCGAGTTAATCCTCTCAGCTTTACCACCTTGACTCTATTTGGTGGTGCACGTTCTGGCGCACTTTTCTCCCTTAGATATATGCAAATATGTCTTACTCACCATAACAACAATATTAGTATGCATCGAATGAAAAGTGCACAACAACAAAAAAAAAACCACCTCTTCGCGAAACGACACGAAAACTGCAATACATCTACCTTATAACCAGAATGCATAGCAAACAAAAAAAACATAAAATTATGATAATCACAAAAAAATGGAAAAAAAAATCCAGAGAAAATCCTTTTTCAAGAAAATTAAGCAAAAATAATGTCGGATGCTTTATGGATGCAGGATGTTACTCTGACTCAAACACCACCGTGCCGCATATCACCCTACAACGCAGCGCAAAAAATAATTGCCCAAGGATAAGTTCTACGGAGAGAGAAGGAGAGACAAACAAAATAAAAAGACTCCTTCATCATGGGCACAACAATATATCAAGTATAACTGAGTATGGCCCGTCAAGACGAGCCGTTGACAAATATACCCTATACTCACTCCTGCCCATCCCTGCTCCTGCGTACAACAAAAAGACATAAGATCCCAACTCCAACCTACCCCCCTACAAGAAAAGAAGGTTCTATCAGCAAGGGGGAGACAAGAAAAATGGCTCCAAGGACTCTCGCTCGAAATTCATAATGTTTATGAGTTTAATGAAGTGCCAATGGCAATAAAATATTTTATTATGGAAATCCTAAAGTTCTTATAATTTTTCACTTTCTCGACATAATCAGCCGCAATAGACGGCATCAGAAGTGGGCAAGGCGGTGGGCGGAAGGTAATATTTGCATTTGCTGTGCAAAAACTCAAAACCATCTTTATCAGGACGAAATATTCTTTTGAGAAGTATTTTCTTAGAAATATACATTTGGAATGAGGAGAGGAATGCAACAAACATTTAATAACTTCCCATTAATATTCTAATATTTCTGTTTCGAAAATTATAGCGGAGTATGATGAATATATCGTGGGTCTTTAGATATTATAATTTATTAGCATTTTATTGAATTTATAAATATTAAGTTGATGCATTCTCATCGGTATTTGTATTTTTAGTATTTATTCAGTTATTCTTGGCGCCATAATACCCTCTGACTTAATGGAAGGGGCGTTCGATTGTCACGGAGAAAAACCGCCAAAAGTTTCCCAGCTGCTTCCACCTTGAAACAAAAATATATTCTTTTAGGGGTACTGCTCCTTTCGAGGAAGTGACAAATCTTCGAAGAGTATTCTAGAGCTCGGAAGAAAATTGTAGAATCCCTCCATCATGCCGACATCAGAAATGGTTGATTTGATAGTTATAAGTAAGTTGTAAAAAACTAATCAATTTATTTTTTTAAAGGATACTGGGTCATGGATTAAGCTGGACACGCGGCCGCCGCACAGTGGTTTGGTTTGTATGGGAGTGCGGAAAAAAGGCTGTTAAATCTGAACTGTTCAACGGATTTAAATAAAATTTGGCACACATGTTAAGATCAGTCGTATACATATTTGATCAAAATTTGGATAGGAAAAATAATTAGAAAAATATTTATTGACTTTTTTCTAAAATTGGAGGGATTTGTTGTTTGTATGGGAGAGCGGAAAAAATTTCTAAATTCTAAATTTTTAAACGGATTTAATTGAAATTTAGCACACGTGTTAAAACACGTGTTAATATATATTTTGCCAAAATTTGGTTAAGAAAAAATCATTAGTAAAAAAGTTATTGATATTTTTCAAAAATTTGAGAAAAATTGAGTTGAAAATTGAAAAATTTTGCATGCAGAAATAAATGGTTTCGCAAAAATCAAATTTCTAGGACCTGGGTCAATGTATTAATTTTATTTTATTTTTCAAATAAAGGTAAACATTTTTTCTAAAAATAATGGATTTAACCAGTTCGTTGTGACAATTAGTACCGAAGAAATCAAACTTTTTGATAAACACCACTGTCAAGACGGAGTTTTTTTAAACCCGACTTAAAACAAGCGATTTTCTAAAAACGGCGAAAAATTGTTTTTTTTTGAAACTTTGAACGGCTTTTTCTTGATTGTTGGGCCGATTTACACAAGTCGTATACTGTTGGAAAGACAAACAATATATCTGTTCAAAAACATAAAGTATATGTTAATTAGTTCGACCGTTTTTGAGAATTAGGCTCATACATGGAAAAGGAGCAAAAAAACGGTTTTTTGCTCATATTTCGAAAACGCTTCTTTGGAAAAATAAATGAGTGCCATTTTCGAGTTCAGAGAGTCAAAATTAGTCTAGAAAATACTTTTTTTTGGAGGTACTCGCTACAAACTAGTGAAATAGACCAATAAAATAAAATTATATAAGAAGTTTCTATCAGAATCGGACATCTACAGAATTTATTTAAAGGAACTTCGGAAAAAGGCATCTAAAAGTTTGTTGAAAATATGCTTCGCGACTTGAAAAAAATTATTTTTCAACTTTGAGGGCTTCTAAATCAGAGCATACAAAATATATGTTAAAAAATACTTTGAAATCATACGCTCGAGTTAGCTAAGAGTACTTAAACATAAAGCTTAAAATGCTAGATATGTCTTTTTCCAAGGACTTTTTTACGCTCTCAGACCACTGTGCGCCGTACTTGCCAAACACAATACAGACGTAGCTGAAACTTAAGCTGTACCCTAAATACCTGTCAAAATATTGTCTACACAAAAATTCAAAAATATTAACACAACGCAACACATTTCCAAGAGTGGGTTTTCTTTTTGCTTTTGCATGCAGTATTTTTGACGTTTTAAAATAGAATTTGTCAAACGACTTTAGGTTTATATAAGATTGAAGCGAACTTCAACTCTTTTCCATTCCTCATTTAGGACCATTTGGTGAAACGAAACTTAAATATTTATGCGTTTCAACCTAAGCGCTTATGTTCTATTTTTTCCTCTACGTAAACTGTCACATAAGAGTTTATGTGGAACATAAATATTTATGTTCCGTATCAGCAAATGGGCTTTAATGGCCTTATTTTAGAAATTCGCAAAAAATTTCAATGAGCTGACCCAAAAAACGAAATCATACATTTGATGTAGCATTGTGGACACGTACATAAGTCTGCTATTAAACGATAAGACTAGATGCATGTTCATTCTTAAAATTCTTCTTTGTTATTTCGTCCGCTGATTCAATCGCTATTACCTATTACTTTTTATTAGATTTATGAATCCAATTTGACAGTTTTCTTTATTTTTCATTTCAGTGTTGGTCTGTGCCTGGGCTCTTAAAAATATAGAAGCAATAAAAAATTGTATTTATTTGCATTGCATCGAAGTTTACTCCTCGCACAACTAAATCATATGAAGCAGAATAGTTAAAAAAATGGACTAATGTCGTTCGAAAAGTCGCAAGCGTGTTCATGCATCGTGTAATAGCAGACTAAGCAAATCAAGATCAACATGTTTTGACGCATCCAGTTCCAGTTTCACCACTACATTGTGTTCAGCGAGTTAAGAAATCTTTAGACAGACGTTGCATCAAATACTCGTATATTGGACAAATTGCTTTCATATATAAATGTTACTTCCTTGAAATAGTGTTGCGGTAAATCTTACCACAACAAGTTTTACCAGCCTGTTTGTTTTCCCATTTTCCTCATCAACACTCATTTCGGCTGTGGCCCCAAATTACTCTCGGAGTATAGTATGTTCCTAGGCCATCAGCCAGATATCTACTTTAAAAGTATTTCGGAGATGTAAGCAAAGTTGGTTTTCAAAGGATAATCGTGTGACAGGTGAGGCAGAAGTTCCACTTTCTACCAAGGCATGTGACAGATTATCCATTATTATAATATAACTGGTAATTCCAGTCATGTAAACCAAAACGGTCGAGTGCCCATCTTACTAACAAAAGCCGAGAGCCCAACATAAGTGTCTTTGCAAATGTAAAAAGGTGATTTTGTGATTTTGTGAGGTGATTCCACAAATCTGCACGAATTTCTAGGGTTTTAGAGAATTGTAACTTAAGGTGTGCAGTTGAATTTTCCCCTGCCATTTAGGATTGATAAATGGTGGAAATTCGTCTGTTGCAGATATTTTTTCCATCTAAGTCTATTCGGTTAGGGATGCAAACTAAGCTAAGCTTGATTTTTCGTTTTATATCTGGTAGAAGTAGAATTGGAGCGAGGTGAGCTGAATTCGTTCATTGAGCTATCTCCGTTGTGAATGGTCCTTTTCAATATGGGCGAAGTCTTGCGCAAAATCGATTACTGAATATCGATACCTCAAATTATCTTGGAAAGAGTACTTCATTAAATCACTTTTTAATAGATCCTGTGTGGCAAAAAAAGCGTAAAATCAATTTTGAAAGCCAAAAACATATCGTTTCTTTTTTTTAATTTTTGAGCTAAAAATCTGTGGAGGTTTCAAGTCAAGAAAGCTTTAATTTTTGTCTTAATAATTTATTTTGGTGGATACGAATAAGAAACGGTTTTTTCAAAATAATAATCACAGTTGTAGATGGGATACGAACCGGCGCGGCGCTCAGTGGAACGAATGTATGGGGAAAACGGCAAAATTAATATCTTGTGAATAAAATAAGGAATTCAACCAAATATTCTTGAAATAGTATTTTAGCACTTATATCCATGATTGTAACCTAACAAGAAAGAAATTGATACACTAAAACTTATAAATCCACGATATTTTATTTAAAAGAGTTGAGCAGCGAACTTGTTTTTATTTTACATTACAGTCGGTAAATTAAAATAAAGAGAAAAAAAAAAAGTTAAAGAAAATTGAAATTTACATAGATATAAAAATTAAAATAGTCTAAAGTAAAAAGCAAATTGTATAAAAATTCAGATGTAATTGCATGGGTGCATCAAAACCCAACACATCGCACAAACCATTGTATGGCAAAAAACCACGTGGCCGCCCGCCAAAAGCAAGGAAATAATAAAAGGATGTTTTCAATATTTGACTTAAAGGATGGGTATTTCCAAATCCACTTAGATTCTGAAACAAGTCAGAATTTTACATTTAGCACACCATTTGGCTGCTACAGATATTTGCGTTTACCACTAGGAGTTTGTGTAGCACCCGAATTATTCCAAAAACTAAATGAGGAGATTTTTGCAGACATTGAAGGGGTTTTTTTATTATTTATTTATTTTTATTGATGACTTTTTAATAGCTGCTTAGACAGAAGAAGAGCATGACAGAATTGTAGAACAAGTTTTAAAAAGAGCAAGGGACCGAAATATCAAATTCAACGCAAACAAAATCCAGTATAAGCAAAAAGTAGTGAAATTTCTCGGATATCTCATTTCGGATGAAGGTATTTCAATAGACAATGAGAGAATTAAAGCCATACAAAATATAAATGAACCAAAAACTAAAAACGATCTTTTAAAACTGATGGGAATGGTAAATTTTGTCCGAGAGCATATTCCAAATTTATCAATGCTAGAAAAACCTTTAAGAGAGCTTTTAAAAAAAGATAATATTTTCCAATTTCAAGATGTGCACCGTGAATGTTTAAACAATATAAAAGATCTTATAGGTAAGGCTCCTGTACTAGTTCCATTTAATGAAAATAAACCAATTTTTATTCAAGCGGATGCTTCTAAATAGATAGATAGATAGATAGATAGATAAAGCCTTTATTTTTCAATCATTCACAAGTACAATAGTTTAGATTCAAAAAGATTTACAAAGCATGGCTTGATAAGCCGTCTGCCGGAAGAACTCAAATAAAAAAGAATAAAAAAGTAGTAATACAATAATGAGAGAAAATAATTTATACAAATAATTTAAAATATATGCGTATACAACAAATATAAAATTTATAGTGAACATTATGTATTTAATATTGCAACTTTTAGTTTAGTCAAAACAAAATAGAAAATACTTCAACCGTCTTAATATTCTTTATTAGAAGCAAAAAAGGTATTTATGTATGTATACATGAAAGTTTAAGTTTGAATTCAAAAAAAATAAAAAAATTAGAAAGATTTATTATTCAAAATTTAATATCATAATAATGTGACTTTTAGTTTAGTCAAAACAAAAAAAAATTGAAGAAAAGTACAAGCTTTTAGTTTAGCTAAAACAAAAAATAGTCGAGATACATCTCTTAAGGCTGTTATAAATAAATATAAAAAGAAGAAAGAAGGACTGCATGTATAAAATATTTATTTTAGGTAAAGGCTTTTAGTTTAGCTAAAACAAAAAAAAAAACAAAAAAGAGCAATTATAATTATATCTCAAAACATATTCATATATTCATTTCGAAAGTTTCTTGCGTGTGAAACATAGCGTATAAGAGGCTTCCAACCAAGGTCTCCATTTAAAACTCTGACACATTCCGCTAGCGAAAGAAAACTAGAACTAAAATAAAGTCTTCGGATTTCCTGCAGAACTGGACAAAGTGCCAGGAAATGAAAAACATCTTCGTTCTGATTTAGGTTGCAGAGGGAGCACACAGGGTTTAAATCTGTTCTATGAGGCCTAAAATTCAGATCAAGCATTTCGGTTCTAGTCTTGAAAATTAAACTCATTTCGAGAACAGTAAACTCTTTTCTAAAATAATTGTTTTCTCCCAGTTTGAGATTAAGCTGCCTGTATGTACTCCTTGATGCTGATTCTGTTCCTCGCAAAACACACAACTGAAACATCGTATCATCTATTACAGATATACATTCATATAATGAATTTTTTAAATCTTCTAGATTATCCACTGTCAGTGATATTGTAAAATTATGTGTTATAGCAAGGTCATACCAGTTTTTGATTGGACTGTAACCGCATCTAAAACAAGTCATGAGAATCCGTTTCTGCAGGTTTCGATCTGATCGCTTTAATACCTTAACAATATAATCCGCATTTGCCTTTAGATTTCTCAGAAATATTTGGGGTAAGCCTGACTCCAGGTGAATCGCGTAATTAGGGGTGTTGGAAGGTAACCTAAAAATTCGCTTGAAGAAATACCTTTGCAGGTTTTCTATTTCTTCTAACTGTTCGTACCCGTACACTTCATTCCCATAGCAAAGACAACTATTCACTGTAGCGTTATAGAAATAGAAAAAGAACTACTGGCGATTGTTTTTGCATGCAAAAAATTTCATTATTTTATATACGGGAGATATTTTCAAGTCATTTCTGATCATAAACCACTACTACGAGTTTTTAACAAGGAAATTTCACAAATTCCAAATGCAAAGTTGCAAAGAATGAGGATATACTTATTAAAGTATATATTTGAAATAAACTTTTTGCCTGGAAAATATATGCATGTAGCAGATTTTCTATCAAGAAACGTCAATAAAAATGAGTCAGGCCGAGAAATACAAGATTTAAATTTAGTGGTGCATAGCCTTAATATTTCTACCAACATGAAACACAATTTTATAGATCAGACTGAGAAAGATGCATGCTTAAGAGAATTAAAAAATATTTTGAAATGTGGTTGGCCAATAAACAAAAACAAACTACGGGATGATTTAAAGATTTATTGGAAATTAAGAAATGAGATCTATTTGCAAGATGAGATTATATTTTTGAATGAAAGAATTATTGTGCCATTAAAAATGAGACCTGAAATTTTAGATAAACTGCATCTACCGCATTTAGGTATAGACAAAACAAAAGCCCGAGCAAGGTCATTGCTGTACTGGCCAGGTATGTCAGAAGCCATAGGAGACAAAATAGCAACTTGTCAAAAATATAGAAATCATAATACAAAGCAGCCGTTAATTTTGCATGAAGTGCCTGAAATACCATTTTTTTAAATTTGTATGGATATTTTTGAATACAAATCAAAAAATTATCTAGTGGTAACGGATTATTTTTCAAAATATATAAATGTTTTAAAATTAAGAAACAAAACAGCTCCTGAAGTAGTTGATAAATTAAAAACAGTTTTTGCTAAACACGGAATTCCTAATCAGATAATTGCAGATCAACCGTTCGGGTCTTTCACTTTTCGTAAATTTGCAAATGAATTTGATATAGAAGTAATAACAACAAGCCCTAATTATCCTCAATCAAATGGGTTAGCGGAAAAATCTGTACAAATAGTAAAAAATCTGTTAAAGAAAGCGGATGATTCGAAGCAAGAGTTTTGGCTCATGTTACTAGAGTACAATAATTCGCCTATAAAGAATTGTTTAAAATCACCTGCGGAAATGTTGATGGGAGTAAAGCAAAGGACCTCACTGCCAGCAAAAATTGAAGAGACTAAAGTAAATAGTTTTAGGGATTTCAAAAACAATTTGAATCGAAATTCAAAAAGGAACGAAATTAATTTTAATAGAACAGCTCATTCCAGGAAAAGTCTTGAGGCAGGTGACAAACTTTGGTTAAGAAATAACAATCAGTGGGTTAAAAGCAAAGTTTTATCCAAGCATAGCTCTCCTCGCTCATTTTTGGTAGAAAGAGAAGACGGGACAATATTAAGGCGGAATGAAAAATTCTTACGCCTACGTAAAATACCGACCTAAGCTTGGCACTTAAAAAAAAAAAAAAAAATTATACATAAAAAAATATAGTTTGTTGATGTTATCTAAATATGTATTTAATGATATAAAGAAAAGAAATTAATATTTAATTTAAATATTATAAATGAATTTCATTCATTCCAAATTTATAATTTATCAATTTTATTGAATTATTAATATTTTTTTTATTATTTTTTTTGAATTAAAGTTACTTATCAAATAATAATTACATACATTACATATTTTATTAGTTGTATAGGTACTTCATTAATAAAAAAAAAAAAAAAAAAAATGTGTCATGAATAATTGTTAATGCATTATATACATGTATACATAGTATTTAAGAGTACGTACATATTAATTTTATTAATATTTTTTTTTTGTAAAAGGGGGATATGTAGTATATGAAACAAACACACCTTCCATCTTACATTCCATTGTCACATTTGACACATCACTGAATATTGTAAATCACTTGTAATAATAAAGTCATACAGAACAGACAAGCCTCTTTCATTATATTACACACTACACCGTAGATAAATCTACGAAGTAGAGACACAGAAAAGCACTGGCAAATGAGGCCATCGGCTTTAGACAATACGACAGAGAGAGACACACAAAGAAAGAATAACAGAAGAAACACATGTCAACAGCACACGGTTGGTATTTGAACGGTCCCCCATCCAAGTACTAACCGCGCGCAATGATGCTTGATTTCGCTGATCGATGGGAAGCGATGCTTTTTTTTTTTTTTTTATATAATTCATTTTTATTTAATTCAATCTTAAAACTATCTTAAAGCTAGACAAAAATTCATAAAAACTAGCCTAATTATCCAATAACTTAAAACTAACTTACTGGGCCTATGCGGGCGCTCTAAGCTAAACTCTATCTTAAATCTAATGCCTTTCGGCCTAAAAAAACTATTTTTAATTCAAAAAAAAAACTATATCTATTTTTTTTTTTTGTTTTCTCGAGAAAATTTAAAAAAACTCGGATTCATTATCTTTTTATATTTTTTATATAAAACTTACAGACTAAAGTAAAACTAATTAAAAACTACCTAAACCAACTTAAACTACTTAAAATAAACTAAAACTACTTAAAAACTAGAACAGCCACAGCAGCAGATTTTTTTTTTTTTTTTTTTTTTTTTTTTTTTTGTTTTTAAATACATGGGAAGAATGTACTCCAATTTTTTTTTTTTTTTTTTTTTTTTTTTTTTTGTGCCACCCTGACTGTCCCTACCTAAGAATACCCTTAAAACTATGTAAGTCGGCCAAGACAACTTGTCAACTATCGCTATCAATAGACAACCACCAAAACTGGTTCTCCTGTCGTACCCTGTCTTTCAGGTCCCGATCGGACACAGTCCTACTGAACCGAAGTCGCTCAGCTCCGTCTTGTGCGAGGACGTCTCGACTATAAAGGAGCCGCCTATCCACAGTACTACGGCCGACGTGGTAGATTAGCGGAACCGCCTCTCTATCCTGGATCAACCCTATACTATCTAAATAGAGGAATGCATTAGGTGCAATATGGCCACTTAAACGCACACTCTCAAAGTATTCTGTGTTGCGGTAGTAAGCCCCAAAGATTAAGCTATTTGCTGAGGTCATCGCTCTCGCAATGTGACTCCGAATCAGCTTTATCAAAAAATTATCTATTCTGTTAATGTTGGCTCCGTTGTATAGAGTCCTGTTGGAATAGTAATGTTTGTACTCCGATTCTGGTGTTCTGTGTAATCCAAGACAACGTCTAAGACACTGCCTCTCAAACACCCGAATCTTTTCCATTTGAGATGGGGCAATGTTGAACCACACCGGGCAACCATAGGCAATCATCGGCCGGATGAGGGCCATGTAGCAAATCACCTTCACCCTGGTGTCAAGCCGGCTGCTGTAAAACAACCGTTTCGTCAGGGCAAAAGCTCCCCTAGCCCTGTTCAGAGCAGCATTTATATGTCTGTCGAAATACAAATACTGATCCAACCAGATGCCAAGGTACTTTACCACACTTCTGCTCGCCAGTGGTTGCCGGTGCGGCCCTACTATCATCAGCTTACGCCAGTTCTTTCTAGTATCCCTAGGGGCTCTAGCCAACGGAGTCCTAAACAGAATCGTTTCACATTTCTGAAAGTTGATTTTCAACTTCCAGTCATCACAATATCGCTGAATCTTGTCGAAGTCACGCTGTAAGAGAATTCTGATAACCTCAACTTTTGTAGCTGTTCTGTACGCTATTAGGTCATCGGCATACGCAATTGCCTGAGTTAGACTACTTATCAGATCGCTGGTGTAAATGCTGAATAGAATCGGCGAGTTCACCGCTCCCTGCTGAAGACCATTTTTTATATCGAAGATTGCGGTAGAAGTTACATTGCCACTTTTGACAACAAACTTTCTACCATTTAGCATGTCATAAAGTATATATAATAGTGGTTTACTTATGCCGAGTCTAGTCAATTTTAGATAGAGACCCTCTAACCATACGGTGTCGAAAGCCTTCTCCAAATCAACCAGACAAGCACCTGTACATTGATTTTTAGTTTTGTTCCATTGGATATCAGAAACGAGTTTAGACACGGCATGAATGGTGTCATGTCCCGCCTTAAACCCAAACTGATTATCCGGTATGATATTATTGTCCTCCGCCCACTTGGACAGAGCTCTATTTATGACTTTCTCGAATACCTTGCTGATACTCGGTAGAAGACTTATCGACCTGAGATTCGCCGGATTGGAGTTGTCCTTTCCCTTTTTCGGGAGAGGATGAACCACAGCTGTCTTCCACCGCCCTGGATAATATGCATTATTCAGTGCGTTGTTAAACAGTGTGGCATAAATGTCAATTGCTTCCTTAGGTAGATGTCGAAGTACAATATTGGATATACCATCGACTCCTGTTGACTTTTTCTTCTTTAATGAGTCGAAGATGAGCTGGAGCTCCATCCTCGTAACTAACAGGGAACTACTCCCCTCTTGCACGGCGATGATGGCATTCGCCAAGTTTTCTTCATTGAACCGGATGAAACCTAGATTCTCTGATCGCCATTGCGTCATTTCATTACGAAGATAGAAGTGATGGAGTAGAGCTCTGTTTTCCAGGTCGTGGTTGGGGTGGATGCTTGCATTCACCTTATACACTTGCTGAAAAGCAGCCCCCACAGCCTCCACTTTCTCCAGCGGATCCTCGACAATAAAGAGGTCATCGTCCAAGACCGCGTCATCTGGATCTGGAAGCGATGCTTTCATCAAAGCCACGGCCATTGACTGTTTTTATTTTAATTTTAATTTATGATTGTTTTCCTATGTTTTGTTATATACATAGATTACATGATTTTAAAAGCTAAATGAATAGTTACACTTATTAATACTTGTATACATAAATTAATCACTATCGCTTTCCGAAGAAGTATGCAAATTACTAAGGTCTAATTCGACGGGTAATCCTGAAATTTCACTATTGTTAACCAAATAAGGATCTATGTTTGGGTCACTTTTTGATAGTTGAAATTTAGCACTAGATCGTATGTTCGAAATATAGGGATCTGACGTTATTAGCAAATGGTTAATCAAGTCGGTAATTGAGTTCACCCTTGAACTCTTTCGAGTATGATCCAACCTTTTCATATTCGTTTTCAGGTTCACATCCCTCCTCTTCGGATGTGGAACTGCAACGACAAAATATGTTAAGTTCATTAAATAACGACCTAAACAGCATTGTACAATGGGGAATAAGAAACCGCGTCGAATTTAATGCTTCGAAAACTCAATGCTGTCTTGTATCGTTAAAGCGTGATATACCCCCATTGCCACTATCTATGAGTGGCACTTGCATCAACGAAACTGAACATCTCGATATTCTCGGTATGTGCATCACGAACCACCTCTTGTGGAACGATCACATACGCGATGTTGCCAAAAATGCCGCAAGATGTTTGGGTTTTCTGAGACGGTGCAAGAAATTCTTCTCTCCTTCTGATCTGGCTACAATCTATAAAACCTATATACGTCCAAAACTTGAGTATAACTCCCATCTATGGGCTGGTGCTCCAGTAACTTACTTAAGTCTCTTGGACAGTATTCAAAGAAGAGCTTTTAAAATGATTGGTGACAACAACATCATTGGCTCATTTACGTCACTCCAACATCGTCGTAATGTTTCTTGCCTCACCCTTTTTTACCGTTATTTTAACGGACTTTGCTCTAGTGAAATAGCCAGTTGCATTCCTCCCCTTAAACAATTCAGCCGTAATACTCGCACTTCTAGGAATGCCCATCAATTTACCCTCGAGCCCAACTTCGGTCGTACTGTGAAGTACAGAGATTCGTTTTTTAGCCGTACTACGCGAATGTGGAATTCCTTACCACGCTCTGTCTTTCCCAGTCATTGCAATGTTCAAGAATTCAAAACCAATGTACACCGACACCTCCTTTCTAACCCCTCCCTTTTTTCCTAATGCTCACGCTGTGTCTCTGACATATTAAGGGTATACAAAAAACCTTTGAGTGTGTGCTAATTATAAAAAAAAAAAAAAAAAAACCTAGCTTTCCTTATTTCCTTGTGCCTTGCTTCCAACGTTTCTTTCGAAAAAACACGTATAGGTAGATCAAAAAACCTTGTTATGTCTTTTGCATGAAGCAAAAGCTTATGGACACTGCTAGGCATATAGTACCAGCTGTACTTCGAAAGGTATAGGTTTTTTGTTTCAAGAATGAGTTCTTCAAACGTGTCCATATTTATTTCTTGACCAGCAGCGAGTGTTATCAAAATTAAACCAAATTTGAAAATGAGATCCTTATCTACACCGGTTATTTCGGAACTCAACTCTGGATTCGAAAAAAACGTCGGGCTATCATTTGTTGCAACATAACCAGGTTTTGGTATGTCCACCACGCGAATGCGAATTATATTTTTCTAGGGGAATTTGGTTAAATTCAGACAATAAGCAATAAACAATATATTGCGTCTTAGAAGGGTACGACAGCATCTAACTGATGAGCCCAACTGTCGTACCTGGGCGAAACGCATCTGGACTAAAGGTCGCAAAAACTTTCAATTTGATTTAATCAATAGAGTCCACAAAAACAAAAACTATAAACAAAATTTTTTTCTTTATATTTTTTGTTGGCCATTAAATAAAACACACGGAAAAAAATCTTCTTTTTAAAAAAAACTATTTTAATTTAAATACCTTGATAATTAATATTATATTCTCCATTATTAATTTAATTTTCAACCGCGAAATATATTTGCACAGCAATTAAATGTAACACAACAAATCACCTTATAACTCTTTATAAAAATAAAATGCACGACTGGGTCGCACGAACTTGCTCCTATGTAATAGAATAAGAATTTCAAAAATGAATGTTATTAGATAAAAACTGTTCATAAGCATAAAATTAAGTTTTTAAATGGCTAAAACAACTTCTTTATTAGTTGGAGGTAAAAATAGGATGACGGCTGATTCAAGCAAATATAGGTTTATGCAAAAGAACAAAAATTATAAGTCTTTGTAGTGGTTTCTTAAAAAAATAAGCTTTTATATCAAAAATTTTTAAAACATTTCTTAAAAAAAATTTTGGTACGTCAATTTAAAGTTTGTATTATTGTTCGAATAAAAATTAAATTTACAAAATAAAAATATTGAGCCGTTTTCGAGATATTGAATTTTCCAAGAAAAAAATAGATTTTTTTTTTCAAAATTCAGAAAAAAATATTTTTCTTAAAGTTTTGAAATACAATGTTTTTTAAACTTTTTAGAAGCTTCTCTCTAAAAAATTTCATTAAAATCCGTTATGTCGATAATGAGAAATTCAAAATTTAAAAAAATTGTTCTATGGTTAGGTACAGTCAGTAATATCTTGTTTTCAAAATTGGCATCTAAACAGAAGAGCTTAAGGAACTGGTAAATCAGCAGGTATAAAACATATTCGTGGAAATAGAATGGTTTACTTCGGACTATGAATCCTATGAAAAGTATTGACGTTGATCGGAATTATTTTCAGAAATCGAATAATAAACCAGAAATACAGTGCTGTCTTCTATGAAGGTAAGAACAAGTTACAAGTTTGACTTTCAACTAATAAATAATAGAAATATCATGTCTACAGAAAGTCAAAATAATGCACTAAATGGGTATAACAGATAAGCTTACAGAAGATGCTCCATTAGTAAGTATAGAGTATCAAAGAATCTCGTAATCTAAGCAATGCTCGAAGGTTATATAAAAAGCCATACAAACTGGTTGCTGAAGCAGGGGGAGAATCAGCTGTATTTAAGCATCATTTTCAGTAGCTGATAACTGGACATGACGTAGGGTATGTATTTAGACAAGAAGAGAAGTCATATCCAGTCAAAGAACTATTTCAAATATGTACAAGGCCAGGAAATGCCCTGTCTTGTAATTTCTTCAATCCTTATTTGAAGCTTAAGAGTAGCACTATGTCCAGCATGTGTGTCCATTTGGCTTAGTATCTCAACGATATTGATACCATCGGCCACTTCAAACGTGTAACTTATTGGTATTGAACTTATGAGGACAATACGAAGTTATTAAATATTATCAGCAAAACAACACCTGAGCGCTTGCTGGGACAAAATAGCGAAACCAAAGGGTTCCAAACTCCTCACGTGTAAAACGACTAGAAGTCATGCTTTACCGTCGGGGTTGAATGTTGCACAATAAACCTAAAAGGAGAACAGAATCTTGTGAGAAGAAGGCTAATGGAAGAAAAGATACAACCGCGAACGCTATGAGCCTTGTCAAATGTCAAGATCTAGTACAAAAAGTCAAAAATATTTACTCAGCTTTTAGACAACAATGCTCCAGCCAAGTGTTTTAAAAATGCTTAAAATTAAAAAAAGGCCATAAACTGCTTCAATATTAGCAAAATGAAATAATTAATAAAGTTAACCAAACCAAATAACATTTAATATTCAAATTTTCGAATGAAAGCAAATTCCCGACAAAAAGCCAATTTAACCAGGCGAAGCACTAAATCACAGCATCAAAACAATAGCCTTATCACTTGCAACAACGACAAAAGGCGGCGCGGCGACACGGCGGCGTGGCGTGCCACCCCTGAGCCTCGAGGTATTTTGAGCTTATCGAATTTCATGCCTTGAAAAAGTATACGCATATTTTCTTGTCTGTTCTGGAAACTGTGATCCTTTTGATTTTGAAAGGTCTCTTAGGTTGGCAATTGTAATTATGGTGCGGCACACAAATAACCTTTCAGCACAAAACCACACACATGTGTTTGAGTGCCAATGTGCCATTGCCAATGCCAATCCATGTTGTTAGATCCTCGTTGTTGCTAAAATAACATAATTCAACTCCAACATCGCATCGTTGTTGCCGCTGTCGCTGTCGCCGTGGCAGCCGCATCGCTATAAAACAAAATCACCATCAAAGGCCCACCAATATCCAGTCATATCCTTTAAAAGTCAATTTACATGTTAACGAGGAATTTAGTTCTCGCGCTTTGGCATAATTTCGCACCCATCGGGCATAACGAACGCAACGCGCTGCGCCGCTATGTGCCGGGGCCCGCTGCCATTCCCGCCTCAGTTTAGTCGTCCTCCATCGTCACTTTATTCGCCCACTTAAATCTCGCGAAAAAGCCATTCAAAGTCGATTTTATGAATTATCCTTAATTGTATCTGAGCAATTAAATTGTTTTCTAAAAAGGTTAGAGGGAAGAGTAGACTGTGACAGCGATTAGAGGGAAGATAAGGCTTGGAGTTCCGGCGGCGGCGGAGGCGCTGCGTCCGTCGTCGCCAAAACATGAGTCACAAAATGCACGAGTCGGAAAGCCAAATTGTTTATAATTATTGCATCGCCTCATTTGGATGTACAAAGTACGAGTTGTATCTCAATATACACACTCTGCTTCACTTACTTATGGACATGTTGTTTTATTTTTTTACTGATTGAAGCTATTTACTCCAGTTAAAAAAAAAACACTCATTTTGTAAAAAAAAAACTTTAAAAAAATGCATATATGTAAATCTGTAGAAAACAGAGTTACAGATCGATCAAAGTAAAGGGTTTTACAATTGGCGCTATTTTGTCTTATTTTAGTGACATCTGTCAAATATATTGTCTATTATTGACTTACTGATGTCAAATCACTATGGCAGGATTGACAATTACGTCCAAATGATAAAACCTTAATATCAAAATGAGTGATCGCATTTGCTGGCCAAATTTGAGACGACCAGTTTGGTAATCAATCAGCCATCATTCTTACGTCAAAGAAACGCAAGATCGACGAAAACATCGCCACGGTCCGTCAAAGCGTACGGTAGTATTCAAGGCAGTCAATTTCTCCGTCTTTCGTAGACTCAACCTTGGTGAATTTGGGGTTGGAAATTGGGCCTACACCCATACAAGATCCAACTGATCCAGGAGCTCAAAGTTCATGACCATAAACAACGCCGTTTGTTCGGTGACTGGCCTTCGGAGCTCTTAGAAGAGGACCCCAATTGTGACCGAAAAATCATCATTAGTGACGAGGCGCATTTTTGGATGAATTGTTGTGTTAACAAGCAAAATAGCCATATATGGGACGACACCAACCCAAACGAGGTTCACCAAGTGACAATGCATTTGCAAAACGTTACCGTTTGGTGTAGATTTCGGGCTGGCGGGCGGCGTCATTGGCCTGTACTTTTTCTGAAAGGAAATTGTTGAGCGCTGGTAAATTGAACCATACGAACCTAAACGAATAGTGGTTCCAGAAGAACGTCGTTAGTTATAATGGCGGCGTAAGGTTATCTCTTTCAGAAGTGACGTGATTCGCCACTAAGGTCAAACGAGTTCCGGGGATTCCTGAAGTCGTATGTCTATGCGAAAAAACCACATAACACAGGCCACCTCTCAGATTCAGTTGGATATATGCAGAAAAGTTATTGAAAATTGGACCACTTGGATCCGTGCCACCGTAAGAAGCCGAGGGTAGCATTTGAAAGATATCATTTTCCATACATAACGGTATACATGGGAAGTGTGAAATGCAGGTAGTATGTTCTTACACATCTAATGTGCCGCAGAGTGCATTGGATAACGATTTAAATTTGAGAATATCTTAACTTTTTTTTAATATATAAAAGGTGTTTTTTTTAGAGACAGAGAACTTTAAATTGGCATCACTGTTTTCTGTGACAGCGGATTTGAAAATTGTTGTTTTGTAGTCATTGCGTAATTTATCATGAATGGATTTACCCGGAGCAACGAAATTAATTATAGATTGTTTTCGAAATAAGTTTATTCTAAAGGATAATAATATGTACTCTGTATGATGTCGTACAGGGCGCACAGAACAAGCGATTGTTGATGTAAAGCGTACTGTTGATTAAACTTGTGCCCATCTCACAATTTTCAAGGAGCTTGATAATGTCCCAAATGCCTTAAAGTAATACAAATTGTGTGTTCGAACAATTTTATTGTTAGATGGCCGCCTGAAAATGGCTTGACAATGACGTTTCTAACAATATTGTCACAGAAAATTGTAAGTTCACAAAGTTGAAAGACAATTGGAATTGGGATACATTTTCTATTAACAGATTTTGACAGTCGTTTGTACTAAGCTTGAGAAAAAACAATTATTATCATTACTAAACGGAAAGGGCTACTAACTGATGCACTCTTTCGCTGAAGAAGACTTGGCAGAATTCTAGCTGGTGTAGACTTCAATGCTAAACACAGCAAATGAAAATCTAAGCTCATCAATTCGAAATTATTAACGACTTTACCAATATGGTCAAAAACATAAAAGTGAATTCTAGTCATCTGGTTCTCCAACATATTGACCATCTGATTTTCACAAACAACTAGACCTGATTGATAAATTCGTATAGCTTAAGGTAATAGAGGCATCCAAAGATTCATCAACGAACTTCATTTCCAGGTCTTTCTCAGTATTGAGTTTCCTTGACATTCCAAGAGATGGCTTGATTTAAAAGTATAACTTCGAGAAAATCTTCAAAATGGAATTTAGTAGCAAGAAAGAGTGGGTATTCCAAACAGTGAACTGCTCTCTCCATGCAAATGCCATCAAATGATCAAATGATATACTAATAGATCGAAAATTAATTAAGCGACAGGCGCATTCATTTTGGACTTTACCTGTCGATGGGGCATTCCGAAGCATTTTCTAGGTGAAATGTGAAAAATGAAATCTCGAAAGAAACTACCATCAATAAAGCATTGCCGTCAAATCAGACAGCCAAGCGTTATTCAAAGCGTTTAAGACATATGCCATTAGTTCTAAACTGGGTGTGAAGGTGTAAAGGAAAATCAAGGGGTAGACAAAAATAGGACAACAAACGCTTCACTGCAATCTCATTTAGCTCTAGACGAAAACGCAATAGATCTTAAGATCGCAGTTCACTTAGACCCTAAAATTATTAATTCATTTAGTTAACCAGGAAAATCTCAAGCAAAAGCAGAAATAACACCAAAAAGAAATCCTTCACTTTTGAGTAAGAGCACTAACTGGAATGAATTCATAGAGAAATTTGAAAGCTTAAAATCTTTTTCTATGAAAAGTGCTTCTCATCTTAGCCGGTCGGAAAATTCAAGGTCCCCTTCAATTCTGCTACAAGACTATAGTTGAGAGTTGAAGGTCACTATGATTAGGCTTTGGCTTCTAATTTATTTTTACTTGTGACTTATAGGTGCTACTAGCCGCCCGTGCTCGCGTTGCTAACTACGAATATTTTTTTTTTTTTAATTGTGAATCTAAACCATTCTCAGATCCCCTTGAACACACACAAAAAATTTCATCAAAATCGGTCCAGTCGTTTAAGAGAAGTTCAGTGACATACACACTCACAGAAGAATTATATATATTAAGAAGAAAGATAAGGCAAGTTATGCATTCGGAAAAAAAATCGAACTCGAGATTTTGATCAAAGTTGACTTACGATGATAGCGAAGACTATAAAAGAGGGTCTCGCAATTCTGTCTGTTCGACTACAGCCTAAACGGCTCAGCCGATATTCGTCAAACTTGGTAGATATAGTTTTTAATTTTTTCTATCCACCCTTTTTTTTTTTTTTTAAGACCAAAAATAACGGTACCTGCCGTACGATTTTTTTCGAAATTTTATAAATATTTATTTTTCTTAAAAACTGTTCGACAGATTTAAAAACTAATAATACAGAAAAATTTCATTTAGTTAAAGCTAGGTAGTGGTTGAAAAAAATTTCCAAAAAATAGTTATTGAGTGTACCCCCATTGAACCATTTGATTTTCTTAAAAACAGTATCACCGAATTTGATAATTTTTTCTTTGCAAAAGCTCTCCAAAAACTAGAATTGTTCATTCAAATTTTCAAAAAAAAAAAAAACTCAATATTTCGATAGCCCCATGCTAGATTTTCTTTAAACTTAATAAATAAAAGTTTTTCAATATAATCTACAAGATGTGAGAAAAAAAATTTATTTGACCTACAAATAAAGGTACCCACCATACAGATGTTAAAAAATGGTTTTCATAAATCGTATGTTTCTCGAAAACGGCACCTAGAATTTTGATACACATTTTTTTCTTTCAATTAATTTATACGATCTTTAATTTAATAAAAACATTTTGAAATTAAGATATTGCAGCTAGTACCTACCATAAAACTATTGTTTCAAATTTTGAATTACTCATTACCGACATAACGGATTTAAATGAATTTGCTTATAGAGATGCTCCTGAAAAGTTTGGAAGACATTGCATTTCAAAACTTTAAAAAAAATATTTTTTGAATTTTTGAAAAAAAAAATCATTTTATTTTCTTCGAAAATTCGATATCTCAAAAACGGCTTTATATTTTTTTGAAAATTTAATTTTCATTCGTACAATGATAAAAACTACACTTAGCGTACCAAATTTTTTTCTTAAAAATGCTTTAAAAAATTTGTATATAAAAGCTTATTTTTTTAAGAATCCACTTCAACGATTTATAATTTTTGTTCTTGCATAAACTCATATTTGCATAACATTCCGTTTTTGTCTCTTACTACTAAAAAAATTAAAAAAAAAATAAATTTAACCTTATGAACAGTTTTATCTAACAACATTCGTTTTTAAAATTCCAGGTCTATTACATAGGAGCAAGTTCGTGCGACCCAGTCGTGCATTTTATTTTTAACGAAAAGATATGAACTAAACTAGAAATATAGAAAAATGTATTCGTTGCTCGGAAACAACTTAGACCGCTCTATTCAGAGCAAAAAATGCAATTTGAATGGAGTCGATCTGCTATGAATGGTATCATTATGTGGCTTTGAAGTCGATGAAAAGATGTTGATTCTCAACTTGAAATTCGTTGACCTTTTCCAGGATTTTCCTTGGAAATTTGGGAAATTGAGGAGGGATATAACTCAATAGCCTTTGCAGGACATAGAATCACCTTTCACCCATACTTGGTTGATGATTTGAATCATACATCCTACCAAAACATGAGCTCGTATTTGCACATTATCTGCTTTTCGACGTCCTTAAAATTAAGTCTACCTGGTTCTTCATTTAGTGAAAGTGGGTTATCTTCTTGTCGTACTACTCGCTCGACATAATTCCCATTTAGCTATTGTTATAAATCTACCATTACCTGTTCTTCGGTAACTAGGTGGCTTTCGCTGTTTAAAACAGCATGCGTTCTGGTCTTACAACCAGCTGAAAAATTGCTAGCCTTTTTTATAAAATCTCCGCTTGCTGTTTCCATCGCAAGTTTTTTTGATCCCCCGAGCTAGGAGGTTCCTCTTTCGTCATCTTTCAACGCAGGATTTCGTTCTCCTTTCTTTTCCTTGCTCAATATTCTTCTCGCACAGCTCTTGGAGGTGAAGCATATTCGCTTGCACTTTTTCTGGGGGCTTATAAAATAGGTGGCCACCGGTAGAGCGCCAGGGTAGAGAACCAGGTGACGGAAGTTTTCATATACATATTAGTCTTATGTTTTACTATCCTTAATCAAATGATTCGGATTGTACAAGCTTATAAAGGGTGATTTTTTTGAGGTTAGGATTTTCATGCATTAGTATTTGACAGATCACGCGGGATTTCAGACATGGTGTCAAAGAGAAAGATGCTCAGTATGCTTTGACATTTCATCATGAATAGACTTACTAACGAGCAACGCTTGCAAATCATTGAATTTTATTACCAAAATCAGTGTTCGGTTCGAAATGTGTTTCGCGCTTTACGTCCGATTTATGGTCTACATAATCGACCAAGTGAGCAAACAATTAATGCGATTGTGACCAAGTTTCGCACTCAGTTTACTTTATTGGACATTAAACCAACCACACGAATGCGTACAGTGCGTACAGAAGAGAATATTGCGTCTGTTTCTGAGAGTGTTGCTGAAGACCGTGAAATGTCGATTCGTCGCCGTTCGCAGCAATTGGGTTTGTGTTATTCGACCACATGGAAGATTTTACGCAAAGATCTTGGTGTAAAACCGTATAAAATACAGCTCGTGCAAGAACTGAAGCCGAACGATCTGCCACAACGTCGAATTTTCAGTGAATGGGCCCTAGAAAAGTTGGCAGAAAATCCGCTTTTTTATCGGCAAATTTTGTTCAGCGATGATGCTCATTTCTGGTTGAATGGCTACGTAAATAAGCAAAATTGCCGCATTTGGAGTGAAGAGCAACCAGAAGCCGTTCAAGAACTGCCCATGCATCCCGAAAAATGCACTGTTTGGTGTGGTTTGTACGCTGGTGGAATCATTGGACCGTATTTTTTCAAAGATGCTGTTGGACGCAACGTTACGGTGAATGGCGATCGCTATCGTTCAATGCTCACAAACTTTTTGTTGCCAAAAATGGAAGAACTGAACTTGGTTGACATGTGGTTTCAACAAGATGGCGCTACATGCCACACAGCTCGCGATTCTATGGCCATTTTGAGGGAAAACTTCGGAGAACAATTCATCTCAAGGAATGGACCGGTAAGTTGGCCACCAAGATCATGCGATTTGACGCCTTTAGACTATTTTTTGTGGGGCTACGTCAAGTCTAAAGTCTACACAAATAAGCCAGCAACTATTGAAGCTTTGGAAGACAACATTTCCGAAGAAATTCGGGCTATTCCGGCCGAAATGCTCGAAAAAGTTACCCAAAATTGGACTTTCCGAATGGACCACCTAAGACGCAGCCGCGGTCAACATTTAAATGAAATTATCTTCAAAAAGTAAATGTCATGGACCAATCTAACGTTTCAAATAAAGAATCGATGAGATTTTGCAAATTTTATGCGTTTTTTTTTTTTAAAAGTTTTCAAGCTCTTAAGAAATCACCCGTTAGTAGGATTTTCTTATAGCAGATACACCAACCCAGGCTCTGGATTTGATATTTTGTGTTTTTATTTTTTTATTTTGTATTTTATATTTGTTGCCATTGCCATCATCATGAGCCAGGAATTTTAATTACCCAGCATGATGGCAAATTCGTTTGGAAGCGCCTTTTGGCGCTTTTCTGTGATTGTATCTCGACACGAGAGATGATGTTTGCCAGAGATACTCGTACTCTATATAACCGAAGACCAAAAACCTAACCAAATCGAAACGAAGCGAATTGAACGTCCTCGTCGTCATAGTCGGTTGTCCATTCAATCTTGTTCTGCTGGATATATAGTAGCTTCTGTGTGTTGTTTTGCAAACGCAAACGGTTTTATCATTTAAATGTAAAACAGGATGCCAGCAGTATTATAATGGCCTTGGGCCGAATCGGGAAGAAACATTATAGAGAACTGCCTAGGGGCGTCTTGTTTTGGCTCGCTCTCTAGAGTTGATGCTCCTTGTGAATATCCGGTCTCTGATGTTAATACGAGTATGCCGCTTGCTTGGATTCGGTCGGTATATACCAGCAGGGTTGGCCGAATTAACTGCACTACATTTTCTACATCATTAACTACGCGTAGTTATTTGAATAAACTACATGCCTAATTTACTACAATTTGTTACATCTGCTACATATGTACGTATGTAGTTAATTCATAAAAAATAAATAGAATAAAGGAAACCAAACAATTTTGCACTCTTTTGATCTATCGAAGATTTGTAAAAAAAACTGAAAATGTTTGATTTACCATAAGGATGAAGAATTGTAGGAATTTTACATGATATATTTGAAGCTTATTTTTGGAGACAAGCAATTTACTTTGGCATAATCAAAGGATATGGATTATGAACACATGTTTTAAAGATATTTTGTATGTGCATGATACATACATACAAATATTACCGAAAAACTGTTTGAAAATAATAAAAACCAAGAACTTGTGTAGTTATATTTAAACTGAAAACTGTTGTATCTTTAAGAAGCGCAGCACACGAGTCACAGAGAGCTCCAATACGATCATTTTCCATTCAAATTGGAGTAAATCCACCTTCAGCTCACATCGCTTATTAAAAATGAATAACTGAACGTTTGATTTCAAATTTCAAATGCACAACTGACAGTAAAATGACAGCTATGACATTTTAAACTACGTCTGCTACAATTTGTTACATTAACTACATTTAACTACATTAACTACATAAATTACGTAGCAGACGTAACAAACGTAGTTATTTCTAAAAAGTCACAGTTCGGCCAACCCTGTATACCAGGCTCTTAGTCTTATTTTGCAATTTTCGAATTTTGGTCCCAAGGCTGTCTTAAAGGAGTTCTATCTCTCTCTCTTTCTATACATCAGTTTGTGAACGACTGCGTATATTATCTTGGGTTTAATATAGTAATGAAATTGAGTTAGAGAGAGAGAGAAAAAAAGTACCCGAAGATTGCTGCAAGGCACATTAATGAAATTTGGCCTAAAGGTAAGGATTCTCGTTTGATGCACAGAATTCCGTTAATTTTGAATATGATGATGATGTACACAAATTTGAATCTGATGGATGTGTTGGTGGTGAATGCGAGGAGTTAAGTTTTGAAGTGTAAAGATGAAAACTTATAATTTATGACTATCAATGGTAACTTATACTTATGAGGCGCATTCTGTTCACAGTTGGTTACAGATGTACGTTGATTATCAGGGATCCTATTATGATAATAATTATAATTCAGCTGCATTGTCAAAGGGTCAAAATATAGCATTAACAAAATAATTTTCAGAATACCTGACTATTTCCCTTCGCTCCTTGCCGGATTGGAAAACTTCTTTGATATCTTTCTTTGTTTAAAGGAATACATATAAGACGGTTTACTCACTAGGTTGGGATTACTAGAATCAATTCTCTTTTGTCTTTGCCTTTGCTCTATAGGCAATCAAAAACAACCTATAGATGGTAGGAAAGTTCAAGGAGGTGGGATTCTTCTTACCGCTCGGGTGTCGGTCTATGCATTATGTACATATGTCTTCTGTTCATAGGAATGACCGGGCAAGTTCAGGACTGTCCAACAAAATAAATCTTGCCCACTAGTGTCTCCTTGGAAAATTATATCCAACATATTGGACTGGTTCCGCTAGTTCCGTCGAAAGATTTAATAAATTGTAAAGTTTAAATTTATTTTACTATTGAAAGGTCCAATAGTTATGGAGTTTCATTTTATCATAACACTCAGAGTGGACGTAAATGAACGCTCATATAATATTAACCCCTATAACTTGTCACAATTATATGGGCTTAAGCTTTAAGGGCCTACTAACTTCTTAGCAATTTATGGCACCTCCTAAATGTAAGACATCTAAAGCCGATATAGGCCAGCGAATTTTGCAAATTGGCAGCCAAATTATGTGAGTAAACTATCATGCAGTAAAACTGTCATGCGAGAAACCCATCATTCGAAGAAACTAAGTGATAAGCATATCATGTGAAAAAATGTCATGAGAGAAAACTGTTATGCCAGAAGACTATAATGCTAAAAAAAACTATCATATGAGAAAATTATCATACCTATATTATACCTAGAAACCTATCGTTTGAAGAAACTAATATGCGAGAGAAATATAATGCTAGAAATAGATAATGGGATAAGCATATCATGCGAAAAAAATGTCATGAGAGAAATACATCATGCGAGAAACATATCATGCTAAGAAAACGGTGTTAGAGTAAACTGTTATGACTAAAAATTATCATGCCAAGAAATCTTTATGCGATAAGACTATCATGCAGGAAATCTATCATGCGAGAAAACTAATGCACAAAACAGCTATCATGTGAAAAAACTATCATTTGAAAACATTCATGAGAGAAAATTATCTTGTGAGAAAACTATCATGAGAGAAGTAAATTGAGCAAAAAATAGATCATGCCAGAAATAAGTGATGAGAGAAAACTTTTTTGCTATAAGGCTACAATACGAAAATACTATTATGCGATAAAACTATCATTCGAAAAAACTACGATGCGAGATAACTATCAAAAGAGAAACATATAATGCGAGAAAAAATTATGGAATATCATGTGGTGCTCACTAAATTGGGGCACTAGTCGGAAATTAATAAAAAAAAAACTACCGGTATTTCCATTCACTAAGACTTCTTTTCAGTAAGTAGTACCCTTAAGTAAAATGGTTAGTGCGGTGGACTGTTATGCAGAGGGCCTTGGTTGGATTCTATAAAAACGATACTATAAAAACGTTTTTCTGAGACGTTTTGCCTGTTGTGAAACGGGGGAAGGTCGTCACTGTTTTATCGTTACTTCTTTAAACAATGTTCTGTTAAAATAGCGAGTTGTATTCCTCCCCTAAACAAATTTTTCCGTAATACTCGTGCCGCAGGGAATGCTCATCAATACACCCTTGAGCCAAGCTTCTGACGTACAGATAAGTACAGAGATTCTTTCCTTTGCCGTACAACACGAATGTGTAATTCAATGCTCCCACTGTTTCCTAAATGCTCGCACTGTGTTAAACCAACATTCAAAGGGTAAACAAAATCATCTAGTCCGTTCAGACTATTCAGTTAATTGTAGATCCCATCCATTCGTGCTAACAGGGTCTATACGAGCCGTTGGTTTCGAATTTCTCTACTCTACTTATCTCTTTTTATATCCTCGACTGTTCACCTCTCTCCACCTTCTCACGATAAGTTCCTCACACTTCGATTCACCTTCTTTCTTCTTATCTGCTTTTTTTGTAGCTAAAGGTATCTTTAGTATGAACTTTGTCACACTAAGGAAATTCCTACTTCGACCATTCAACTACTTCACACGTGATCAGCCATCAAGGAATCTCGGCTTCCTGGACAACTTGTCGTTTTTAGAAAACTGCAGTAGTTCAATCTTAACGAAACTTTGCTCTCACACTCACATTAACAGATCTTGATCTTGACTTCTTCAGCTATTTCGCTGGCACTTTTTCCACTATAGGAGACCGTCCTCTTCAAGTGGAAGAAGCCTCGTTTTTAAATCCGGTCACAAACTTGTTTTTGCAGCATACAAAATGCTGACCAGGTTCACCAATAATTGATGGTACCATGGTTGCCCCAACCTCGCTAGTATTTCGCCGTCGCCATTACGAAAATAACGAACAAGGAAAGGAAGAAATCGAATGCTGTTCATACTTCCGTTAAATTTTATTAATAGCTCCATTTTGTTTTTAATACTTTTTTGTAAAATTCTCAATCTTAATTGAAAAAACGTTATAAATAATTGATAATGGTCTCCACATCTATAGGTAGACCGAACTCTCAAAACTCCTATAACCAAAAACGAACCAACAAAATCTCTCATTTAAATGGCTATGATAATACTTGAAGAATAAATCCTTGACTGAACCATGCTCATTTGCCTTGAAACTTTAGATTTCCATTTGTGCACCGCATAGCTGACGGCGAATTAAAGAAGAACCCCGATCCGAGGTCCACACAGTTCACAAGGAAAGCCCTTTGGCTTTAGCAAAGAAAGACTCAGGCTAAATTAAACCTCTTTCACATCTAACAAATACACAGACAGACAGACATACACACACAGAATTGAGAGATTCTTCCTGATGACAATACAAAAAATGAGTTTCCTTGCGGCACTTCTGATTGTACTGTGCGTCTGTTTATACACCAAGCTGAGAGAGCACTATTGCCACCTAAACAAAATTTTCTTGCAGTCATGAAAATAAAAAATAACTAAACATACATAGGTACCTACATACAACTAAAAAAAGTCAAGGAATTTTCTAAAGTTCATAATTGGGACTCTTAATAATAATCTTAAGTTAATTTTATAAAAATTCTCTTGTCCCTTAAGGGACTTGTTGAAGTCCCTGCTTTATAAAGATAAAGAAAACATTTAATCAAAATCGTTGTAGTCGTTTATGAGAACGTGAACTAACCCTAAGGCTAAAATTTCTCTTCACAGGGAAAAGGATACATACCTATCATAACTTAACAAAATGAACTTCTTTAACTTGAAAATCGTGTATCAAGTTTGGGAACAAAAACCACCACCAAAGTGGTAACCATGCCCAAGAGCCTGATGGAACAGCCAGGGCCAGGTTCGCCTGCAGAGAGTTTGCAGTTCTCGTCATCATCGTCAGAGAGAAGTATTACAATAGGAGTATAAAATGTCCTAGAGCCAAGAAAGCGGAATGATGAAGGAAAATTACAGAAATAAATTCATTCTCCAGAATTAACCCGCCGGCACTGGCAAAATGTGGAACGAGATGGTGTGGTAGGGCTTGGGCGGGCAGCTTGGCGCGATGCAATGCGTCGCGACTCGCGAACAATGAAACGTCTGGCCCTTTTTTAAGGCAGGATCGCACAGTCAAAAGATTCGCTGTGTTGCTAATGCACCCTTTGCTGTATTATGGTGCGTAGGCACTATGCTCCTGATGGGACTTGTTGCCCCCCCCCCATATGAAAGAAGCAGGCTAAGAATGGCAAAGTTCGTTAACATACTCATGTAAGGGGTATTTTTAGTATTTTTATGCTCAAAAGTACGTGAAATATGAACCGCCAACATCAGTCAGTCAGTACATATAAATACGGACACACACACAAGCCTTTGTATCCCAGAATCCCAGTAATATATAGGCCGCCGCCGGCAACCAGCTTGTGTTATATTTATACATACGAATATACATATAGAGCTATATACCTTCTTATGAGCGACGACTACGGCGGCGCCTCTGCCGGATGGATGTAAAGTAATCAGAATTTAATTGCCCAGGGGTCATGGTCTGGTTGCCTAGCGGCATTTTATTTTATATATCCTCAAACCCCCACTCGCCGCTCCTGTTGGATGTACTCTTTATCGCTCCTTACGGGATAGTATACTATGGTAGTAAGTTTAAATTCATCATTTTTTCGACCGCGGGGCATCTTTACGAGAAGGTAAAACGAACGAAATGAGAATGATTGTGTTTACCTTCTGGATTGGAGTGTTTGTACTCGTGGGTGGATATGTACACAGTACAGGCCGATGAAATGGGACAGGCTTTTAGAAATTTTATAATTTAAGCTGGTGCATGGTTAGAGAAGTCCCACATTTGGGGTTGCCTTTTTCTGTTAAAAAATCTTAGGTGCGATGTGACATTTAAGGTTCCATATGTACCATTTACTAGAACTGTGACACTTGGGCTTTATGGTTCTATACCTAAAGTAATGGCGAACTGACTTATATTTACGAACGAATATTTTATGGAAAGCGGAATAGAAATGAAATATGGTATTGCGTTTAAAATGTTGATAAAAGTCGTCGATACAACAGTTTATTTACGGAGCTGACTGTCCAAACTGACGAGTTTTTCAAGATGCCAAAACTAGACATTGTTCTATATACTTATAGCTCGTTTCTTTAGATGGTATCAAACATGATCTTGAAATCGATGAAAAGGTGGTTCTTGAGATTCTTCCAAAATCTGTCGTATTGTAATAGTTGATGTTGAACTTTTCTGGCCTAAAGTCTCTATAGTGTGGATTTAACAGGTTGCTTAGGAAGAGCTAAAGGCTTTCACATAATTCGCAGAAAATATATGTAAGTGATTTTAAGGAGATGAATACCTCCAACCAACTAAATGCCTGCCACTTTGAACAGTTCGAATTCAAGATTTATACTTCCCTTTGTCTAGATCGACTGGAAAGAATTGTTGGTCTACGTCATCTAAGTTTAATAGAAAAATCTGCCTCACAGCAGAATTCGAATCACTACGGAATTATACAGTTTGGAAAAATGGTTTTCCCATATTCCCAACATCTGCTCCGATTTTACAATGATGTACACTTCCATTAACCTTTTCGTAAGAGTTCGGAATGATTTCAACCCATCTTCTCGATACGTTCTGAGAGAGCAGGGTTTTTGTTGTAGTCGCCCAGCGTCAGCATGTCAGATGTACATATCATTATGCCTTTTTCAGGAGCTCGTAGAACATAGAGCTGTGCCAATCGTTAATTTTGAAAGATCGAATCAATCAATGATTGATTGGTTTCAGGGATTCGATCTTTTCAATAAATTGTTCCAATCGTTTTGTTCTGACCTAGACCGAAACAATGTGAAAATGACCGAAAGTTTGGCTTTATGTATTTCTTTTCGACTTTGTTCACGCCATCTTTCCTTGTATAAATATTGTTGTGAACAGAGCTTTATACTACTACAGCGCCATCTGTTGGAATATTGCATATCTAATTTATGGAAGAAACAAAAAGCTCTTTTCCAATGTCAAATGTATTTCCCCTTATTCCAACCATCTAGAACATTCCAAGACACGAACTTTCGAGTTTCGAGAACAACTAATTTGAGTATATGTATAAGAGAGTGTTCACGGTGAGCGATACACAGTTGATTTTGGATTATTAAAGTGTGCAAAAATATTGCTTATCTATTGGATTGTGTTATTAAACAAGTGTGATTTAAATTTGAATAAAAGTATTTGAGTTGATTATAAACTGAGATTTACTGTTGTGATTTGGAAAGTATAAATAAAGAAGAAATACTAAAAGAGTGATAAGTTTTATTTAAAGAACCTAGGAAAAATATTACAATATGTATAAAATGAAAAATAAACATTATATTGCATTTCCACTCCTATTTGGTACTGTGAATGTTAACAAGTTGAATGATTTTTTTTTCGTTCATTTCGTTTATACTCATCGCTTACAGTGGCAAAAGATTGAAATTAGTATTGATTGATATCGTCTATTGTGACTTGGTGAACGAACCACAAAGACCAAATAAATCGCGTTTGACACAGCTCTACAAGAACATGACATTGGTATCATCATCTTTCTTCTCTGTGGGGCATAAGCACATGAGGACTGCGAATTTAGCTATGATGCGAATAATCTTGAGACACTCGTTAGCATAATTGAAGCTCAAGATTCCTTGCTAAATATGCCTGCAACGACAAATCCAAACTCAATTAGATGCGGCCTTTGTTCTTGGTAATACAGTTTCTTAACTTTCTTCTGCTTGACCTATCTCATCCCATTTCTTAAATATTTGCTTTTTAGTTAGGGTCAATGCATATATGTACCGTCCTCATCCGAAGTTTATTTTTCTTATTTATGTTGCTTAGTTTGGCAACAGTAAATCCATCTTTTTCTGATGGAAATTAATAGCTCTCTGCTGCAAAAGGCACCCCCGAAGACATAACCTCCATCCTGATGAACCAGTCGCTTAGAGCTTGATAGACAGTACCTTATAGGCCTTTGGTGGTGTTTACTTAGAATTTCAGCCTGACTGGAATTCTAGGCACCACCATTGATTGCATTTAGGGAACTCTTGTAATACCCCCTAGATCAAAGGTGAATTACCTTAGTGAGAACAGCCCTCTCCCTTCTCTGTTGTTCCTATTAACGAAATTCCACAGGGAGTGAACCCCCACCGCCAGTTGAGGTACTATGCGCCTGAAATGCCCCACGGATAGGTGAAATTAGAACTGCGTCAACACAATGCCAATAATATACATATAAACTATTGCTTACTCGTATTTACACTGCCGATCAAAATGTCAACATTTAAACATGTCCACATAGTATTAGAAAGTGTAAAAGTGTCAATGTTGACGCTTGTCATTTGTGTGAAAATAAAAATAAATTCTAAAAGTTAAAACAAAGCACTGAACGCAGACAAGACAAATCTGACGGCTGACTTTTGTGTTGATGAATAAAAAATTATTGTTTAATCGATACATCGTTGTTGATTTCTGTCTATTTGAATCGGGTTGAGTTCGGGTCAACAAAGTTGATTGGCGCTGTTGATCAGCACATCTACACTTACCTATTACATAATTGATAAGCAATATTGATTTACACAAATGAAAATAATGAGAACGCTGCCTTAGAGTTCATACCATAGATAGATGTTCGTTTTTAAAATAACTTGTTTCCACTAGTAGTTAATTGGGATTCAAATAAAACAACCTTTTGAAAGTGTATTACTGTATTACTTTATTTCTTTTTTTATTTTTAAAAATAGATAATTTAATGCATTCAGATTTGTTTCCATCTTGAATTATTCCGGATGAACATTCTAAGAATTCAAGAATTACATTAATTTATATGGATTTAGAACGAGAGCCCACAGCAATTTTTGGGTGTGATTGATAACAAAAAATAATTAGCATAATTAGTTAGGCCTTTTATAGTTATTTACAAATGTGAAAGTCTTGCATACTCTAGTGGGCGCAATAGTGCATCAAGTATGCAGTTCTTTCCAAAGTCTAAAAAATTGGGATACAAAATTTGCCATAACTTCAAAATAAAGAGTTAAGTGTCCTGATTGCAAATATCGAGGTCCAAGACGTTTTGAAGGTGGCCTTCTTAGTGCAAGAAGTAGCTTATTCTTATCGCGTCTGGCAGGCAGAAGGCTGTCTGTAAAACATCTTGGATATTTTCAATCAAGAGGCTTAACTCTACATTTTGGCAAAGTTTTTATCACAATTATTTGGACTTGAAAAGAACTGCATACTCGATGCACTTATGCATTATTGCTCCCACTAGAGTGTGCAAGACTTTCACATTTGTAAATAACTATAAAAGGTCTAACTAATTATGCTAATTATTTTTTGTTATCAATCACACCCAAAAATTGCTGTGGGCTCTTAGTCTAATTGTTTTCTTCAAATTTTCCCCAAAACGTCTCTAACGATTTTGATCAAACTGCGTTCCTACGATGTTTGAAATGCTCGTTATAAAAATGTCATTTTGGTTATTGGCGAAATTTGAATAATTCCTCAACCAGTTTTTTTTTGTAATATTACATTAATGTACTTCTTACTGATTTAAAATTCTTGTTTTACAAAATTTTAACAACCAAAAAACTTTTTATAAAATAAAATCAGAGTAGAAATTATGTTTTGAGTACTTTATACTTTTTTCATAATTAGCGGTAGTACGATTGTACTAACAACCAATAACATATACATACGTATAATAACTTCAATATACCTTTCTGCACATTATAGCCTTGACAAGCAGTTTCACCTTGATAAGCAAGTTTCACGCATATTTTGTTATTTTATCTTGTGAAATGTTCTTCAATGTGTGGCCTCTTCTGTTAGCATACAATAAAATGATAGGGAAAAAAGCTAATAAACTATTTATACCAACCCTTTCTTCAAATAAGAATTTATTTTGTGGTTTGAAAACTAACGAGCAAGCTTTGGCAAAGGATTAGCAGGGTTGCATGAGTTTTTATTTATATTTTTTTTTATGTTGTATTGTTAATGATGTTCACATCTAAATGGCCTCAAAACAAACAGAATTCTCAATAAAGTTAAATGGTTCGGGAATGTTTGAATTTTTCAAAAAAAAAATATTTTAAGCGTTCTTCGTAATACTTTTTGGGGAATCAAATGTCAGCTTATCACTAAAACTTGTAAGCTGAAAGCTATATTGATAAAATTATTTAACAATCTTCTAAAAGAGTCAAAAGGAAAATGAACGTCCCATATTTTGGTTTACACTTGCAAGTTTGTTGCACAAAACCCGATCTCGCAGGTCGAAATATTTCTTTTTAGATAAGGAAAGTTTCGTATTCGTAAAAAACGAACACGAGCCAAACTTGACATTACGTTAAGGTTAGGTTATGTTGATGTGGTTGTCAGTAGGAGAGCCAACACACTTGAAACATGAGTTGGTCTATTGTGACCAAAAACTTTCTCCCTGATAGTTAAACCAATTGGAGCTTCTTCTCCTTATGAACGAGCTATAAGGCTAGTCGCGCACTGGCAAGTGTGATCGAAATCAAATAGTTTAATCACCAGTTGAAAGAGAACCGCGCACTGGCAACTCTTTACTCACGCTCACACTCTTTTCTCTCTTGAAAACAGCTCAACTGTTGCGAATTAATTTTAGGCAATCGTTTAGTTTGTGTCAAAAAAGAAACTTTTTAGTTGCTCGAATCGAGTTGCTCTAAGTGCGCGGTGTCCCATATAAGCCCATATGTTTCATTTTAGCAACCAAACAGTTGCGAAACTAGAAATTGAATGTGCGCGCCTGGCCTTATTGCCAAGCCACTAGTATCATTGTAGTAGAAATCTCCAAAATGAAGTCTAGAATGTGAAAAATCGATTCTCTTCTTATTCGTCCATGCAGCTTCTGCAGATGTCGTTATAATAAACTCCAAGCTCCGTTGCATGCTTGCCTTTTAAACAGTGTTCTATGACGGAGCCCATGTGCGATATTAAAGATTTGGAGCCCTTCAGATAGCCAGCACCAGCCCAATCTGTTTTCTCGCCGAGCTGGTGTTCCACTTAAGGTTTGTTCTCTGTATATCATCTTGTTTAAGCATAAGTTTACATGTTAATTAGTATTCGATCCATCGGTGTAAAAACGGTTTAAATCATCTTCCAGGAATGCCATGACCTCCCAGATTTCGATGGATGGTTACATGGTAATAAGTGAAGGAAGTGATCCGAATGAATTCAGAATAATGGAGTGGCCAATTTCATTATTAATCCACTGCGAGAAGGCTTTGAGGCGAATAGTGGTGTTCGTTTGCCGAATATATCGAGGGGTGTTAGATGGAACAGTGAAAAGAATGTCCAATTCAGCGGTGGAAGTCGTGCGATATGCTCCACCCATGCACAGAAAAGGTGGACAGCCTTAAGTATTAAACAATTAGTGTTTTTGTCCAAGCTGCCCACCCATAATTCTGCTTCTCTGTATCTCTATCTATAGCCTAAACGGCTGAAACGAGTTTTTTTTTCAAAACTGAAAATACGTGGGTCTAACGCATACTTTTCATGTAGCCCGTCAGGGTTACACGTTCCGTGTAGCATTTAAGACCCTGTTTACATTGGGAATATTGCGTACTTTTTTACTACATATAGTGTTTACGTTGGAAGCTTTGAGGCGTCTCAAAAAGAGTTCGCCTATGGTGTCAATGTATTGAAATCTAGATTTTAGTACTTTCTTTAGTTAAAACTAAATATCTTCATTCACCCAATATTTATTCACCTCTCGCTCTCACCCAATATGTCAAACAGACGAAAGACGAAACAACTCGTGTCAAATTTCATTGCAGGTACATTCAATGTTTTAAACAAATCCCCTCCACGTTAGTGATTGATGATTGCATTTTATTTTATGGTCCGGAAAAATGAATTTTCGGAGTTGACATTTAAAAAATCCGAAAAATGTTGTTTTTTTATTTTCTGCTCTGGAAAATGAATTTTAAAGGCAATCGGTTGACATTTGCAACAAAATATTCTCGATACGTCGAAAATTAATCTGTCTCTTATCTGTCAAACCACATAATCCCAAATTTCGAATTAAATATTCTATGGATATGCGTCAAAATATAGATCAATATGTCAATGTCAATATCAATATGTCAAGCCATGCATTGGATGATGCCAACGATACTAACGGATGAAACATTTCATTTTTTCCATATAGGTATGTTTATTTACTTTAACAATTTAACAATCTTTGACACAGAGAGTGGGATTAAGTACAGACATGTCAAAAAAAAGTCGGAAAATTTAGTTCAGTGTAAACCCCGTCTGTAGCAGAAAAAGAAATGAAGAGCCTGATTACACGATTTTTTTTTCAGTTGTTTCGTCTTAAGTTTTTTTCACATATTTGGTGTGAATTGCCAGACCCACTGTTTTCGTCTTCGTTATCATCGTAATGTCAACTTTGATTAAAATCTGTAGTTTGATTTTTTTCCAAATGCAGAATTTGTCCTGTTCCTACATCGCAAGTAAAAATATATCAGAATGACTTTTCTGCGAAACTCAATCTTGTCTAACAATTTTAAAAACTTTTTCTAGTAGGTTATCGACTTCCAGTAAAACGTATACTTTTCATCACTTAGCAATCCTTAACACATGGAGTTTTCCCCGGATGGATCGTTTTCATCAGTGAATTGAAAAATTAGCCCCTCGATACTCACTCACCTTCAGTTTTTATTCACACCTTCCCTCTATGTACATACATACCTTGTGACCGAAAATATTGAAAACATGGCCTCTTTAACTTTTGAACACCAAAAATTTGCACCATCTTCGTCTACGCTAGCAAAACCAAAAAATATTCAAAACTACCAAAATATACCCTCTGACACTGAATAAACGTTAGAACCCAAGAAAATCCATCCAACAAAATGATTCCAACTAGCCCGAAACCTCAATCGCAACGTGGGTACCTCTACTCTACACAAGACACAAGTATTGTATAACCGATGATGATGAACGCAACGAGAAATCCAGGTTGGGAGGAAGAAAACCAGGGAATATACTTAACAAAGAAAAAACAAAAAAAAAAAGTCCAGCTTTAGCTTCAGTTTCACCTTGAGGCTGAACCGGGGCAAGCCGAATGAAATGACATGGTTCCGCAGGAGCAACACACAAAGGTGCAGAGAGGTGGGTTGCCTGCATCTATGAGTGTATAGGTAGGTACTCGTTCATCCCGCCAGATTCCATCTTTCTTGGATCCGCTCTCCACCCAGCTAGTTCTTATATTTTCCAATTTGTGTTCGGGCCTTGAGGCGCGGGCGATGAATTATTTGTCTACAAGGATAAGGATACAAAAAGATTGCCTAAAGGATTTTCTGCAAATTTTTGTATCGAAGAGGAAAACTGAGAGACCAAGAGAGTGGGGTCTCTTTTTTCATTATTCCACCCCAACGGGACTTACCTGGAGGCCATCATCATCGTGATTCTGTACTACAGAAATAGGATTCCTTCGGAACAATGATGGACTCTTCAGCAGCACCACCATATAGAGTGAGCTCCTTCGTGCTCTGTGTATATTCAATATACGTATATGAGTGTACGATGATGGCTATTGCATTGCTATTGTGTGTGCATGGTTTTACTCTGGTGCACCTCGAAATATGTCCTCGGGAGGTTCTTCTTGGTCCTTTCTGGCTCTCTCACAGAGTAGTTATGCGGAGGGGCTGATGCAAGACTCTTCCATCAACCATATGTTCTCGGATCGGATGCGGTATCAGAATGTACGGACATACATATATAGAGGAGAGGATTGGACTATGATGGAAGCAGACCCAACTAAAGTAAAAGAATAATTATAAAACATGGAATCTTTGGACGGAAATCAAACCGAACTGGGATTTTTAAGTCGATTTTATAGCCAGCGGGCAGTATCGGGTGTGCTATGTGTATTCACCTAATGTGTGCTTATGATTTATAGAAAGTGTTGACACTTTAACGTTTCGAATAGAAGAAAAATTTTTTAAAAATGAATTTGGCGAATTAAGGTTTATTTCCTTAAGTGAACCGAAACTTGATGTTGCAGTGCTGGTACGGCTTTGAGTTTTGAAAATTACTCGACAATTCTATATTATTTGTGTTCTTATGACTTTTGTTTTGTATTGAGGTTGGTATTGTGCTTGATTTTTATTGTAATACTGTTGGCTTACAATTTTGTCTTCAAAACAAGAACTGTTGTTGAAAATCACGAAAATTTAAACTTATTGTTGTTAAAAAATCCTTCAGAAGTTTAATTGTTATTAGCTTAAGTACCAATCGTAACCTATACCAGCACGAAAATTCACTTGAAGAAATGGTTGTTTTTCTAGAAAACAGATTTAACGATTTTGGTAAATTTTTAACTTTAATTAACATCAAAAAATGTATGTATGTAAATGTATGGCTTTAGACCACCATCCACCATGAAAACAAATAGGTACTCACATTACGGACGATATTGGACAAAATTCTGGAACTTCAAATCAATACCTACTGTATTCTTATCGATTTCAAGGCTTTGTATATGATTGCTTATACAGAGACATGTTCTGTAGAGCAATATTTGGTTTTGGCATCCGTATGCTATTTTCATGCATTTGTCATGAACTGAGATCGACAAAGAACGTCTTAAGATAAGACTATAATATACTGTCGTCCGACATCTTTAATTATCTTCCAACATTACTTGATATACTTGGAGTAAGCAGTTTCGAAAAAGTGAAATTGTGTGACCAGCTTTCAGCCGCTGCTTTCCCGAAACGTTATCTTATAATGGGTGATTTGTTTGCTATTTTCTTTTTGGCAACACTGGTTTTGACAGCTCACGCACGTTTCGCGTTTTGTGTCACTGTCAAACAGCTTCAATTTGGTCTAAGATTTAACCATGAATCGTCTTATAAACGAACAACGTTTGCAAATTATTGAATTTTATTATCAAAATGCGAAGAAAGTTTATCGCGCGCTTCTTCCATTTTATGGTCAGTTTAATCGACCTACTGAGACGGCTATTCGGGCTATTGTGACTTAATTTCGCACCAAATTTATATTGTTCAACATTAAACCACCAACACGCTTACGTAGAGTGCGAACTGAGGAAAATATCGCAGCTGTATCGACCAGTGTTAGTGATTACCGTGAATTATCGATTCGGCGCCGCCGCCGTTCGCAGCAATTGGGCCTCTGTTACTCCACTACGTGGAAAATTTTGTGGAAGGATTTAGGTGTGAAGCCTTTCAAAGTACAGCTGGTGCAAGAATTGAAGCCGAACGACTCTTGAAAATTTGGCCGAAGATCCACTTTTTTATCGAAAAATTGTGTTTAGCGACGAAGCTTATTTCTGGTTGAATGGATACGCGAACAAGCCAAACTGCCGTATTTGGAGTGAAGAGCAGCCAGAAACATTGCAAGAGCTACCAATACATCCAGAAAAAGTCACTGTTTGGTGCGAATTATGGGCTGGCGGAATAATTGGGCCGTATTTCTTCAAAGATGATGCGAATCGCAATGTTACTGTGAATGGTGAAGCGCTACCGTGCGATGATAACAAACTTTTTTTTGCGCGAAATAGAAGAGCTTGACGTGCATGACATGTGGTTTCAACAAGACGGTGCCACATGCCACACAGCACCCATAACAATGGACCAATTGAGAGGTGAGTTCGGTGAACAGTTTATTTCACGTTTGGGGCCGCCTAGATCGTGCGATTTAACACCTCTGTCTAGACTATTTTTTGTGGGGCTATGTTAAGGCTGATGTCTATATCAACAAGCCCGGTTCGATTGACTCACTGGAAGCCAATATTGAAGCATTTACTGGCTGAACACAATAGAATGCTGCAACTGGAGCTGCAGCTGCAACTGGAAGAGCTGTCAAAAAGTGTCGCACGTACTTTTTTTTATGCGCCCACAATGAGGCTGTACAGCTTTCATGTTTTGTTGTCATTTGTTGGGTCAGGTGTTGAATCTTTGGCAAATTGTAAATATTTTAAGTAATTGAAACTGTAAAATGGACACTGAAAGTGAAGATTTTCGTCCATTATTTTAATTAAAATTTCACCACGAAATCACAATAAAACAAAACAACACTTAAAAGCACTGACAGATATATAAAATTTGAAATGTCAAAATTGCTGCACGAAAAAGTTAAAAGTTCGCCAACTCTTGCAGCACCGACTGCAGTTGCGTTGTGTTGTGTTCGTAACATTGAATTTACGTGTATTGAATATTTTGACAGCTATTCCAGTTGCAGCTCCGTCTCCATTGTGTTCAGCCAGTTATTCGTAAGATACCGGCCGAAATGTTAGAAAGAGCATGCCAAAATTGGACTAAGCGGATGGACCATTTGAGGCGCAGCCGCGGCCAACATTTACATGAAATAATCTTCAAACATTAAATTATGTCTACCGTACTATCGATTCAAATAAAGATTTCATGCATTTTTCTGAATTTTATGTGTTTTTTTTTTAATTTCCGATAGTTCTTAAAAAATCACTCTTTGTACATGTTTAAAATAATTATTTTTTTGAAGTTAGGCACGAGACAATTTATCTTGGTAAATTCTTTTCATTTTTACCAGAAGCATCACCAATTTTGATATTTTGTTTTAAAACATTTTTTTTCTCCAACTAAACCACCATTTTGCTAATTAACCCTTTATACCTATTTGAAATATAAATATTTTGTGTTTTCTGCAAGCTTTCCAGATGTAAATACAATTCACAGAAAATACCACTAACATAGCACGAGCTTCATTATTTTTTTGCGAAAGCTGTACCCAGGATTTGGTTTATCCTTTACTATTAAGAGAAAACATCACATTTTGAACATCAGAAAATTGCACATTTTCAAGATCAGGAATGTGTATATTTCTACCAAGTGGCTCGGTGTTGCACATCAAGTATGTATATTCTAATACCAAGAGCTAATCCAATGCCTTAGTTTCATTGGAGTGAAATTGAAAATAAAATTTGTGAAATGAAAAAATAGAGTCATGGGATTTACGCTGTCTTAGTTTTTTGAAGATAAAATTGTCTCTGCATATTATTGTATTCTAATAAATCAGTTATGTTATAAGGTACGAGTACGTATGACTTTAGAACAACCTACCTAAGCAAGAATTGTATGTATTTGTTTGCGTTGCAGTTTCTGCACTTAAAAAATATTATAGACACAACATTTCGTAGAGAACAGGAACCTTGTGCAGGGATTGAGATTGAATCGATCCTAGACCTTCGGCTTGCCATCATTCTTTGCTCTGCTTCGTTCTTGATTTATTGCTTAAGGCAATGTAAACATAAATAAATAAATAAGAGGCTAACAGTTCGTTCAGGGCTTAAGCCAAGTGACTTACAAATCTCAACCATTTCTGTGAAGGTGTTAGCAAGCATGGAAGGGACCTACAATTTTCTGCAGAGTCCCAAAGGCTACGAAGCTCTTTTCATGGCAAGAGATATCTAGGATTTGTAACCTCCTCGAAAAAGCCAGTACACCCCTGAAAAACATTTTGCAGCAGCTGGGAATTGAACCAAAACCATCTGTCTGACACTCTAATGCACTATCCATTATGCATAAACAATACATACTCAAAATCTGGAGCCGTTAAATCAGCCGAATACGGAAACCTGTTAAAATCAGAGAACACGATGGATATTGCTCTATTGTCAGAAATTTCCATCAGGCCAGAGTCTAGCCTCGTTGCCCAATAAGCGCTGAAGTGCGCCATTTTGATACCATAATTCGTTTGAACCTGTGTATGGAATTCATATGGGAAATTGTGGAAATTCTCACGAATTCATCCAGTTTGGATTGAGTTCCAAAATAAGAAAGGATCTAGTAGGTTTTGCTGTCTGTCATTGTGTGTTTGCTATGGCACATGAATTCGGAATTTGGATCAATCAGTCAACCGGACCACCACACTCATCCGACACCATGTACACTGTGACAAGCTAGGCAGCTTGTTGACTGGTACTGAACAAGTAGCCAATCCGTAAATATCCGTAAAAGTCCTCGGTCCGTTAGCTCAGGATTTAAGGAGTCTCGCTGGTCCCCACAGCAATGACAGTGAATGTTGTGAGGAATATCTAGCTTCGCTGCATCTTCTCCTATTTACCAGTGTCCTCTACAGATAGCTACTCGTACGATCTTGGTAGTCGAGTAGCTTAAACGACTTAGAATATCCAAAGTCACATAGGAGATGCCTGAACCAACGCCACACTCCATCTTTGAGCCATCAGTAAAGATACTCGTAGTTTTGTCGAAGTCTTTCGTCACGACGTCATCATCCCAGTCCTTTCTTGATAGGAACATAACCTAAAAATCTTTACTGATGCTCATTTTAGGGGTATAATAGTCAGTGGGAGTCGAAAAGATCTCTATTGGAATCAACTGCTTGATATTGCTGTGTCTTAATGCAGTGCTAGATACTAGTAGATACTTAATGTATGGTAAAAGGTAGGGAAAAACGGTTAAGGCATTAGTTAAGCAAGATATTCTAGCCCCTGTGGTGCCATCGCTAGCAGTTCTTTGTATCTTCTTTAGTTTTTATCGATGTTATATGCTATTGGTAAGAGCGGGTCACCATACAATCGAACCATATGTGAGGATCGGGCGCACCACGGCTGTGTATGTCCACAAAATCATCTTATATTGAAGACCCCACTTTTGACCAAAGGTTTAACCAAAGGTGTAGAAAGCTATGCAGGCTTTCTTAACCTTTTCTTCAATAATCAGTTTTCAATTGAACTTAGGGTCTAGAATAACACCTAGATATTTTGCACTGGAAAAAACCAAAGTGCTTGTCCATTGGCCCAGTTACTAACTTTCCTTAAAGCCATTTCTATGATTTCACTTAACACAGAGGTGAACTTTCCTGACACTAGTAGTACCAAGTTATCTGCATTCGCAATCTCCGTTAATCCACATCTTTCCAACTTGACGAGAATTTTATTCATGGCTAGAAGCCATAGAAGAGGGCACAGAACTTCGCCCTGGGGTGTTCCTCTACTAACGTACTTTGTCAAGTTTATATTTCCTAACGTACCTACAATCCTTCTGTCTCTGAGCATGTATATAATCCATTTCCTGGTGTATTCTTCTGCACCAACTCGATGAGTGATTCCTGAATGAACTTGGTAAGGACGTTGTTGAAAGCCCCTTGTACATCTAAGAAGGTAGAGAGGGTATATTCTTTAAATGAAATAATTTTCTCAATTGTACCCACTACCTCATGAAGGGACTGTGGACTTACCCTTAAGGTATGCATGTTGAGAGTTGAAGAGGACATCCATTAAGAATGTCTCTAATATGGATGCCGAGAATGCGCTCTAAAGTTTTAATCACAAGAAAAGTCAGACTTTTTGCCCGGAAATCTTTTGGGATAAAAACTACACTTACCTGCCTCAAGTACTCGGGTACATAGTTTAAAAAGAGGCATTTTTTGCCAGCCGTGGAATTGCCACATCTTTTGTTTTTTGTAGCATTATTGGTAGTATGAGTATAGGTACCATTTAAACCTGGAGACTTAGCCAATTGAATCTTATATTCAAAAAGGCGGAACGGCCGTTAAATTCCTTGAAAAAGACCGCCTAGGAGGTTATCACCAAGTAGTGTTGAGAACTTCGCCTATCGTTGGTGCAAAATTTTCATTATAGTACGGGCTTTGTGTTACGTAGCGAGGTCCTGTTGAAACCACAATGTGGTTGGGGTTAATTTCATCTGATTCAGGCAAAAAGAAATTGGTAATCATCAACCAATAGCTGTTGGTGGTATGGCCTGGCCAACGTCGTTCTCAACGATACCCAAATTACAGCTAATCTAACATAATGTATCTTCAACAATATGGCAGCAATCACCTGCCAAAGTTCAAAAATTCTTCCTCGAAAATACATTATTATTAGTCGAATTGTGATAGTCACATTTTTGAAAAGTGAAACAAAAAGAAGAAATCCTAAATGTGAAATAATTAATCCTCACTCAAATTAATTTAAAAGTCTTTAATACATTTTCATTTTGTATACATCCCTCTTTTTTATTATATAAGCACAAACAAGATGAAACACAAAAAATAAATTAAAAGGATTAAAATCCTCTTTCCAATAAACTGTATTATACTCGTATCTATTCTTCAACCCAATTTCAATCCCTTACTTCACAGAGGAAAGAATTATATTATTATTTGGCCAATGCGTAATTAATTTCTCGTTTGAAAAGGTGTCCAGCAGGTTTTGTAAAAAAATAACTAACCTCCTGGCTATTGCCTGGACCCTTAGAGATGCTCTGCATGCGCCTTGTCTGCTCCTGCTCATGCCCCTGCTGCATGTAACCCTATTGCTACTGTGAAGGTTGCCAAGCTCAAGTTGAGATACATTTGTATGTTTGGGTAGGTAACAACTGTACCTACGTACATAAACCAACAATCCAAAGAACCTGAATAAAAAACCTTGTTGACCTAAATTTTAATTGGATGCGCCGCAAGCCATTTAGAAGGGTCAGTTTGTTTCTTTACTTTTTTTTTCTATAGATATTATTATTCGAATTCTTTTTCATGGAAAAAAAAAATATAAAAACGATGACGGTAGAGCTTTGGGAAATTTAAAGGCGACAAACTGAGGCTTTTTAAAAACATCCAGCAAGTAAGAATTTTGTTTTAAATTTCTGAAAAAAAAAAACAAAATAATATCATGGGTGAGTAGCAAAACTGTTTTTGTTTTCAAGTTTAATTAATTTATTATAGATTATAAGCTATGTTCTATTTATTAAATTGAGTGTGAAAAAGCAGTTTGAATAGAAAGTTATAAGTTTTAGAATTTTGTTAAATTTTTCTTGATAGAAACAGTGCCAATTTACCCTAAAAGGTGTCAGAGAAGAGTGTGATAATGAAACTCGTGAAATAGGTACCTAAAGCAATCCTTTCTAATCGAAGCTCTACCACATTTTAGTTGTTGTGATATTTTATAAAAAAAAAGTTCTATGTTAACTGAAGCCTGAGTTGTGTGCAGGGTTACCTTAAAAAACACTCTCTTTTAGACCTCTATCCAAAATTGCTCTATATAGATATTTAATATATGAAAGCAACTTTGTGTGACAAATTTACTACGTACTTGTACTACCACAAAAATAAGATATGTGTTCAGCTGAAACGAGTGACAGAAGATGCACATGCGAATATGCTGCAAGATAAAACAAGAGCAGCAAGAAAAGAGTATTGAGCAAGGAGAACAGAGGAGAAGAAAATCCTTCTTAGAAAGAAGAAAGTACATATACACAGGGTCCCAGCTCAAGGCAGGGTTACCCCTGGGATTTTTCAAAAAGTCGCAGAAAAAAGTCGCTTTTACAAAAAAAAGTCGCAAATTCGAATTCTTTGAAAAAGTCGCATTTTTGAACAAAAAGTCGCAATTGAAAGAAAAACTCGCATACCTACCTAAATATTATTTTTTTTACTATAGGAAAAACAATTTAGATATTTTTTTGAATTTCTTTATTTAAACACTTAGATAGGTATACATTAAAAATAACAATAACAAAAAAAAACCTAATTTAAAGACTTCATTTTACATAAATTAATATGTATGTATGTATAGGTTTAAAGTTAAAATAAATACCTAAAAAGATATGTAAATCACATTAATGTTTCGTTTTTTTAATAAAGTTACTCTATACATTTTAATTAGGTTGTTTTCAGGAACCCACTCACTTATATCACAGTCAATGAGATTTGTGGAAGATAACATATTTTCGCAGGTTTCCTTTTGTAAACGGTTTGTTAATATATTTTTCATAAGCGTAAGCTTTGAACAAACTCGCAAGCGCGTAAAGGTCCAAGTATAGGTTAACACCTAAACTATTTTTTAAAGTACCAACCTTGTACCAAAACTCTTCTATATCTTTAATTTCAAAAATTTTGCCATAGTTTTTGTCAAACGCTTGAAGCTCTAGGTGTTTGTATTGCTCTACCACTTTTTCTGGCTCATTTGTAAAGCTATTAAAATTTGAAACCAACCGAAAATAGTTAAAATCCTGATTTGACCTAATTATTTTTGGATTTATGTTTTAAAATAGAAAGCTTCTCATCTTTAACATTAAATCTTAATCTTAATTTCAAAATTTGTGAGTTTTTTATCCTTTAAGCAATTTTCGGCTTCCATGCCGATATATAGTTCTTCAATTTTTTTAAAATAATTTTCTTTTCGATAATCAATCTCAAAAATAGATTTTCCAAGAACACATTCTTTCAATAAAAAATTTTGAAAAATAATAAATAGAGGATCCTCTATATAAGAGCACAAATAAGAAATTTGTGGTGTTTCACTCTGAAAAACTTTGTTTAAAATATTTATATTTGAAAGAATATATTTTAGAAACTTTAAATAAACTAAATTTTCGTTGTTCAAATTTTCGAGAATAATATCAATTTTTGAATTTGTACTTTCATCAAATTTGGCCCTAATAAAAAAATGTTGCAAAACAACCCATTGCTCCACAATGCGGCATGTTACATGTTACAGACAAAGCACAACGGTAAGGAGATATTCCGGGAAATGTCAGTGTCAGTCGTCAGTGCCAAACACGTAAGAGAAAAAAAAAACAATCTGACAGCGTCCCCGTGGTGGGAATGGGAAAACAAAAACTACTTTCGAAAACGAGAATACGAATAGAAAACAAAGTAAAGACAATCATACTCACACATTCTCAGAAAAGTTTGATGGTAAATGTTTAAGCAAAGAAAAAGTCGCAATTTTAAGCAATTTTAAAAAGGTCGTCGCATAGTCGCACAGCTAAAAAAAGGTCGCAAAAATGCGACTAAAGTCGCATAAGGGTAACGCTGGCTCAAGGAGATCGAAGAGTCTCTCGATCAAATCAAGCAGTCGGTATTTGATTTTAAGACCTGTACACAGAGTTAATCTAACCTTTTCACAAAAATACATGGTTGCCATTCTAAGGAGCTGCTAAGTCATCATCATATAAATCGAGTAATACGGTAAGAAACTAGGAACCAGTTCCACCACCAAGTATAGAAGAGATAGGATTATAAAAAGTTTAGTCCAAATGATTTATTAACTATGAATTCTAGTTCTATTAAACGACCTTAACCAAATTTTCTGACTGTAGAAGATTTCGGAAGATGCTAATGAATTTCATAACTCGTGTTTATAGAAATGTGAGGTCCTTATAATTCACTAATACTAGCTCCTCCTCCCGATTGCAAACTAAATTTGAACTTATATTGCAATCTTTTATAACGAAATTAAGGCGCTATGTCAGAAGGTTCATCTCTTCGCAGGCGGTGTACCAAAGTTTAAAGTTTCACATATTGTTTCAATAGCAGTTTTCTCTGATTTCGGACAAAATTTTATATTCCTTCCCGAACCCTGGGAATCCCAAGATACCGAAGATCTTCGTTTCTAATACACCAAAGCTCATTAACAAGTGATATTTGCAGTTTATTTTCAAGCTTTTGTAAGCTATTTTAATTAGTATAACGATTAAAATCCCAAAGTTTCATACCGTAAGTATTACAAACAGGCCTTAGTACCTGCCAGGGTTCGGGCTTAAGTTTTAAATTTTCGAAGTAAATACGGAAAACAACTGAATTACATTAAACATTTTGAAAGTAGTTTTAGGAAATTAAAAAAAAAAAAAACAAACAAATGTTTCGAAACAAAATTCTTAACAAAAGTTTATTCCATCAACGAACTTTTATTTTTGTATGAATGTGGCTCATAAATATCATTACGTTTTTCTGTAAGTGATCTCAAACGTTTGAACGTTTCCTTAACTTGTTTTTTATGCAATACAAAGTGATCAGCGCTGTCTTTAAAAATGTTGGTTAAGAATTTTTTCAAAGAGAAGTAGATCCTAAAAAAAAGAAAAAGAAAAGTTGATTGAATTGTTTTCTCAAAATCGAAGTAGATGTACTACGATCGAAATAAAATCCGAACCCTGGTACCTGCCTGTATAAAATCAGCTTGTTTTCGATACTGTGCTTAGAGCGCTTCCTGAGCAACCAATGTATTTGTCCCAGTTTTTTTATTCAGTTCTTTTCTTTTTAAAATGCGTTGCCATTTTAACTTCGCATCCAGAATCATTCCTAGATACTATGCCTCGCTTGAAACTTGAGGTGTATTAACAGATTCTGGCAATCTTTTCATTTTTCTACACGTAAAGTCCACGTGGAATGATTTTAGTTCGAACATCCGCCATGTTCTTATCCATTCATTGATGATATCAAAGGTTTTTTTTTAATTAGTTTTAGCTTCGTTGGTCATCCTGCCTACTACTAGTATATTGCAGTGTCGTCACCAATCCTGGCTACAAAGTGTTCGATTTAAATCACATGTGAATAAAATGTTCAGAATTGGACCTAGCACACTTGCTTGTGGCACCCCAACCACCCTTTCTTTGAAATCTGAGTGCTAGCTCCAGTGTCTTACACAAAACAGTCTTAAAATCTGATAGGATAAAGAAAGAAAAAAAGAAATAAAAAAGAAAGAAAAAAAGAAAGAAAGAAAGAGTTAGAGGTCAGTTATAGCTATCATTGAAATGCATCATTGAGAATTTTCATTCTCATTTTTAATGTAGAATTTTTTTACTCTATAAAATACAAAATTCCGATTTAAACTTTCTTTTAAATCCAATTTTATTAGTTCACTGATAGAAATAAATTTCAATGAACAGCTAATTTTCGTTTCTTTAATATGGAACACAATCGTTCCACTGAATGTGTTCGATTCTCTTTCTATTCTCAAATGTCAGTTTTGCTTTCAATGATCAACTATAACTGGTTGTAATCAGCCACTGACAGGATCTTTTACTGAAACTAATTTTTCAATGATTACTATAACCGGCTTGTCAAAAAAATGTAGTCAGTATTCCACTGATTTGTCCCAATGATGCATTTTAATCAAAGCTATAACTAGGGCCTTAGGAAGGATTTCATTTACTATGAAGCAAACATTTTCTCTACACATACTAGTGAAATTCCATTTGGTGATATAAATGAGTTCAAAACTGGTCTCAATCAAAATTCTCAAATTCCAGTCCCCCAGCTCAAGAAAAATTGAAGCTCCCTTTGACGAACTATGAAGACCAACCATGGAAGTAAGAAGAGCTTTTTCTAGATAACCTAAATCAGCGTTCTTGGGATATTAAGGCGTGAGAATCTGCCGTGTACCTTGCTATACTCCTTACAGATTGGGCGCCAGTTAAGAGCTAATGTAAATAAATTTAAATTATATGAGCACATCCTTTTGATAAATATGACCTAAGACAATACTGTTTTTTGTTTCCGTTTGCGCAGCAAGTAGTGAGCTTTAGATATCTGCTAAAATTTTGTCACGTCAATCCACCAGAAGTTACGAAGCCCAGGCAGAGGTCGCTAGTTCAAGGTATTTTTTGTTTCTTAAACACTATATGAATAGAATATCGGTCTTTGGATAACATGCCAGTTAACTAGCCTTCACACGATGATCCGATCTACAAGTCTTTGAATTTTGAGAAAATACCACTCACAAATTTATTTAACAAAATAGCAAATCAAATTAATCAAATCGCAAATAGGTATAACCCAAAAACAAATCCATTTAAACTATCAGCAAATTAGTCTAAGCTATGAACAGTTTAATTCTATTCGCGCTTAGATATAAATGATTTGCGCATGGTATAATTAACGACTTCAGGTTTCCGATATAACATACATACATACAAATGTGTGCATATTTTGGAAATCTATAAAAATACAACTTTTCAAAACTCCTGCCCACATTTCTCACAAAAAAGCTAGACATACAAACATGAATAAATTACAGTTTATATCAATCAGTGGATAAATACATGAAAATAAGTGTAATGGCTTCCTCTACAATTTATTCGATAGCGCCATCTGACATGTGGAAATAATTAAAAAAATCCCACGTAAATTTTGTATTAATTTTTGACACTTGTGGCGTTGGTAATGAGGTTTTAGTGCAAACAGCAAAACCCAACGGTGGTATCAGAAACTTCACTCCATTATGCCCTATTTCGAATTTTTAATTCCACTTCCGGTAGCCATAGGTACTTGCTGTGTTCAGTGTTCAGTGAAATCATAAAATGTCAATTGACTACATTTATGTACTTAAAATCGGCGAAAATATTTTGCTCTTTGGATATTATTAGAGTTATGAGACTTATCGTTTCATTGAGATCAAGACACGCGTACAATGTATCTCCAACCAATTTTATTGCATAAATTGTCTCTGATGTGAGATGCAATGTTGCTGCTACATACTTCCGCCAGCCAGAGAGTAGGTTCAAGAGGAAGTTATTTTAAACGAATTTTGAAAGCTTCATCCCAGTTCCCAGTTATCCAATCCCAATCCCAATCCCAGCCAGCCAGTCCCAGTGTCTGGTTCTGTGTTTTGTTCAATGTTCATGTCCAGGTCCATATCATATCTCGGTCTCGTGTGCAGTGTTGTGTACTGTGCGGCACAGACGACGACGACGATGACGGGCGATAGCGACGGACGGCGACGGCACACATGAGGAGGGGTTCCATGAACCCGAATGCTATAGATGTACATATATTCAGATGAAGTAAAGCCGCAAGGCTCGGAAGCCTGTTCGGTTCGTATCCGAGCTCTTGCGCTACATTGTTATTAACGAAAATAAAATACCCGAGGTGCACAGGAGAGCAAAAACATACCATGGTCACTTTACAGTTTATAAATACCTACTTGTACGTATAGTTGGTATTCTATTTTATTTTGAAGGCTTTTTTTCTTTTTGTATATTTATATAAGTAGATATGTATTCTTGTTGCCCCTTTTATCCATGTAGGTATATACCTATGGAGGCCAAAGAAACGTGCACAACACAGAGGTGGCTGCCCGAGGGCACTCTGTTGCGGAACGCCCGGGGCCCTTTGAAATAAATTTCCCTGTTATATATGGGAAGATGCCGACAATGTGGGCTGGAAAATAATATTTCGCCGTGAAAAATGAGGCTAACAAATGTATGCTAAAAGCAGTTTAATCAGTCTCTGGGATCGGGGCAAAAGGTATAGGTATAGGTAGGTATGTTGTTTGCTGTGAATGTGTGTATGATAGAGCCTTTTTTTTATTTTACTTAAATTCGTATTAGGTAGCCTTAGGGTGTTTTGGGTGAGCATTTAGGTTTTTTTTCTTACTTTGTGTTGCTGTTGGATTGTTTTGTCTGACAGTTTTAACTTACGGAACATGAACATGAGAATAATTCAAAATAATCATATGCAAATGTGAAATTAATTTTTTGATTAATTAATGCTGGTTTGGGAAGTATATCAGATGTAATTTGACTCGTCTGGTGGGATTATGAGAACAAATTGAGGAAACTAAAATTTTAACGAAAGTTATTTGACATTTTGACATACATTACATTTTGGTAAGTTGAAGAAGAACGAAGTTACGAACTCAAATAGAAGCCATGGATAAGCCTATTTAAGTCGTAACAGAAGCTTAAGTACAGTAAAAACAGCATCGTGTCCAGCTTTTATCCCACCTCAGCAAAGTGACAGATCACACTTTCTGTCACGTCCACTGTATTTATTGACTCCAAAGCACTCTTACAAAATTCAATGTCAATAAACAAATATTTGACAGTAATCTTGAAGTTGAGCGGAAGTTAGCAGACACTAACAATCGTCTTATTAGTGATGTGCTTTACTCTTCCAACAACACACATTTGGTCCGTTTAGTGTCAATGTCAATGCTGTTGTGTGGGAGTCGCTTATATGGGGACCCGTAAGACTGGAAGATCAGCCAGAACAAACGACGCGAGCATGAAGCAACAGTGTAATTAAAGTTTGAAGCGTTGTGGGAATTATTGGTCCTTGTTCCGAGCAAAATGCGCCTGCGTGGTACGGTAAGGTATGTTAATAAGGCCGGCTATGGATATGCAGAGAAGTATTTTTATGTAACTCATATTATGTATATCGACCACTGAACCGTGTTTACACCTTCGAAATTTATGTCGCGCTTATGTAATAGAGTGGTATTAGGTTAATAGTATAGTGGGTTGTATTCGAACCGACATTGAAGTGAACTGGCCTTGTTGAGAGAACCTTAATTGCGGGAGCAAATTGTACATTGTTAAACATGGACATGCTGCCCCTTTGCTTCATCTTAAGGCACGTCACCAAGTATGAATAGAATTAAAAAAAGACCATATTTTAACAAGCTTAATTATTAGATTTCTTTTAAATATCCACGATTGCTAGTCAGTTGTAATGGACTAAATTAATTTTTGTGGCCGATATTCGCCAGTGTGATTTCAATTTTTGGCCATTTTCGAAAACGTGATTTTGCGCCATTTATGTCAAATGCGTTTCAAAGAAAATTGACTGACTTTTATCAAAAAGATTTTTGTGGAAGCAAGACGATTGCATATTTGACGTAAGCAGTATCAGCATCACTAAATGACGATAATTTGAAGATCGAATTGACGTTAATTTTGAAGTTTCCAAAAACCTCCAGTCTATGGATTGGTGCTATCACCGTCGCCATATTTCTACATTTTATAACTTGTATTGTATTTATTAATTCATCTTGTTAGGTACAATATATCATAAAATAAAATAAGACAAATTTCAGAAGACTAAAAAAGCAATTTTAAGAACCAGAAGAAGAAAGCCATGATTTTACCCTGTGTAGGGAAGATGGAAATTTGGTGATTTTTTAAGACAAGTGGTTAGGCCATGATTTTTTCAAAATTCTCAAAAAATCAGTAAAATCAATTTGGTTAGAAATATTTCGAGAAACAGACTTCGTACAAGATTCTTGTTTTCACCTATGGATATAGCTGTGGGAAATTTAACTGCAGATTTTGAAAACCGGAGTCTCTTACAAGGCTTGGTTTTGGAAATAGAGCCAACTAAAGACATTATTAGGTAGTTGGGGCTCGAAAATCCATAAAATCACTTTGGACCGGCATATTTTGGTAACCAGACCACTCAGAAGCTTAATGTTTGGATGTGCATATAGGAATTGAATAGACCTTTCATTCGATGTTTCTCGATGCGTTTGGAGAACTTTGAAAATTTGGTGATTTTCTTAAACAAGAGGTTAGTCCATGATTTTTTTCAAAATTCTCAAAAAATAAGTAAAATCACTTTGGTTAGAAATATTTCGAGAACCAGATCTTGCAGAAGCTTCCGGTTTTCACCTATGGATAGCTGTGAGAAATTTAACTGGAGATTTTGAAAACCGAAGTCTTTTACAAGGCTTGGTTTTGGAAATAGAGCCAACTAAAGACATTATTAGGTAGTTGGGGCTCGAAAATCCATTAAATCACTTTGGACCGGCATATTTCGGTAACCAGACAACTCAGAAGCATAATATTTGGATGTGCATATAGGAATTGAATAGACCTTTCATTCGATGTGTCTCGATGCGTTTGGAGAACTTTGAAAATTTGGTGATTTTCTTAAACAAGAGGTTAGTCCATGATTTTTTCAAAATTCTCAAAAAATCAGTAAAATCACTTTGGTTAGAAATATTTCGAGAACCAGATCTTGCAGAAGCTTCCGGTTTTCACCTATGAATAGCTGTGGGAAATTTAACTGGAGATTTTGAAAACCGAAGTCTTTTACAAGGCTTGGTTTTGGAAATAGGGCCAACTAAAGACATTATTAGGTAGTTGGGGCTCGAAAATCTATAAAATCACTTTGGACCGGCATAGTTTGGTAACCAGACCACTCAGAAGCTTAATGTTTGAATGTGCATATAGGAATTGAATAGACCTTTCATTCGATGTTTCTCGATGCGTTTGGAGAACTTTGAAAATTTGGTGATTTTCTTAAACAAGAGGTTAGTCCATGATTTTTTTCAAAATTCTCAAAAAATCAGTAAAATCACTTTGGTTAGAAATATTTCGAGAACCAGATCTTGCAGAAGCTTTCGGTTTTCACCTATGGATAGCTGTGAGAAATTTAACTAGAGATTTTGAAAACCGGAGTCTCTTATAAGGCTTGGTTTTGGAAATAGAGCCAAATAAAGACATTATTAGGTAGTTGGGGCTCGAAAATCCATAAAATCACTTTGGACCGGCATATTTTGGTAACCAGACCACTCAGAAGCTTAATGTTTGGATGTGCATATAGGAATTGAATAGACCTTTCATTCGATGTATGTCTTTATGCGTTTGGAGAACTTTGAAAATTTGGTGATTTTCTTAAACAAGAGGTTAGTCCATGATTTTTTCAAAATTCTCAAAAAATCAGTAAAATCACTTTGGTTAGAAATATTTCGAGAACCAGATCTTGCAGAAGCTTCCGGTTTTCACCTATGAATAGCTGTGGGAAATTTAACTGGAGATTTTGAAAACCGAAGTCTTTTACAAGGCTTGGTTTTGGAAATAGAGCCAACTAAACACATTATTAGGTAGTTGGGGCTCGAAAATCCATAAAATCACTTTGGACCGGCATATTTCAGTAACCAGACCACTCAGGAGCTTAATATTTAAATGTGCATATAGGAATTGAATAGACCTTTCATTCGATGTATGTCTTGATGCGTTTGGAGAACTTTGAAAATTTGGTGATTTTCTTAAACAAGAGGTTAGTCAATGATTTTTTTCAAAATTCTCAAAAAGTCAGTAAAATCATTTTGGTTAAAAATATTTCGAGAACTAGATCCGGCAGAAGCTTCCGGTTTTCACCTGTGGATAGCTGTGAGAAATTTAAATAGAGATTTTGAAAACCGGAGTCTCTTACAAGGCTTGGTTTTGGAAATAGCGCCAACCAAAGACATTATTAGGTAGTTGGGGCTCGAAAATACATAAAATCACTTTGGATCGGCATATTTCGGTTACCAGACCATTCAGAAGCTTATTGTTTGAATGTGCATATAGGAATTGAATAGACCTTTCATTCGATGTATGTCTTTATGCGTTTGGAGAACTTCGAAAATTTGGTGGTTTTTTTAGACAAGAGGTTAGTCCATGATTTTTTCAAAATTCTCAAAAATTCAGTAAAATTACTTTGCTTACAAATATTTCGAGAACCAGTACTCGTACAAGATTCTGGTTTTCACCTATGGATAGTTGTAGAAAATTAAATCGGGAATTTTGGAAACTGGAGCCTCTTTGAAGGCTTGGTTTTGGAAATAGCGCCAACCAAGGACATTATTAGGTAGTTGGTGCTCGAAAATCCATTAAATCACTTTGGACCGGCATATTTCGGTAACCAGACAACTCAGAAGCATAATATTTGGATGTGCATATAGGAATTGAATAGACCTTTCATTCGATGTATGTCTCGATGCGTTTGGAGAACTTTGAAAATTTGGTGATTTTCTTAAACAAGAGGTTAGTCCATGATTTTTTCAAAATTCTCAAAAAATCAGTAAAATCACTTTGGTTAGAAATATTTCGAGAACCAGATCTTGCAGAAGCTTTCGGTTTTCACCTATGGATAGCTGTGAGAAATTTAACTAGAGATTTTGAAAACCGGAGTCTCTTATAAGGCTTGGTTTTGGAAATAGAGCCAAATAAAGACATTATTAGGTAGTTGGGGCTCGAAAATCCATAAAATCACTTTGGACCGGCATATTTTGGTAACCAGACCACTCAGAAGCTTAATGTTTGGATGTGCATATAGGAATTGAATAGACCTTTCATTCGATGTATGTCTTTATGCGTTTGGAGAACTTTGAAAATTTGGTGATTTTCTTAAACAAGAGGTTAGTCCATGATTTTTTCAAAATTCTCAAAAAATCAGTAAAATCACTTTGGTTAGAAATATTTCGAGAACCAGATCTTGCAGAAGCTTCCGGTTTTCACCTATGAATAGCTGTGGGAAATTTAACTGGAGATTTTGAAAACCGAAGTCTTTTACAAGGCTTGGTTTTGGAAATAGAGCCAACTAAACACATTATTAGGTAGTTGGGGCTCGAAAATCCATAAAATCACTTTGGACCGGCATATTTCAGTAACCAGACCACTCAGGAGCTTAATATTTAAATGTGCATATAGGAATTGAATAGACCTTTCATTCGATGTATGTCTTGATGCGTTTGGAGAACTTTGAAAATTTGGTGATTTTCTTAAACAAGAGGTTAGTCCATGATTTTTTTCAAAATTCTCAAAAAATCAGTAAAATCACTTTGGTTAGAAATATTTCCAGAACCAGATCTTGCAGAAGCTTCCGGTTTTCACCTATGGATAGCTGTGAGAAATTTAACTAGAGAATTTGAAAACCGGAGTCTCTTACAAGGCTGGGTTTTGGAAAAAGAGCTAACTTAAGACATTAGTAGGTAGTTGGGGCTCGAAAATCCATAAAATCACTTTGGACCGGCATATTTCGATAACCAGACGACGCACGGGTGAACTTTCCATTCCTACCAAGTCATTTCAAAATTTCATGAGTTTTTTTATTTTATAGAACAATACCTGGGGGGCTTAAGTTATTTACAACTTATATAATTAAGAGATCAATTGGAGAGTTGTTTTTTAAACGCACTTAAAAAACCATTGTATTATTGAATTTACTGGTGTTGATAGGTAAGCCCCACAGCCTGCAAAAGGAGCTTTTTGATTGGCAACTGAAGTCGAAAGAATAAGATCTAAAAAATTCTCAGCGTATCGCGAAACTTTGATCACTATATTTTTGCTCAAAACACATCTGCCAACACCGAAAACATTTATTCGCATCATTTACATATTTATCACATGATAAATTTCTCGTTTGATATTTGCCCTCCATGATGAAGTCGTTAAGAACACTGAAGTTATTTTGGATCTTTTAAATATTTGGATTTAGACACCTAAGATTCAGGCAATTATTTAAGTCTCATTTCTGAGAAACTTGTACCTATGCAAGTTGCAAATTAAAACTGAAAGTAAAATAGTGTAATAATCGCACCCGGAAAGCTACTGTCATTTAAAGCAAAGTAAGTGCCTGAACGAACTTCACCTAAACACTTTATAGCAAACTCAAAAATTGTCCATCCTTTTATCCTTACGCAACTATCAATCTACGTATATCCTTCATAAGCACGCTGAAAAATATAGATAGGTAGCTATCGATATTGTATAGACCTAAACACATTTTCTATTTATTCTAACAATTTCGATTCGATTTTTTGCTCCATGAAATTACGCGAATAAAAGATTCCTAAACGTCCTAAAAAAAAGAAGCAACAAATCCATATTCACACATCCTTCCTTTGCGGCACACTTCGACTGACGTGCTGCTGGAACTATTGACATCGCAGCACCAAGATAGTTTTGTTACCCGAAACTGATGTCAACAGCAACACAACACCGCCAAAACACTACTCCGCCCCGCCGCGCCCGCCGGCCGTCCCTCTGTCGAACGTTCGACCTTCTCTCCGTTCACACACACAGCTTTCACTATACATAGACTGATGAACAAAAGCAAACATTTTTTTGAGGCTTCATCGATGCGGTCGTCGGGTTTCGTCGTCATCGTCGGTGCTATTGCACAGCGGAGGAGGTGTGTTTTTGTTGTGTCAATGGATTCTAATCGCATGAGGATTGTGCCCCGCAGGACATAGTCGCACCTCATTGTTGTGGTTTAGGATTCGTCCATTGCGCGGTTCCGACGAATTTCCTTTTTCGCGAATGGACGGCATGTGCGAGGGTGGCAGTTGAAAACTTTATTGGTTTTTTGGAGTTTCTCTTTTCGCTTCTACATCATGATGTTGCACATTCATCTAACAGAACATAGATAAATATGAGTCCCGGAGTAGTTGAGGCTGAGGGATATCCTTGCAACACATCGCCTCGCATCGCCAGTTTGCTTAAATCAATCTCGCTCAAGCACATCCTGGAAGCAGCAATCACAAATTGATGGGGAATTAAATGATTTTACGGCATAATCATCACTTTTCAACTATGGGCGCTCCAAGTTGTTTATGTATGTTTAGTTGTAACTGCTGGCTGTGGTTGCTGTTGCTGCCACAATTACCTGAGCCTGACTCTGACCCACACGCAAGGTACTCGTATAGGCGCTCCTCCTAATCGGTGGTAGATAGAACTGGTTTCTCCTTCATACACCAATGGATTGACTTTGGCCGCAGAACGGATCGCAACGGGTGCACTCTGTCATTAGGCGATCTGTTTTATGCCCACTAATTGACTTAGCACACTACCTTATTGCGTCCGCAAGGCTTCTAAGCGTATCATTAAGAAGCGCCACACTTACTGACTGATGCTGGATCTGGTTGGTGCTACTGCTGCATTGTTGCTTCTGCTGTTTGAGAAAGTGGCAATATCAGTGGCAGAGCGCCGGCAATTGATTGGTTAGCCAATCGATGATGAGCGAATATTAAGCCTGGTAAACAGCCATAATTGTATTGGGTCGAAACAATTAATTCATTCCTGTTGGGAGTTCGTTGCATATTGATGGAATTCAAAGATTGACTTCTTTTGAACAACACCTACGATTTTCGCTAGCGGTTTTCCCAGCTATGTATTTTTCTAATTATTGTTAACGTTGCAAACTGGACTTCATGTGACTTTTGTTTTACTTTAGTCCATTAAGTTATAATTTAGTTTTTTTTTATGAAATGATGAAAAGATTGCACGTTTAATTTAATTTACTTTTAGAATTTTTACAAATATTTTATGTAATGCTTTTCCAAGGGCCTCCAGCGCCCTGGTTCTAATTTTTGTAAACACCTTAGTTCGCTTTAATTAATAAATCAATGCGATTAAGAACAAGGTTTATTAGCATAGGTTAAATAGATTTCGTGGTTTGTACAAGGTGGTGCAAAATTAATCACCCAATTTAGTTTTTGAATTACTTTCTTACTAAACAAAAAAAAATTGATTACGAGTGATGGAAATCTTTATTTGGACCTTAAAAATTGTTTCTGTTTAGTGGAAAAGATGATATTCGTCAGGTCGCTGCCACCAATGTTGATACAGCTTTTTTCCCGTTTTATCGCACTTCCCATGACTTTAAGCAAGATTTTCGGTGATAGCTGTTCGCACTCCTGTCAAATATTTTTCTTAATGGCTGTCATTGTCTGAGGCTTGTTAGCATAAACCCACGTCTCAAGTAGTCTCAAAGAAAGACATTCGGGATGGTTAAATCGGGCGATCTTGCTGGCTGGTAACAGTGACCGTATTGCAGATGGCGTAATCAAAAAAATGCGGCCTAATCACTCCTTCCACATAAACGCCGCACAAAAGAGTGAATGTAATGGCTCTTCGTACATCACACGCAGATTGTCAGTGCCCCAGAAATGTAGATTCTGCTTATTCATTCCACTTAAGTGGAAATGAACCTCGTCGCTCATTAGGATTAACTGATGTACTGTTTATACTTTATACGTGAACATTTGTGAGTCTGGTTGATGTCCAGTCGAATAGCTACGTAAGCACCGGAAAACTGTCTAGTTCACAAATGTCAAATATGACTGACGTCACACGGTATTTGCAAGAATTATAACATCTTCCGATAGGCTGATTAATTTTGAGCCATCTTGTATAATTTTGTCTTCCTTTATTTTGATTCTTCATGAACCGATCGAGTCTCTCGCGGATGTTTCTTAGCAAAATCTTTTTCTCGATTTTATAGCTTTTGATTTTTCTCCAGGCATTAAGTTTGAGCGTTGTCTGAACTCGGTCATTAAGATTCGGCAAGTCTTGGAAATGATTCCAACAACTTGGTGAATCCATTGATGTGACTGTGAAAGTAACGTTTCAATAATGGCGATTTAATAAAAAAATGGAAAGGGCTTTCAGGAAACGTTGGTTTCTTTACTGATAATCACGAAACCGAATTACTGAATGCGTGCATGCGATAGCGACTGGATTGGTCGAGAATGAAGTAGTTATTTGAGCTTAGAAAGTTAACTCTGTAGAGAGCGTATCAAGGATTCAGTTCAGTTATAAGATTCGAGGAAAATTAAAAGAAATATAAACCGAGAAATAAAAAAAGAGCTTAAATAGAGGAAAGTTTTGGCAAAAAACTAGTAATTGGAAGATTTAGGAAGTTGGATGAAATAGAAAAATTGAGAACTCAGAGAAGAGAATATCGAGAAAAATAAAATGAACGACTGAATTGACCATGAGCATGAATTTGCTCTTATCAGAGGCTTGGAATTTAAAAATTGAAAATTAAAAAAACATCCATTTTTATTTTTACTTGAGACTTATAGGTACTATAAGGCAAGTTATGCATTCATAAAAAAAATCGAACTCAAAATTTTTATCAAAGTTGACATTACGATGATCGCGAAGACTAAAAAAGTGTGTCTCGCAATTCTGTCTGTCTGTCTGTCGGTTCGACTACAGCCTAAACGGCTCGGCCGATTTTTTTCAAACTTGCTAGATATTATTCTTAATTTTTTCCCCCCACACGTTTTTTTCTTTTTTTTTTTTAAGATCAAAAATAACGGTACCTGCCATACGAATTTTTTACGAAATTTTGTAAATATTTTTTTTTCTCAAAAACTGCTCGACAGATTTGAAAAAAAAGATACAGAAACAATTTATTTAGTTGAAGCTAGGTACTGAATGAAAAAATTTTCCGAAAAATGGATATTGAGGGTACCCCCCAAAGAACTATTTTTTTTAGTTTTTGATTTTCTCAAAAACGGTGCAACGGATTTTGATCATTTTTTTTGTGCTAAAGCTCCCCAAAAATTTAAATAAAATTATGTATTCAAATTTTCAAAAAAAAAATTTGTTTTGGATTTTTAAAAAAAAAATTCAAAATTATTTTTTCAAAACTCAATATTTCGAAAACCTTATATTAGATTTTTTTCAAACTTGATAAATAAAAGTTTATCAACACAGTCTACAAGATGTATGAAAAAAAAAATTTATTTTACCTAGAAATAAAGGTACTGACTTTCAAAAATCGTATTTTTCTCGAAAACGGAGCCTAGAATTTCGATAAAAATTTTTTTATTTCAATTAATTTTAACGATCTTTAATTTAATAAAAGAACTATTTTTTTAAATTTTGAATTACTCATTATCGACATGACGGATTTTAATGAAATTTAAAAAAAAAGTCTAGAATGCATTGCATTTCAAAACTTAAAAAAAAAGATTTTTTGAATTTTTGAAAAAAAACCTTTTTTTTTTGGGAAAATTCGATATTTCAAAAACGGTGCAATATTTTTTTTTGGAAATTTAATTTTCATTCGTACAGTAATAAAAACTTAAAGTTAGCATACCAAAATTTTGTATATAAAAACTTTTTTTTTTAAGACACCACTACTCCTAGTCTATTACATAGGAGCAAGTTTGTGCGACCCAGTCGTGCATTTTATTTTTATATTTATTAACTGTCATTGTCATGCGATTTCTTGCAAATATGAATTTTTTCAAGAACGTGAACGTTGTGGGGCTTAAAAAAATAAGCTTTTATTAAATTTTTTTAGAAATTTGTAAGGCCAACAAGACGGGTAAAATCTTCCAGGGTTAATGATTAAGAATTTTAATCTTGGTTGGATATAGTTCTCATTGGAAATTTAAAAAAAATCGATGTTAAATGAACTAAATTTAACAAAAATTGCGTATCGACACTGCCCTCGCAGTCAATTGAACTGATGAGTTCATTTTTAATAGAAAAAATTAATCAAAAGAAAAAATGTTTACCAAAATTCTACTAGATGCATTTTTTAACATTTTGTTACCTGTTAGTTAGGGTTACCGTTATTTTTAGGTAAAATAATTTTTTTTCCCACATCTTGCAGATTAAAATAAAAAAATTCTAATTGTCAAGTTTAAAAGAAATCGAGCATGGGTTTTTGTGGGTTATGGAAACTGCTTCATTTGCATCTTGGTCCGACTTTTTGTTGGATGTTTTTCCGGATTGGAATTAAATTTCGTGTGCAGATTCTCCCCTTTGCCCTTAAATTCAACTATTGTCATATCTATATTTTTATGAAAAAAAAAATTCATTTAATAATATGGCTATTAATCGTACTTCCCATAGCACCATTTTTTTCGATTTTTTCAAAAAGGTTACAACTGATTTTGATCAATTTTGCAGTCTAAAGCCTAGTACGCAGGTCGAGCTAAATTTAATCTCCCACATTTTTCTAAAAACATCAGCTTAAATCCAAGCTAAATTTTGTTATAAGACCCTCGTGGAGAATATATTACAGAAAACAGCTTTTCTCTAAATAAAAGATTTAAAAGAATTTGTTTAAAGTATGATTTTTTTAAGAATAACGCATGATTTTTGCAGTGAAAAATCTTGTAAGAGATCTGTCACCAAATATTCTTCCATTTCAAATTGAAATTAAGCTTGCGAATAAATGTACCAGACAATTAGTTCGTGCCTTAATTTTTGACAGATAAGTTATGTACAGTTCAAAGAGAAATTTTGATTTTTAAGTTGCAGCAGCACACCTCTCGGCTAAAATGATGGACATAATTTTATCTTGCCTAAATTTTGGAGAGAATTTTGTATGGGAGATAAAATTTAGCGCGATCTGCCTACTAGGCTTAGAGCTTCATTAAAGTTGGAATTATTTCGTGTATTAAAATCCTCAAAAACATTTTTATTTATTTTAAAAAACAACCCATTTTTGTTTTTTTTTTTTTTCTGAAAACTCTGTACTACGAAAACCTCTTGATTTCTTTGAATCTTTTGACAGTTTATTTAATGCTATCAATAAGATGTATTTAAAAATAATGTATCTTATCTCAAAACAACATACAAAAGTTAAAAAATGGTTATCGGAAATTGTATTTGTCTCGAAAACGGCACCTGAAGCTTTGACAAAAATTGTTCTTTCACTTAATTTTTACGATCTATAATTTGATATGAAAAACTGAAATTTAAACATAACTGACTATACCTGCCATAGAACCATTTTTTTTCGAATTTCTACTTTCTCATTATTATCGGCTTATCGGATTTTATGAAATATTTTATAGAGAAGTTATATAGAAACTCAAGAACTAATATTATTTTATTTTTTAAAATCTAATATCCCAAAAAGTGGTGTATATTTTTATTATTGAAATAAAAATTTTATTTGTACAATAATGCAAATTTTATGTTGACGTATTAAATTTGTTTCTTAAAAACACTAGATATAACAAATTATAATTTTTGTTCTTGCATAAATTCATATTTACTAAATGAAATCATTTTATCTCAAACTTCTAAAAGAGATGTTTTAGCCTTTAAAAATGAATGAAAATTTGAATAACATTCTTCTTCTTCCTTTGCTTCGGCGATGTTATGATCTCGATGTCGAGGGGATCATAACTCTCCCACGTATCTGCTTCACACTAGTGATCCGCCTGTGGGGTTCGCCGGGTTGACCTCAGAAATCGGCGGCAAGCCTCCCGGTTTTGTATTGTTCCATTTCTGAGGCCAACTGAATGCTGGTGTTTTTGCATTTGTTTGTACCAGGAGTGTTTAGGCCTACCTTTCTTTTTATTCCGAATTGGAACATTGTATGATATTGCCTTTTTGACGGGGTTCTCAGGATCTCTCCTTTGAACATGGCAATACCAACTGAGTCGGTCGTGTTCAATTTTTTGGGAAATGGTATTCTTAACATGAAGGCTTCCTCGGATCTTCGTACTTCTAATTCGATCAAGCTTTGTAACTCCTGCTGTCATACGAAGCATCTTCATCTCAGCTGCCGTTAGCTTACTCTCATACTTTTTGTACATTGTCCAACATTGTAAACCGTATGTGAGTGCTGGACGCACAACTGAAGTGTAGAGCTTTCCTTTCAGCTTAGGGGGCATTTTTCGGTCACAGAAGATAGCAGAATTTTCCCGCCACTTCATCCATCCTACGCTTACGCGATGATTGATATCGTCATCACAAGTAGCTTCGTTATTTATCATAGACCCCAGATATTTAAACTTTTCACACTTGGGAAGCACTACTCCATTCAAATAAATGTCTGGAATAGGCCTGTGTGGATCAGAAAATGGGCAGCATAGGTATTCTGTCTTTTTCGCGCTTATGCGGTACCCACTTCCTTCTAGAACATCCACCCATACGTCAAGTGCTCGTTGTAGGGATATCGGGTCTTCACTTATGATGGCTCAATCGTCAGCAAAGAATAAATGATGCACTTTTGGATCCGTCACTTTGCCTTCAAGCAGGTAATCAAGAACTGTAATAAAGAGCAGGGGACTCAAGACACTTCCCTGGTGTACACCTACTGTGATTTCGAATTCTTCGGTGACTCCAGCTGCGCATCTTACTTTAGTAACTGCTCCATCATACATGTCCATAATTATCCGCACATAGGTTTCTGGAACTCCTCGTTGCCTGAGGGCCACCCATATTAGATCTCGTGGTTGCCGATCGAATGCTTTTTCAAAATCAACCAATACTACATGCAAATCCTCCAAATAATCCCGATGTTTTTCCATAATTATTCTTATACTCTGGATTGCATCCGTGGTTGACTTACCCCCGACAAACCCGCACTGGTCATCAGATAGCCTAATTATTTTTCGCAGTCGGCTACCCAAGACTCGCTCAACGATCTTCATGGTGTGTGACATCAGCTTAATCGAACGGTAATTATCACAGCTTCGAGTATCACCCTTTCCTTTATAAATTGGAAGAAGGTAACTTTCCCTCCATTGATTAGGCATGCGATCACCTCGTATAAGTTTGGAGACAAGAATCATGAGCCATCTAAACCCGATGTCTCCCATCTTTTTCCAAAACTCTGAGGGTATTTCGTCTGGGCCAACAGCTTTTCCCTTTTTGGAGTATTTTACCGCCTCACTAACTTCTTCGACTGTGACGTCGGATACTTCGCTTAAGTTAGGTGAAGCTATTGGAAAGTATAGCCTTGGAAATTGTTCGTTTAGAAGTCCGTCACAATACTGTCGCCACCTGTGAAGAATTTCGTTGTCTTCCACAAGTAGTTGGCCTTGAGCATTGTTAAAGAACTTTGGCGAACAAATCTCCTGGGCATTTCTTCTTCTTTGAGTGGCTATTTTGAAGATAGTTGCGCCCTTATTCGTGTTTTGCCGTAGCTCTTGAATAGCACCAGCTGTCGGGGTAGAAATTTCATCCAGCTCCCGATACAGGTTTTCTGTATTCTTTGCTTGAATTTGGGCGCACTTCTTCTTCGCTTCTTTCTTGCAGTTTCTATATTCCACTTCAAGGCGTGACTTTTGCTCTGTATCATTAGAGGGGCACTTCGACCAAGCCTTGAAAGCCATTTTCTTTTTACTTATAACTGATTTAGCTTCATCATTCCACCACCATGTTTCTTTGCCTTGTTGGTTGTGTCCTTTTGAAACCCCTAACAGTGTTTTGGCTTTTTCTTTGCAAGTTCTCTGTAGGAGATCCCACATACTTTGTGCTGTACTCTCTTCATTTCGAACTATATCGGTGTTGTTATACAGAACGTTTTGCATATTCGAAATAAAAGCTTCGCCTTTTTCCTTATCCAGATTATACCATTTGATCTTCCCAAAAGTTTTTGTATGTTTGTTGTCGTTCACTGTCTCCATAAAAAATTCTGTCAGTATAGGAGACGGTGTTGGTGAGCGATCGCTTCTCCTAGTATCACTTTGCAATCTTTTACCCGGGGTTTCATGAAACTAGATACCAAATGGTAATCAATCTGGGTTTCATTTCCACCACTGCTGTAAGTGACCAGGTGTCGGCTTTGTTTGACGAACATGGTATTTAGTACGATAAGACCGTATGTTTTGCACATGCTCAGGATGTCTTCACCAGGAGGGTTCCTGGTGCCGTATCCGAGGCCCTCCATGGCAATCTTCATAGTCTTCGTTTGTCTTCCCGACATGTCCGTTCAAATCTCCGCCCACAAACAAAAACTGTTCCTTTGGGATGTCCTTAAGTAGATTGTAAAAGTCTAGCTAAAATGCATCTTTTTGCACCTGCTCACATCCAATTTGGGGAGCATATGCAGTGACAATATTCCACAACTTTCCTTTAATCACCAATTTAAGGGACATCAAACGGTCGCTGGATTTCGAAATGGTCAATACGCTGCCTAATAGATGTTTTGCAAGGATGATTCCGATTCCGTTTTTACCCTTTTCCGTTCCATAGTAGAACATCTTATAGTTTTATGTCCTCGTATCCAAGAAACGGGCCCTGTTTCCCGTGTTTCGCCATTTTGTTTCTTCAACACATAAGATGTCCACTCGCCTTCTTTTCATCATCTCTTCCAGCTCGAAGCTTCGACCTGTCATACTGCCAAACAACGTTCCAAATCGCAACTCTCAGATTTTGTATAATCTGCGGCATTACTTTGCTAGCCCCCGGAATCCGTCTAGCTCTGACCCGAGCATTGCTGCTCGGTCCAGGATCAGTACCATGTGTAACAATGGTAGTGCCTGGCGGGGTAGTGTCATTTCGAACGAGTACTTCCATAATGCTTGAATTCACAAAATCCTGCGAAACGTTTTTTGTTGTTGTTGTAAGTATCGACGTGTGCATGCTCCAGTTTTGTATTTGATCTCTCTTTTACGGCACCGGTGATCTCCAGTCGTGCCAACCCAGGGACTGGCATGCACGCTTTTGGGAAAGTTTATAGGTGTTACGTGTCGCTAGGTTCAGCTTGCTGTTTGTGGCCTAGATGTATTTACTCCTTTAGTCGCCTTTTACGACAAGCGGGGAGGCGCTGCAGGAATATTCTAACCCGTCCCTGCACAGGGCAAAATTTGAATAACATTAATTTTCAAAAGTCCAAGCCTATTATATAAGAGCAAGTTTGTACGAGCCTGTAGTATATTTTATTTCTCACTTCAATCGATTTAAAAGTTTTTTGCAAAATTTTAACTTTTTGAAAGTTATAACTTTTTAGATGCAATAGATGCTAAAACCACCTTTAAAATTTTAATGAACTCCGATCTAACAAACCTAGCTCTTTATTGTCGATTCCTTCGGACTTCACACATAAGTAGGTCTATTAAAGTAAAATATGTACATATTCTTTAAACATCCGTGCTTACCATCCTATTATGGTTTAAATCGCTTTGAAAAACTACTCCTATAGTTCGACCCATTCTTTTTCTCTTCACAATCTTCCACCAAACTTCAAAATGAAATAAATATGAATTAATTGTTAGTGTTGGTATGAGTACAGTTTATATGTATTTATGTATGAATGTAAACTGTTTAAATGCAGGCCAACATACAAATCCCGAAATGCATTTCACTCCATCCGTCTGTGCAAATGGAAAGCCATTCAAATTGCCTTCGGGTGATAAATCTTACAAACTGCTGTAAGGATACCGTAGATAACGAGCAGACTGGCATTTCTGCTTCACAATTTAAATGTTAATTCGTCCTGATGTACCAAGTGATTAATATTTGCCAAGAGTGGATTTTTCATATCCTTATTTTTATTGTTCCCATGAACGAATGGAAGGAAATCTACTTCGTTAACGTTCCGCTCATACCATGTCCTTCGTTCATTTAAAAATAAATTCCTTGAATAGCTTGCTTTTTTTCGAAATGATGTCACTTTAAAAAAAAAAACATGCATTTTGACTTAGCGACTTAAAGCTGACTGCCGATTGATTTTATATGAAGGCATATGCTCGTACCTATACCTATGGCACAATACAAGATTCCATGGAGGCGAGGTGTTGAAGAAACTGACATCCCTGCAAATGGGATGGTAAGTTCATGTATCGAAGATGGTTAAATTAATCGGTTTTCCGTCAATTTGGCAAAAATGTTTTGGATGATTAAACTTCGATTAGCGTTGTTGGCTCTTTGGGTGAACGTGAAGATGAAAATTGATATAATTATCGAGCGAGATTCGTTTTAAGTGATCTGTTAGAGATTAGGTGGTCCTCTAACTTAAAGATGAGTTTACACAAATTGGTTACGACTATATCATGCAAACATCACTTGGACTGTAACAGAATTGATATTACTGAGAGACTTTGAAAGCAAGAAGGAAATATTAATGTATAAGAAAAATTGGAACTTTGATCTAACTCAAAAAAGTATAAAGCAATATTTTGGCCATATTTGCTTAAGATTATGTAAGTTAATTTTATATATCAATTTCGATTTGAAAAAATGTTGGTTTAATACTTCTGAACGGTATGTATTTAAAAATCGAACGGACAACTGGGTTAGACGTTCTTGCTCTTAGGTTGAAAGAGGCTTAGAATTTTAAACAAGAATAATATTGGCGAAAAATCAGCAAAAGCAAAAAAATTACTAAAAGGACTCCGTAAATAGTTTGAGATGAAAAATCATCAATACAAACATTACCATATGTGGTAGGTTAATATACCAGAATCAGGGTTGCAAAAGCTTAAGTCACTTGTTAGCTTAAGCTTGGCTTTAATTCACAAGCTAGTGAGTGACTTATGAATTAAAAAAAATATAATTCAGCAGCTACGAACTGACTTATGAATTAAAAAAAATTTAATTCACAAGTCAGTTGGTGACTTGTGAATTAAAAAAAATTAAATCATAAGCTTCTTAGTGACTTATGAATTAAAAAAAATTAATTCAGAACCTACTAAGTGACTTATGAATTAAAAAAATTTAAATCATGGGCAAGTAAGTGACTTATGAATTAAAAAATTTTAATTCCCAAGCTACTAAGTGACTTAGGAATTAAAAAAATTCAAGTCATGAGCAAGTAAGTGACTTATGAATTAAAAAAATTCAAATCATCAGCAAGTAAGTGACTTATGAATTAAAAAAATTTAATTCAAAATCAACTTAGTGACTTATGAATTAAAAAAAATTTAATTCATAAGTTAATGGATAAATGCTGATTAGAAAAATTATAAAATGAATAATTTATAAGCTAGCGTGATAATCTTATGATTTAAAAACTAGATTTGAAAGCTTTCGTTAATAATTAAATAATTATGTAGTCAAAACAAGCTTAAAAATTTCCAATCTACCAACTAACTTATGAATTAAATTTTTTTTAATTCACAAGTCACCAACTGACTTGTGAATTAAATTTTTTTTAATTCATAAGTCACTTACTCCCTGATGACTTGATTTTTTTTAATTCACAAGTCACTTAGTAGGTGGTGAATTAAATTTTTTTTAATTCATAAGTCACTTTGTTGCTCATGACTTAAATTTTTTTTAATTCATAAGTCACTTACTCCCTGATGACTTAATTTTTTTTAATTCATAAGTCACTTGGTAGGTGGTGAATTAAATTTTTTTTAATTCATAAGTCACTTAGTAGCTTAGGATTTAAATTTTTTTTAATTCATAAGTCACTTTGGGGTTGTGAATTAATTTTTTTTTAATTCATAAGTCACCAAATATCTTATGAATTAAATTTTTTTAATTCACAAGTCATCTATAGACTTATGACTTAAGGATTTTTTAATTCAAAAATTCGCAACCCTGACCAGAATCTTTTTAGATATAACCAAAAAGCTAGCTTTAGAAAGGTTTAAAGTCAGATTACTTTTGGTGGATGGATGGGGTCGGTCATGTGAAGAAGTTTGAGTTGATAATCTATTGGAAAGGGTGGCCAGAGGACAGCGCAGCGGATAGACTTAATAAGACGATAGTCTTTTTATTTGCAGTCAAAACTATGGGTCATATGCAAAAAGCTGAGTTCAAGCTTTTTACTCACTTCTCTGAGAACTTTCCTAGAGTGGTATGCAAAAAAACAACAGAGGCTGAGATCGATCTCAAGCTGTGAGTTCGAACTCAGAGTTTTGAGATCGATCTCTTGAAGAAAGCTCGATGTGAGAAAGTTATAGTTTTGATATGCAAAAAGATGAGTATATGATTTATTGCATGAGATCGCTCTCAAGAATTATTATGCATCATGGGTTTTCTCTTACTTAGTTCATAAACAGTTATCAAAATGGCCGTGTTTCAGAATAACTTTGTAACAAATCGTGTTCATAAATATAGAAGATGTCCAATTGGTGAAGATTTTCGAAAATTGTATAGTTCTTGCAACTATCGACCGATGAGTTTTTGGGCCCAACCCTGGAAACACGCGGTGGTGCTTTGACCCATAAAGAATAAATGAGGATTTTTCTGCGATATATAGGAGATCCTGGATTTCAAAGTGGAGTTGGTGAAGACGTTGGTGTCAATCAATCAACAATATCTAGGGTGATACAGCAAGTCGAAACAAAAATTGCAAGCCATGGGACTGATTGGATCATATTCCCACACACTTCTATAGAAATAGAAGAAGCGCAAAGGTTATGGAGCCGTAAGTATGAGTTTCCTTATGCCATTGGTGCTCTTGATTGTACACATGTCCGTATAAAGAAACCGGTCTATCGAGTAGTACGTCAAACGCAAAAGATAATAATCAATAAATTGACAGGCTACGTCCAAGGCGGATGAAAACTTTAAAAGTATTGAAGTTTGCTGGCTAGGATCTCGTATTTTAAAAAATAGTTTAGCGTTGGATTATTTCCGGAGTCAATGAATATAAGTAATTCTTTTTCCCAATCCTTAAGAACTATTTTCTTTTTTCCTGTTTTTTTTTTACTTGCGACTTATAGGCAAGTTATGCATTCGTAAAAAAAATCGAACTCGAGATTTTGATCAAAGTTGACATTACGATCATAGCGAAGACCAAAAAAGTGGGTATTGAAATTCTGTCTGTCTGTCTGTCGGTTCGACTACAGCCTAAACGGCTCGGCCGATTTTCTTCAAACTTGGTAGATATGGGTTTTAATTTTTTCCCCCCGGAAGTTTTTTTCTGTTTTTTTTAAGACCAAAAATAACGGTACCTGCCATACGATTTTTTTTCGAAAATTTATAAATATTTTTTTTTCTCAAAAACTGTCCTACAGAATTTAAAAAAAAAAAATTTGAAAAATTTCATTTGGTTAAAACTAGCTAATGGTTGAAAAAAATTTTACAAAAAAATTGTTAGTTTTGGTAGCCCCCCTAGGTCCATTTTTTTTGTTTTTGATTTTCTCGAAAACGGTACAGTCGATTTAAATAATTATTGTATGCCAAAGCTCCTAAAAAGATTGAATATTATTGCATATTCAAACTTTCAATTTTTAATTTTTGGGTTTTAAAAAAAAAATTTTTTTTTGGAAACTCAATATTTCGAAAACCCCATGCTCGATTTTTTTCAAACTTGGCAAATAAAAGTTTCTTAACATAATCTACAAGATTTGAGAAAAAAATTTTGTTTTATCTAAAACTAACGGTACCTTCCATACAAATTTTAAAAAATGGTTTTCGAAAATCGCATTTTTCTCGAAAACGGTTCCAAAAATTTTTCTAAAATTTTTTTTTCTTTTGAATCTTTACGATCTATAATTTAATAAAAAAAATTTTAAATCTAGATATTACTGACTGTACCATACCATAGAAGGATTTTTTCGAATTTCTCATTATCGACATAACGGATTTTAATGAAATTTTTTATAAAAAAGCTCCTAAAAAGTTTAAGAAACATTGCATTTAAAAACTTAAGAAAAAATATTTTTTCAATTTTTAGAAAAAAAAAGTCATTTTTTTTTTGAAAAATTCGATATCTCAAGAAACGCTTAGTATTTTTTTTGGAAATTAGACTTTTATTCGTACAATAATAAAACCTTAAGGTTGGCATGCCAAAATTTTTTCTTAAAAATGTTTTAAAAATTTTGTACATAAAAGCTTTTTTTTAAGGAACCACTACACCGACTTATAATTTTTGTTCCTGCATAAATTCATATTTGCATAGCATTCTGTTTTTATCTCTTACTACTAAAAGAATTTAAAAAATTCATTTTATCCTTATGAACAGTTTTCTCTAATAACATTCGTTTTTAAAATTCCTAGTCTATTACATAGGAGCAAGTTCGTGCGACCCAGTCGTGCATTTTATTTCTATCTGTTTTGCTTTTTAAACGAGACTTCATATTTGACACTTTTTTAGTGTAATTTTTTTATCGGTTATATCTTCACAACATTTGTTTTTATATGCTGGTATTCATCATAGCGTCTCTTTTTTTTTCCTTAAAAATTGGTAATTGAGACTTCTCCAGTAAAACTTTACTTTCTTTAAGTTCTTTTACCAAAAATTCACTAAGGTGATCAAAATTATTGTTTATAATTAAACTTTCATTTTCACTTTCAGAAGACAATTTTTCTTCTTCTATTTCGACTCAATGAAGCTACAGTTAAACTATTTTATACGAAGAGCTTTGAGAACGTTCTCATATCCATCGAGTCAAAACTGTAGAGAGCGAACTCGTTTTTTTGCATATGAAACTGAGTCCGAGTTCCACTCTGCTCGATAGATCTCACATGCGAGTTCATGCTCATCAGCTCTGACTCTGAGAACTTTCTCATCTTTTAACATTATGACCCTATATTTCGGTGTACCAACTCGAGAGCAAGCCATACACAATTGGCCACCTGAAAAACATGAATTAAGTCAACGATTAGCCTTGTTGATGGTAATATCAAAGCAAGACGCAAAAGGAACTGGAGCTACTTGAATTTGAATGTTAGATCGTAGGAAATCATAAACACGTCTACGCCCTTAAACTTGTGACTGATGATTGTTGCTCCACTAAATTTGGTGGCAATTTTTCGATGAACATTCTAGTTTTGTTGCACAACTTTGATCCGTTTTAGCTTCAGTGGTGGTCCTTACTTCTATATTAAGACATGCTGCGGTATTTCGTGTAGTTCCGATGAATTCAAAAATACATTCCCATAATTGACGGCTAGTTTTTAGTCCATTGCTCTTTTGATCAATTTGAATTTTACTGTTTCGCTGTTGACACATCACTTTTTTGATGCCTAAGTTGAACGTTCGGACAGCCTATTTCGATTTTTGTAGCTGGTAATTAGACTTAGGAATACCTTGTCTACAAAAGCTTGAAATGTTCAGTTGAATTTGAATTCGAGAATTTCGAGAATGTTTGAGCAGGCATGTATTACAGCAAATATGAAAGCAAATTAATCTGTCGACATTGACCACGGAACAACAGGTAATGTTTGGCGGAAATCATCAGAAAGAAGAATAAGAGTGTCTCTCATTATTTGGTTGCTTCCTCGCAAATTACGTAGAGTCTAGTCAAGTTCTTCTTCTTTTTAAATGATAATTTACCAAGTTTTCAAGATTGCTGATGTTCCTAGTAGGTGTTTCTGTCTGGTTTAAATTGAATAGAAGACTAAGTCCACCTCAAAATAGCTTTGATACAATTCAAAATGATGGCACGGCGAGTGCAATCCAATTTCTGCATTCAAATCTACACCAATATCAAATTGATGAGGAATGTTTTTCTTGTTTTATCTAAGGTATCGAGGAATAAAAGTCTGCCATTTCCGTTTGTAATACGTTGCATGACTTTAAAGTAAGCATTTTTTAAATCAACATAACAATACGTCTTGTTTGAGTTTCCATATATTGTTGTTGCGAAGTTCATAAAGAACATAAAAATCGTTTTTTTAATATTTATAGAAGAAAAAGCTTAATACGAAATTTGTAGAATTAAAGCGATGCAGGTATTTAAACTATCTTCACCTATAAGTGCCATTTTCCCTAAATCAATTTTTATTTAACTATGTAATCGATGTTATATCAGTTAATTCTTGTATTTACCCGAATTGCCACTCACCCAAGTATTATCTTCTATTTTGAAAAAGGGTTGATGCGTTTTTTTGAATAAACCCCTTCAGGCGCATAAACAACTCATCATCACCATCAACATCAGCACTACATGAGAATATTAAAATTTCAAACGCTCATCTTCATGAACAAAAATTTTCATCCCTGCAATCTGAATTATTATTTTTTTTTTCAGACATAAAAAACGAACTTGCGAAGGGTATATACTGTGGGTCACCGCACCATAACCCCTCCCTTCCAAGCGAACCCATCTTAGTCATTAGCAATCCTAAGAACTTTTATCTAATTAGTGAAATTTTAACAAAACGTCAAGTGTTATACTTTTGGGTTCGATTTCTGGAGATGATGTGCCGTCATACGCGCGCGAGGATTCAGGATTCCTGAGTTCCGCGCTCGCTGCCAAAGCGTAAACAAAACCACGTCAACGCTGACTGCACGATGAAGACGATGTTAACAAAGTTTTTCACCCGAAAACTTAAAAGTTTTTTAATAATAAAAATTTGAAAGTGAATCATTTAGCTCTTCCGTAGATTTAGCATGAGGCTGCCAGTCAAGTCAGTCGACTGCGACTCCTTTAACAAAGAAAAAAAAAAAGGGTAATGTGGGCCTGGGAAATTTCCAAGGGGAAGTCACAGTGTTGGCTGGCATTCGTTTTCCCAAACGTGAAGGATGTGTGAGTGAGCTGCGTGGATATTATCTTCCATGGAAGTGCGCTCTTAATATTTTCGCAGCCTCACTCAGTGACTTTGGATAACAATGATGATACTGACTGGCAGGCTATGTGGCACGGTGTGCGGTGGCAAGGCAGTAATGGTGTGGCGACAAGACAGCGAAAAGTTTTTTCGCTTATTAATTTTCTTCTTCGAATGAAAATTGAGACAACAGCCTTGCGGGTGTGTAGGTTGAGCTTCAAAAATAATCAAGCAAAAACGCTGATTCGGTGGTGTCACAACTCACGAGAAAGAAAGTTAAGGTTTATTCTTCCTCAACTTTCTTTTAAGGCAAGAATAAGAAAATATACTCAGGGAAGGGATGGAGGGCTCATTAAATGCAAGAAGGGACTGACAGCTATTTTGGTAATAATACTTTTGTTTCTTGCTAAGCTTTTGTATTCTTACTGTTTCAACTATTTGGAATTTGAGATAACATTTCGAGATAGATTTTTGTCACGCCTAAAATATCTTCAAAGAATGTATCAATTTTCCTGTAGGGTTAGTCAGAGAGAAATCTTTACTCTGAGAGCTGGGGGAGGTGTTGCACTTCTGAGTTGGGATGATCTTCCAGGTTCCTGATGAGTCTTCTTCCTGGTTGGTACACTTTTTAGTTGGTAAGGGTGTAGTCCAGTTCATATGCGAAGCATCTTTCTTTCAAAATGCTCAATTTTCTTCATTGCTGCAGAGACTATATTAAACCAGATGGGAAAGGCGTAGGACAGAACGGGTCGGATAAGTTGTTTGTACACAAGTGCCTTGGTCTTCTTACTTAGTTCATTTCGACTCATGAGAAGCAGATGAACCAAACACAGAAAATATAGTTGTTTCTTTTCAACATCAAGTCTACATGCTTCTTGAATTTCAGATTGTTGTAAAAGTTGATTTCCAAGTACTTGGTTGATGACTTGACTATTAGTTCAGTGTTTTCTGGAAATTTAAGTTTGATCGCATCACAGCGCGTTGCAAACGACGACAGTCACTTGTGTTCGGAAGCAGATGAGTTCGGCCGTTCAACTGTTCATCTACAATCTCCTATTGAAATAGCATTCCCATATACATAGGTTTTTAATGTGTTCTTGCACTTTCCTGGCAGCAATCTCCAGAGATAAAGTGTGATGGTGGCGTCTGCATAAAGCTTGGTCTATGTTCCTGATACGTTGGCTGGTTGATCAGCAGCATAAATGTTGAACAACAGAGGTCCAAGTTTTGATCCTTCAGGGACTCCAGCGTGGTTTCCTTTGGCTGAGGATACGTGTTTTTCTACCTGTATAAACAAATGTCTATAGGTAAGGAAATTTGTTTTATTATTCTTACCAAGCGAGTCCAAGTTCCGAGATTTTGAATAGTACTCCTTTTATCCAAATGCTGTTGAAAGGTTTTCGATATCCAGCAAGTACTCTAAAGTCATTTCCATTTGTTAAGTCCAAGTGTAACATCAGTAAAAAGTCCCAGCAGTGGATGTAAAGGCGAGTGTATATTTTGTATATTTCGGAAGTCGTACTGGAAGTCCGGTATGGCATCGCTTTCTCTGTAGAAAACGTTGACTTTCTTTCAATATTAACGCCTCCAGTATCTTGCTCATACAGTAGAGCAATGAAATTGGCCGATATTCTTCCACATTTGTGCAGTTTTACTTCTTCGGAACGGAGACAATTTTTGAAACAGAATTTAGTGACTTACAACTCTCAACCATTCCTGTAGGTAACTAAACTTGTCGGCAAGATTGATGGAGAAGTTCAATTTTCTTCCGAATTCGAATGGCTCAGGTGAAAAGCACTTAAGCAAGATAAGAGATTCTGTTCTGTTGAAAGGTTCGTTACTTGGCCGTTAGAGGCAGTACTTCTAAAATGTCGTCCATTTTGGAAAGCCATCTCGGAGGGGTTCAACTCACTCTACTGGGTTAGTTGATTTTTCAATTGGAGTAAAGTCGTTTTGTTAAATAAATTTTATAGAATTTTTTTCGCACATCTTGATGTCCAAAAAAACTTGTTTTAGAAACTGAAGTTCTTTAATATTAAAATACATAAAACAAAAACTAATTCATTTTATATGTAATACATTTTTTTTAAATAAACATTTGAACGGTTCGTGAATGATTATACAATAGTTCCCACTTAATAAATTCGGGAGACATCTTAGTATTTGGATTATGTTTGCATCCTTGTCTAAATTTGTTTTATTTTTTGACGTTACTTGCATTGTTCAAGCAACTTTTCTCACAACTCAGTGAAAAATCAAATTTGAAGACGGTATCGAAAACTTTGTGGATAAAGACAATAACACATCTAGTTCAAAATGACGAAATTCCTGTGGACTTAACTACAACCCATTGAAGACAGAACTGGTGCTGCTTAGAAGGTTACAAAGAAACGCAATATTCCCAACACGTAAACGTAAAAGATTAACTGATTTCCTCTTCAGGTTTTGGGCACAGCCAAATATCTTGGCGTTGCACTTGATCGTAAACTAACCTATAAAAAAGCTTCAATAGCTTATTACACTTGCAGTAAAATTTTTGGTAAAAGATGGGGTGTCAGACATATCTAATATATCGCTGCAATATGAGCTGAGGTTTTTCAGCGGTTTTTACCGTGCGATGGGTCCCGGGAAATCCTGATATATGTATACGGAACGAAATGGCAGATAAATTATCCAAAAATGGCTCACCTTCTGAACAGCCAAACTGATGCCTCAATACTTATGATACTGGAGCAAGAGAAAAGCAAAATTCGCAAGAATTTCCTTGAGACTGTGGACGGCAGATTGTCAACAAATCGACAATTGACGGGTTACAAGGAACATATGGCTGAATATTTCAAGAAAAAAAAAAAGAGTATATGATCAAAATAGACAAGTATCAGCTATCCATCTTAATTGGAGTCCTTACGGACCACAATACATTGGAAATCTTCTTTGATAGAATGGACATAAGCTCGTAAAAATTGTGTACAAATGAAGAAAGAGGTGGAGGAGGAATCAGCTCATTTTCTTTAAGAATTATCCCAGCCTAACCAGAATCCGAGTTCTCAGATAATACTTTTACCGATTTGGCGGACGGATCTATTCTTCCACTAAAGAACATCTTAATATTCATTCAGAATTCAGGATGGCTGAGGGTATCTAATGCCTAAACTCCCATAAATCTACTCCCTTCTCTTTTCCAAAACCATTTTATATACATTCAACGGAGTGCAATAGATCCATTGAGATCTGAGTGAAATGGTACGGCTTGCTGTATCATCTACCCTTCTAACCTTACTTTACCAAATCGAATGACAAGTCCTTCCTTTGAATACAATTAGATCATATTTTTACTTGCGACTAATAGGTACTATAAGGCAAGTTATGAATTCGTAAAAAAAATTGAACTCGAGATTTTGATCAAAGTTGACATTACGACGATAGCGAAGACTAAAAAAGTGGGTCTCGCAATTCTGTCTGTCTGTCTGTCTATCTGTCTGTTCGACTAGAGCCTAAACGGCTCGGCCGATTTTCGTCAAACATGCTAGACATCACTTTTAATTTCTCCCCCCCACGTTTTTTCCTTTTTTTTTAAGACCAAAAATAACGGTACCTGCTATACGAGTTTTTTTCGAAATTTTATAAATATTTTTTTTTTCAAAAACTGTTCGATAGATTTTAAAAATAAAAATACAAAAAATTTCATTTAGTTAAAGCTAGGTAATGGTTGAAAAAAAATTTACAAAAAATTGTTTTTGAGGGTACTCCCCATGGAACCATTTTTTTTGTTTTTGATTTTCTCAAAAACGATACAACCGATTTCGATCATTTTTTTTTGCTAAAGCTCCCTAAACACATAAATACGAGTAGAATTGTGCACTCAAATTTTCCAAAAAATTTTTTTTTTTGGATTTTTAAAAAAAAACTTAATTTTTTTTTCAAAACTCAATATTTCGAAAACCCCATGCTAGATTTTTTTTGAAACTTGATAAATAAAATTTTCTAAATATAATCTACAAGATGTAATAAAAAAATGTATTTTACCTAAAAATAAAGGTACCTACCATAAAAATGCTAAAAATAAAAAAAAAATGGTTTTCAAAAATGGTATTTTTTCTCAAAAACGGCGCCTAAAATTTTGATAAAATTTTTTTCTTTCAATCAATTTCTACGATCTTTAATTTGAGGAAAAAAATTTTGAAATTAAGATATTACAGCTTGTACCTACCACAGAATCATTTTTCGAATTTTGAATTTCTCATTATCCACATAACGGATCTTAATGAAAATTTTTATAGGGAAGCTTCTAAAAAGGTCTAAAACACATTGCATTTCAAAACTTTAAAATAAATATTTTTTGAATTTTTGAAAAAGAAAAATAACTTTTCTTTTTTTGAAAATTCGATACCTCCGAAAGGGCTCAATATTTTTTTTTGTAAAGTTATTTTTTATTCGAACAATACTAAAAACTTTAAATTGGCGTACCAAAATTTTTTCTTAAAAACCTTTTAAAAAGTTTGTACATAAAAGCTTTTTTTTAAGAAACCACTACAAGGACTTATAATTTTTGTTCTTGCATAAATTCATATTTGCATAGCATTCTGTTTTTGTCCCTTACTACTAAAAGAATTTAAAAAACTAATTTTATCCTTACGAACAGTTTTCTCTAATAACATTCGTTTTTTAAATTCTTAGTCTATTACATAGGAGCAAGTTCGTGCGACCCAGTCGTGCATTTTATTTTTTAAGAGAAATCACTTTTCATTCAATAAGTGCGTACTCCGCTGCATCTTAAGATCCAGTACTCAATATAAAGGGTTTTCCAATAACTCCAGATAAATTTTGACAGTTCACAGCGGCCATATTGTTTTATATGTTGTTAATTCTACAAATATGACATTTCCGTTAATATCAGCCATTATGGTATTTAACATCGAAAAAAGACAACGCCATCTGTTAAATGGATATTGAATCCAGTAATTTTTGGATAAACGGGTTTGTAAGCAAGCCAAATTGCTGGTCCACCAAGTGCCATTGTATCCGCAAATAGTAACAGTTTTGTATAGATTGTGGATGGGTGGTAGCATCCCTTTTTCTAACTTATTTCTTCTGGCCCAAGTAGATTTCCACAATGATGCTACGTGCCGCATAGTTGGTGCCAAAATAGACATTGTGCACTAGCTAATTGGGGGCATTATTACCTAATTCAGAATAGATGTGAACTGCTACCAAGATCGTGCGATTTTAGCCATTAAACCTTTTCTTTTGGAGTGTCTTTAAGTCATAGATGTATGCCAATAAGCCATAAGAACTTTGCTCTGATAAGATTGTACTATTTGTCTATTGCCTATGGTTTAGTACAACCCCAAAGTTGTATACCGTACGTCCATACTGGTTTTATCACTTGCTTATAGATAAGCAATTTATTGTAGATGCTGAGTTTGGAATATCTTCCAATAAGCCAATTCATTTCACGTAATTTATTTTCAAGTTGATCTCGTTTCTTTTTAACGTGAGTTTTCCATTTAAGCTTAGTGTCTAGTGTCATTCCTAGGTACTTTGCTTCATTAGCATATGGTATTTGCACCGAATTAATGTAAGTGGGCAGATTGGTAATTTTTTTGTAAGTAAAATTAATATGTGTTGATTTGGACTCATTAAGAACCATTCGCCATTTCTTAGTCCATACCGAAATTTTATCTAGAGCTCGTTGGAGCTTCTCGGTTGCAGATTGAACTGAATCGGATGTTGCAAGTATATCCGTATCGTCTGCAAACGTACCTATATTATGGTATCTTCTTCTTGAGGAATATCACTAGTGTATAGTACGAACAGAATCGGACCGAGAACACTTCCCTGGGAAACACCAGCATTGATTTCCTTAAAATCCGAATATTCCCTCCCTTGCTTAACTCGAAACACCCTATTTTCGAGGTACGACTCAAGGATGTAATATATTTGATCCGGAAAGAACTGCCGCAGTTTAAACTCAAGGCCATCGTGCCAGACCTTGTCGAAGGCTTGAGAGACGTCTAGAAATGCGCTTGAACATACATTTTTTCCCTCTAGTGATTTCTCAATTTCATTGGTTATCCTGTACACCTGATCAATTGTTGAGTGGCAAAGGTAAAATGAATGATAAATCGAATAAATAGCAGAATAGGGCTGATAATGTCATTAATATCCATTTTAAAACAACAAAATAATTCATTGATATTTCAAACAAAATTTTAACATCTATCCGTTTATTAAAAATTAGAAATGGCTTTCAAATATTAACGTCAAAAGCATAGTTCATGTTGGTTTCCAGATTGTGGATGTTGAATAATAAAATTAAATTTGATGTTCTCCTATAGGATTCGCCTCAAACTTGCCATTTGATAAGAATTTAATAACAATTCAAATTAATTAAATTTTATTTGAAAATCTGTTTCGATGTGATTTTTGTTCCACGAAAAAATAAAACCGACAGAATGGAAAAGCTCCCCAAAACCAACACAAGGGTATCGAATTTTTGTTCGTTATTTCTTTTTCATAGCGTGATAATCCCGGAGTCAGTTCTCGGATGTCATGAAAAAAAAAAACGAACACTAACGTGCATTAGCAAACCAACAAAATCGCATATCCCTGGACCGCGATGCGATGGCAAAAAGAACCCAATCAAGGCGTTGAATTATTTTAAACTCTGACATTCGGATTAATATTTCCAATGGATGTACACTACGCCCACATGTACACACGCATCCCGCCTATACTTGCCGCAGGCGATTCCACTGCAACATTTTAATATATGCCATCAAAAAATATATATCCATTCTTATACCTACATATTTTTGTTGTTAGTTATGGTATCTGCCAAACAAATAACCTCAAAATATAATAATAAAATAATAATAAAAAAATATAAACTAAAGTTTTATGCGAAAATAAATCCACACGAAACGCACAAAGTCGAAAACAAAAAAAAAAACGAGAAAGACACTCGAATATAGTATATACATAAAAAAAAGTTCAATGAACGCTAACGTTTGGTGCGGAAACCGCCATCGGAGGACACCACCCCAACTCACTTCCCATATTAGAGTGAATTTATGAACATTTTTAATAGTGTTTTGCCTGCCCTCGGGCCTTAATTTATGTCACAAAATCATTTTCATAAAAACAAAAAAAAATGCAGAAAAAAGCTAAAAATAGTGAGGGATGTTCTGTATGAACAAAAAAAAAAAAAACACGAGAGAAGTCCCAACAACACTCGAAGGGAAAGACATTTATTTGAATGCGAGTGCATGCAAACGAGCTCCAGATATGAGCCATCCCCGGATGAGCAAGAGCGCACCCCATCAGCACTGCGTGTGCATCATAACATAGTAAGGATATGCATTGGGCGCCGAGGCAGGATCAGGGCTCAGGAGGCAAACCGAACCATCTGAGAAGGATGTGGGAGATGAGTGCCCACAGGCTCAGCCAATTTTTTCATCTCTTTTAATATTTCGCAATTAAAATGTGATGATATTATGTCATAGTGAAAAACGGGCAAACGGGACAGGATTTTTCACTCTATCATTCATTTAGAATTGTATGTGTGGTATATGTGTGTGTGTGTGTACTGCCTTGAAGGGAATTTCTGTTGTTTTTTTTTTGGTTTCTTTTTTTTGGCGCTCAAGTGTTAAGGGATAGCGCAATGGGTTTGTTCTTCCTTCAAACTTAAAAAAAAAAAAAATATTAAAATTAAAAATAAAAGAAAATATCCTTTATGATGCTCTGGATGGCCAATATAGACAAATTGCGTGGCGGATTAGTCGGCAGTGTCGTAGCATGTGCATATGCACGTCCTGCTAAAAACAAAATGGAGAGAAACTATTGTCATAGGTCTTAATGGATTTCTTTTTTTTTTTTTTTGTGAAATTCTATCAAGCTGCGCTGGAAGGAAAATGACTCTGGACAGATAATTAAGTTGTCTGAGGCATCAACGCCCTAAATGTTTTCTTGTTTTTTTACGACGACAAATCTAACTTGAAAAGAATAATTTTTGAATAAGAATACTCAACTTATTTAATATTAGCGACGAATTTTAAACAGCCTTATGTCAGGTTATTAGCATTCTGCTACTTAGCAAATACTAACTAACTAGCAATTTACTAATTTTTCTGTAATTTTAATAATGTTTTTGCTCGTAGCGTCCTAGGATTTTTTTTTTAAATAAATTTCTTTCAAACAGACCTCAAACAATAACAGTTTGTGCAAAAAACTAACCGAACAGATCTTTTTTTGACATTTGGAAATGTCAAAGTGTTGTACGATGATGCTACGATACTCAAAAGATAAAACAGGGATGACAATAGGTACTTTTACGTTTGAAAAGAAATTGAACTTTGTACGAAATAATAAAGAAAGTGATCTTAGGTAATTGAAAAATGATATAATAATATTATTGAAATAAAAAAAAGAATAAACTGAAATAAATAAAACGTGAAATATTGAATTGCGAAACGACTTAGGCCCAGGCCACGTAATGAATCAAAAAAAAAAAACAGATTGAAAATACTAATCGAAACGGGTATTCGATGATTTGTGATGCTTTTTCTTCGTGGCTGAGGTAAAACTCGTCGGTGTCCAGGGTTCTTCCCAAAGAAGCAACAAACTTGGGTTTGGAGGGTCTAAAGCTCCGAATGAAATAATGTTTTTAATACTCCAAAACTTTCAATTACTTTATTTGGCTTCGTATTTCTAACACGGTATTTCATATATTTTTATTAACAATATTTCTTTTCTTAAAATAAATAACACGGTACTTCATATAATACAGTATTCATAAGCTTAAATAAATAACACGGTATTTCATATAATGTGTCCCTACCACACAACCTAGGGAAATAAACGGGTGGAACTCTAAAAAGAGAACCTGTCCAGTGAGCTACCTTGAAGAGGAGATCAGAGGAAAGAAACGGTCGGGAACCTTATCGGAAGCCCTGTGTCCCTAGCACGCAACCTAGGGAAATAAACGGGTGGAACTCTAAAGAGAGAACCTGTCCAGTGAGCTTCCTTGAAGAGGAACCCAAAGGAAATAAACGGTCGAGAATTCTTATAGAAAACTCTTGTCCCTAGCACGCAACCTAGGGAAATAAACGGGTGGAACTCCAATAGAGCTGCCTTGAAGAGGAGATCAAAGGAAAGAAACGGGTTGGTTTAGTAATAATAAATATTCCCCCCTCTAGCTAATGCTCCTAATAATCTTTAAACTTGTCCTACTCTAGCTAATAAAAACCCTACTATTTTATAAAAAAGTTAAGATTAGCTTCACCAATGCGGCGTTGCCTATCTGTCACCGAAACGCCTTATACAAGGTTTTTGTTTGCGGCCCGATCTTAAACTCTCTATACTCTAGATTGGTATCCACACTGGACGAGAATAAAAGACAATTTTGCCATTTTCCCAACGACCACTTATCAAATCTACGGCTAGGAGTCAGTGTGAATTACAAGAAACGAACTGCAAAATTCTATGCGTATGAAAATGAGTGTTGATTATAAGTATTATAAGGCGGCATGTAGGCGTCGTAGCGTTTTGCTCGGTAATATGATTAGGGGTCGTTGGTGTCGTAGCATTTTGCTCGGTAATGTGATTAAATTGCTCGGTGATGGGATTAAATTATTTAATAATTGTAACGCTTCGTTACAGATTTAAGCTCAGGTAATAGAATACTAGAGATAATATAACGCTAAATTGTGTTTCTAGTGATGAATGCGCCATTTTGATAACTCATGTAAGCATGTGGATGGAATTGATATGGGGAATTGTGGACGTTCGCACGGAGTCATCCAGTATGAAAAGATCTAGTAGGTTTTTTTTATTGTATGTTTTCTCTTGCCCATTAACTCGGAAATTGGATCACTCACTCAGCCGGACCATCACACTCATCCGACACCATTTACACTGTGCCAAGCTAGGCAACTTGTTGACTGGTACTAGAACAGCAGACAATCCGACTTAGTGATCATCAGGCCCCCCATAGATACCGCAATTTTCCGTCAAAGCCCTCAGTCTTGTAGCTCGGGATCTAAGGAATCAAACGGAGGACATGGCACATAAATAACCGAAGTTCGTCCTAGAGCCATTCCGTCGCGTTAAGAAAAGAGATCAAGTCCTTGATCTTCATTTTCAAAAAAATGGCCTTCCAAATGATTTTGCTCTAAATTTGGCCAGAGTAGGACATTTTCACATGAAATGGAGGAATATTTCTTTTTCCGCTGGCAGTGTTTGTTATGAAGAGTTCTGTGGCGGCCATTTTATTTTGGTTACAACTGTCAAATCAGTTTTTTTTTTAAGGACTTTATTAATGAAATGAGCCTTTCGCAGACTTCAACTTGGAGAATTTTGCATCAAAAATTGGACCCACATTCCTACAAAGGTCCAATTTACCTAGGAGCTCAAAATTCATAAGCGTAGATAACGCCGTTTATTCGCTGACTGGGCCTTGGAGTGTTTGGGCTTTGGGGTGCAGTTTTGGCCGAAAAATCATCTTTAGCAACGAGGCGCATATTTGGACAAATGGCTGTGTTAACAAAGAAATTTGTCGTATATCGACGACACCAACGCACACGAAGTTCAGCAGGTGACAATACATCCTTAAAAAGCTACCATTTGATTGTGATTTTGAAAAGAAAGAGTCATTGGGTCTTACTTTTTCGAAAATGGCTTTGGTGACGCTACAGAACAATGATAACCAATTTTGTACTCTCAAATTGAAGCATATTTACCTATGTAACATGAGGACGCTATATACCAAACCGTAGATGCGACGATATAGACGTTCTGGATGATGTATTTAAGGGGTAAGGTTATCTCTTGTAGATGTGATATGAATTGCGAAGAAAGATCATGCGAGAGTTTTTCTTGTGGGATTTGTTGAAGTTGCAGGTCTATGAGGATAAACCACTGCACAGGTGAAAACTACACAAGTCATCGCTCAAATTCATTAGACTCTAGGCGGAAGAGTCATTGTGTTATAACATCACACAAGCTTAATTTGTTCCATTTCGACATCTACCATTTTTTAAAAACCCTTTAGTTCCCCGTAGCCCAAAGGCAGGGACGTTGAAAATGCCTCGGCGAAGATCTGGAATCGAATCTCCCACAAAAAAAAAAAAAAAAAACAAACATCTCCTTAGAATCTAAAAGACATAAAAGTTGTATAAGAAAAATCGGGGCGAGTTTTCATAATATAACATAACATAAGACTTCCAAAAATGCGTTTTTGTGTTCAAGAATGTGTTTAATGTGTTACTGATCGGTGACTTGAAATTAGTTTGTATCCTGTTATTCAGATGTATTTTTTGCATTTATTAAATTGGGTAATTTTCCATATGAGATTTATATTTATTTTAATGGCTGATTATAGTTTTAGGTTTGCACGCTATCCGCAAAGTTGAAAGGGTAGTGATGGCTTTTTGTAACGGGCTTTTTTGGTGCGATGACATTTGCTAAGTTTCGATGCCGTCTTATCTTCAAATTCTAAATGTACATACAAAATAAAAAGACTCCTTTTATTAAGTATGTATATAAATGTATTTCATCAACTCCTTGTATTTTAATTAAACACTTTTTTATTTGGACCATAGTCTACGAACAAACTCCTTCACGTGTCTGTTTCTTTTTGTATAATTTTCGTATCTGAAAATGGAAAATTAAAAGCGAAGATAAATACAAATGTCATCGAAATTATTGTAAATTTAAATTGCGAGGGGACTTCTTCAAAAATATATGTAGATTTAAATATAAAAAAACAAGACCACAACATACCGAAGTAGCGATTGTTTAAAAGTGTATGAAGACGAACTGTCAAACAAGTGCGGATTAATTAGGAGAATTGAAAATGTAATGCAATAAAAGTATTGCCAATACAGATATGCTCAATAAGGGCTGGGTTAACTTGATGAATTTTATCGGTTGCTGATTATCGATGATTAATATTGATTGATAAATAAGATTTCGTACGATTTGATATTTCAGAGAGGAAAAAAACTGCTCAAGACTATGTTGCTGGAACTATTTACAAATGTCTTCAAGATCTTCGTTAACAAAAATACAGCGTGAGTTACATCTTCTCAAATTACATCTCCTCACCCCAATCAACCACACAACGCAGATGCTTACGATAAACCACTTGAGACCGAAACAACGACGACGCTCAAATTCGGACATCAGTTTAAGTAAACATTCTCACATTCCTTAGAGATAATATCAACATTGGATAATCTTCGACGAAATAAACAACCACCACTTCACATGGGACAACAAAAGATTGAACGATCTTCGATGCGACGAAGATCACCATCTGAAACTCGAGCCGAGCAAACACACTTCACCTTCATTCTTATAACCAGCGTGTACAGTCAACTTTATTGCACTACTTTTCTCTAATTGTTTTTCTAAATAAAGTTATTTATATTTTTTAAAAAGTCTTTTGTTAGAACACAAAACTTATTTCGTGCTCTATAAGGACTACTGGGCAATTAAAGTACAATTGCCCGTCATCAGCATACATTTTCACAGAAAAATGTTTAATTATTGACGGTAATTTATTAAAGTAAATTGAGAACAAAAGAGGAGAGAACTGTGGATAGAACCTTGCGGAACACCATCCGCAGACGGAAGAGAAGATCAGCCAAAACGTTGTTTAATTAAACAGAATGTGTTTGATAAGTTAAGTAGGAGAACTGAAGCACAGGTATTGAAGAATCCAAGTAGTTTTTTTTTTCAAACAAATGGAATGGTTTACCATATCAAAGGGCTTGGATATGAGACAAGATAATTGGAAAAGTAACGTTTCCCTGGTCTAAAACTTGACGTAACTTTTAGAAAACCTGTTATACAGCCATCTACTTTTCGAAACCCTGCTTGTCTTAGAGGTAGAAGAAAAACTGGGTCGCACGAACTTGCACTTATGTAAATGACTAAAAATTTTAAGAAATAATGTTACTAAGAAAAATGTTCCTAAATATAAATTTTTAAATGACTAAAACAACTCCTTTAATAGTAAGAGCTAAAAACAGGATGCCATGTGAACTCTCAAGCAAATATTAGCTTATGCAGGAACAAAAATTATAAGCTGTTGTAGCGGTTTCTTAAAAAATTAAACTTTAATATACAAAATTCTTAACAAACTTATAAAATAAAATTTTGACACGCCAACTTAAACTTTTTATCACTTTAAGCCTAGTACTCACCTAGCGTGAAATGAAAAATAAATACGTTCCAAATTACACGCGAAGAATAAAAATGAAAATAGAATAAACTTTTCCACGTGAATTTTCGATACTCACTTTGAATGAAAAAAAAAATGACAATTATTTTTAAACTGATTCGTTCTTTCTGTTTATAAATTTTCAATTTTTTGTTTTGAAACAAAATATTCAAATCAACTGACAAATGTCACAGTTTTCCACGTTGCCTTAAACTTTTTCCGGATGGTTGTACATTGAGAAATGAAAATCATAGCGTGGAAAAAGTTGTGGAACATATTTGTTTTCCCAATCCACATTTTAGTACTCACCTCTCGTTGCGGATTTCATGCCAGTGAACCAGCAGTCACTTTTATATGAAATTTTCATTTTCACTTGAACTGAGTACTAGGCTTTAAGAATAAAAATTAAATTAAATTAATTTTTTTCAAAAAATCAAAAAAATATTTCTTTTTTGATTTGAAATGTAATGTTTTTTTAAACTTTTTGGAAGCTTCTCTATAAAAAATGTCATTAAAATCAGCTGTGCCAATAATGAGAAATTTAAAACTTGAAAAACTGGTTCTATGGGAGGTATACAGTCTGTAATATTTTAATTTCTAGGCGCTATTTTCGAGAAAAATACGGTTTCGTAAACCATTTTTTTTTAATTTGTATGTTGAGTACCGTTATTTTTAGGTACACATCTTGTAAAATCTATTAAGAAACGTTTAATTATCAAGTTTTAAAAAAATCGAGCATGGAGTTTTCGTAACATTAAGTTTAAGAAAAAAATAGTTATAAAATATTTATAAAATTTCGAAAAAAATCGTTTGGCAGGTACCGTTATTTTTGGTATTAAAAAAAAAACGTGTGGGGAGAAAATTAGAAATCTACCAAGTTTAAAGAAAATCGACCGAGCCGTTTATGCTGTAGCCGAGCCGACAGACAGAGTTCGATTTTGTTTTACTTAGAGTAACTTGGGGTAATGTGGTATAGGCGGGTAATGTGGTATAGGCAGTTTTCTCAAAAACTAAGCATGTTTCTTCAACGGTTTTTACCTTAGCGGACGGTAATATAAATAAAATTAAGTACTCGTGTTCAATCAAGTCAAAAATCTTCGTATATCTCAAGCAAATATTTGAGAAGGGTTATTACGTGAAGTTGAGTTTTTTTTTGGGTCAAACAAAAAGTGTTTGTGTGCTCTCAAAAGTTGTGTTTCAAGCTAGTTTATAAATTCTTTACAAAACTTAATTAATCATCTACGAAAAACAACTGTTAGTTTTGTCCAAAGGTGTTTATTTTATATTTTATTATTTATTTTTGTAAAAATATACAGTTTCGGGTAATGTGGTATACCAGCCGTGGCTACTGTGGTAGTATACCACATTACCCATCATAAAAGTTTATTTCTTTTTTTTGGCTATTTGTGTTTTTTCTAAAGATTCATTCGTTAAAATGTCTAAAAGGGTTGAAGTAAGAAAATGAGATTCAAAGGACATGGAATCATACTGTGAGGAATGAATAAAATAGGAAATTTAAGAATTCACACACATTTAAAAAATCTACTGGGTAATATTGTAAAGTATACCACAATAGACAGCATAGTGTACCACATTACCCTTTAACTTTCAAAAGTGACGATTTAGAGGTTATATCAATATTTTGTCTAAATCTTTGTTAGTTTTTGTTAGAATTCGACAAAAAGAAATCACTTGGTAGCTTATATGTTTTTGGTAAAATCTACCAAATTTAGGAGCATTTGTTTCATAACTTTTTCTGTTAAGTCAAAAAAACAAACATGTATACCACAATACCCTAACTTCCTCTACCATATAGTACCACCTACATATATGTACATATGTATATCGCAAGTGAAAGAAGTAGCAATGTGTTAAAATATATTATTCTTAGAATTTAGACCTCATTTCATCGAAGCCAACAGCATTTGAAAATACAGTACGAACTCGGTTAAGGTACTAGTACGGTCTAGAACGCCAAAAAAACGCACGATTTTTGCGAATTTTTTCTCTCGGAAACTTTATAAGGTAATAAGATATTTTTTTTTTAAATAATGGATACGTGCGTTTTAATTTTCGAATTTTTGCCGAATTAGAGAGGGCGCCAACGTCGACTCATTAAAAAATACATTGTCCCATTGCTGACAGTTAATTTCAGGATTGGCTGGACTGAGATAAAAAAAAAAACAAAATGTCAAGCTTTGAAAAAAAAAAAATTTCTTGGCCATTTTTGGGTCGCCATTTTTTTGTTCATAACTTTTTGGTCAAATTGTGGTAAATTGTTTTAGAAAACATAAAAACAATCAAGCTGCAATAAGTTTCTTGAAAAATCGGTTCTATAGATCCGGAGATTAACTGCCCGCAATGGGACAATGTGTTTTTTGATGAGTCGACGTTGGCACCCTCTATAATTCGGCCAAAATTCGAAAATTAAGACAAACAACATTTTTCTTGTACTCTTGACGCATGTATTCATTATTTAAAAAAATAAAATGCACGACTGGGTCGCACGAACTTGCTCCTATGTAATAGACCAGGAATTTTAAATACGAATGTTATTAGAGAAAACTGTTTATATGGATAAAATTATTTTTTTAAATTCTTTTAGTAGTAAGAGACAAAAACAGAATGCTATGCAAATATGAATTTATGCAAGAACAAAAATTATAGGTCGTTGTAGTGGTTCCTTAAAAAAATAAGCTTTTATGTACAAAATTTTCAAAACATTTTTAAGAAAAAATTGTGGTGTGCCAACTTTAAGTTTTTATTACTGAACGAATGAAAATTAAATATTGAATATTGAAAAAAAAAAAAATATTGGGTCGTTTTTGAGATATTGAATTTTCAAAAAAAAAATTTTTTTTTTTCAAAAATTTAAAAAATATTTTTTTTTTAAAGTTTTAAAGTGCAATAGTGTTAAAACTTTTTAGAAGCATCCCTGCAAAAATTTCATTAAAATCCGTTATGTCGGTAATGTGTAATTCAAAATTTAAAAAAATGGTTCTATGGTAGGTACAAGCTGTAATATCTTAATTTCAATTTTTTTTTATTATATTAAAGATCGTTAAAATTAATTGAAAGAAAAAAATTTTTATCAAAGTTATAGGCACCGTTTTCGAGGAAAATACGATTTTTGAAAACCATTTTTTAACATTTGTATGGTGGGTACCTTTATTTTTAGGTAAAATAAAGCTTTTTTCCATACATCTTGTAGATTATGTTGAGAAACTTCTATTTATCAAGTTTAAAAAAAAATCTAGCATAAGGTTTTTGAAATAGATAGATAGATAGATAAACAAATTTTATTTCAAAAAGAAAAGTGGTACAATATTAACTTAGCTTACTTTACTTTAAAATTTTAAATTATATGACAATAACTTCTTCTGATTTAATTGCAGCTGTATGAGATTATATGTAAATTATAAATTTGATCAACAGATGAATAATTTGATCTGTATGCTGCTTGAAATTCATTTAATATTTGGTTTTCTTCGATGCAGCCATTGATACGTCTTAAAAGAATTGTAGTAAATAATTTATAGATGGTATCCATAAATGATAGACCGCGGTAATTAACTACTTCGTTGGGATTACCTTTCTTATAGAGGGGAAATATAATAGATTTTTTGAACGATTCTGGTATATTTTCCGATCTGAAGATATCATAAAAGAGGCGATAGATTTCATTGATTAGAGCCGGCGTAGCATTTTTATAAAATTCAGAGGGAATGCCATCGATGCCAGGAGCTTTATTATCCTTGGCTGACCATATCGCATATTCTACTTCATCTATTTCAATGTCCTTATCTAGCAAGGTAATGTATCTATTAAGATGTGGAAATCGTATGTCGTTTGAACATGTGATATTGGAGTGAAGAGTCTTTGGAAGTGTGTTTTAAACTCAGATGCCGTTATATTCATTTTCGTATTGTTCTTTTTGCCGCGCATTATTTTAGCCAGTCGCCACCAGTCCCTAGATACTGTAACTGACGAAAGTTGTTTTGCGATGTTGACGTAATATTGGCGTTGTTTCGAGAAACATAGCTGCATAAGGTTTTTGAAATATGTATAACGTTTAAAAAAAAAAAATGATTTTTTTTTTTTAAATCCAAAAAATTTGTTTTTGAAATTTGAATACCCAATTCTATTTAAGTTTTTGAGGAGCTTTAGCAAAAAAAATGATCAAAATCGATCGTACCGTGTTCCATGGGGGGTACCCTCAATATAACCTACTTTTAACTTAACTTTTTTTTTAATCTGTCGAACAGTTTTTGAGAAAAAAAAAATTCGTATGGCAGGTACCGTTATTTTTGGTCTTAAAAAAAAAACGTCTGGGGTAAAAAATTAAAAGTGATATCTACCAAGTTTAAAGAAAATCGGCCGAGTCGTTTAGGCTGTAGTCGAACCGACAGACAGACAGACAGAATTTCGAGACCCACTTTTTTAGTCTTCGCTATCATCGTGATGTCAACTTTGATCAAAATCTCGAGTTCGATTTTTTTTACGAATGCATAACTTGCTTATAGTACCTATGAGTCGCAAGTAAAAATTACATATGTTATTACTTAATAAAGTTTCCGAGAAAAAATTTTTCAAAAATCGTGCGTTTTTTTTGGCATTCTAGACCGTACTAGTACCTTAACCCAACCCTCGATTCGCGCAACTCCTCTATTTTTGACACACTAAAATCCGAGCACGTCTTGATCTATGTATACTACTTTTCAAAAATGTTACATCGATTAGTGCAACTTCTTGTGTTTAGGCTTCTGGTCATTAAAATTAAAACATCAAACCAACAAAAACGATTTGTTTCGTTTCAATAAATGTTTTCTTGTAACATTTTCGTTATCTCTAAAAAAATAAGCCATTACCACTATAATTTTTTATTTAAAAAAATATAACCCGCAGTAAGTGCAACAACATCGGTTATTGCAACTGCATTGATTTCTATAAGTTGCGTAAATCGAGTTTGTACTGTAGATGAAATGATTTCAACTACTTCGGTACTATCAACTGATCTAAGGCTGAAACCTAAATTAGGTAAATCTTTTCTAGTGACGTGAGCAAAAGCTTGGTTAGTTGTAACTAAATTCGTTAACGATAGAGAAATCATTTTCGTATTGAGCTTATTCTAATCCATTTCATTAACTTCTGTTTGGCGAAGATTATTCCAAAGTTTCCGTCCACTCAGTTTTGGATTAAATTTGTTTGAACTAGCGATCCCTACCGCCATTACAACTATAGGTTACGATGGAAACGCTATGTATAGTTATGGTCTCGTAAACGAAACCATTTTTAAGCTTGGTGACAATCGAGGAACATATTATGTAGTGTGAAAATAATGGCCTTATGAGTGGTGTTCCATTTTTTCTAATTAAAGCAACATGTCTATTAAAAAACTTCAAAGTGCCTTTATTGAAAAAAACTTATTTGCTTACAAAAAGTTACATTCCTGCTAAAATTTCGGATATCTTCTTCCAATAGGTAGAGCATAATTAATGCGTCTAAAGTCCCTAAATTCGAAGCGGAAGCAGAAAGCTTTGCCCAAATTGCTGACCCAAAATATATCAAGTAAAGTAAATGTATAATTTGAAAAATGTGTTTGCATTTTGTTATTTTTGTTGTGACAGCTGTTCAAAGTACAATATGTATGTCAAATGAAATATTAGGCTTCTGCTACTTAATGCTATAGACTCTTCACTATAGATACACTTGGTCAGAAACGCTCTTCCACATTTGTATGCATTTGAATTTCTGTGAGGTTTTTTATTAAAAGAATTTTAATCCAAGCGGGATTATACCTAGCATGAGAATTTCTTCTAATCAATGTTCAACAATATTAATTTATTATTGCAAATAGAACTGTTACATTTTCTGGAATTTGTTAGTTGCTACTCACACACAAATGCAAATTATACACGTTTTTCATTCGGATTGGAATATTTGTGTGTTTAACATTTTTATTTGAAATCCTCCTTCGGGCAATGCATTAATTTTACAAATAAATTTCTATAAAATTCCCCCAGGACAAATTCTGCTCACTGCAAATAATAAAACACGAATAAAAACTGCATCGCATAACAATTCTACTACCAATGCACTCATGATGATATAAAAATCATGTGGCTTTTATGTTATAATTTTTTTTTTATTTTTAATCTTTATGTGCATTGTGCCGTGTTGCTGTTGTAGTGTATTTTTTTAAAATTTTTTTGAAAAATGCTTTGTCACAGGATCAACGTTTTGTTTTTTTTTGTTTTATTTGGCTGCTTAATGGTTTTTGCTGCATTCAATCCTGATTGGCTAATGGCTGGTGGTAGTGATTGTACCTACACCACTGCCGCCAATGCTATAGGTACGTTCTACGGTGCCGCGATAAAGCTATGATGCAGTTTTTGTGCAACTGCATCACCACTCATCATAATCCTTGCTGCTCGGTTTTTTTTCCATCGATGTCCAGGGACCATGATTTTTTTAAAAGTCGGTTAGGTCCTTTTTTAGTTTTAATATTCTTTATGTTTATTTTTATTTTTATTGTTGCTGCTGTTTTTTGGATGAAATATGAAAATAGTCTACATTTAAACATACGTATAAATGTATTTTCCATTCTCTTGACGAATTCTGGGGAGGGGAGGGGGGTTAGAGTACTCGGTGTTATTGCTGGTGCTGCACACAGCTTCATTTTCCCCGATGCATTCGCTTTAAATTTCGTCTCCTGAAACGAACAGCTCCACCATCACCATTCTATGCAATTAGTTTTATTTATGCATTAGATGCAAAAATATAAATTTTTGACCGTGGATGGATGTGGTGGTGTTGTGTTTTAAGGGCTGGGATACAGTGAGGCTATTGTTGATTTTATTTTTATTTTATTTTATTCAGCCTGATGTTAGTTAGTGCCAACGTTGTTTTAACGTCCATTCAATGTTGTTTTTGTTTTTTAAATTTTTTCCCCATTTCGAAATAACAAGCTGACGGACAGACACTTTTCAAATGGATATTTGGACAAAATAAAATAGAATGGATAATACAAAAATTAAAAAAAAAAAACGAATTGAAAACGTTGTTAATTGTTTTTATTGTTTTTTGCGCATAGACAAATATTTTTAAAATAAATACAAAAAAAAAATAAACAACAAAACTTGTCACTTGAAATGTGCATTCAGAGTGTTTTGTGATGGCAGTTGAGCAATAATACGAATGTGTTTTGACAGAACAAGGAAACATTTGAGCGGATGGATAAAATGACACTAAAAATGAGGCAAGACAAAAAAAACCCTAACATCACAACGAATTAATGTGCTGCATGAATGGAAATGACAACGCAGCTCAACAAAATGTCAGCGAGTTCTGTACTGCATAGAAGAAAAAAATAAATAAAATGAACAATTTCAGAGCGAAAAAACTTTATATTTTTTAAGTCTTAGAAAACTAAAATGCACCCATGGATCGGGTAAGCTTATGTTCTTAGGGTCCAGCAAAAGAATCAAGTGATATTTGGATGTAGCTTGTCAGATTTTCAATACCCAAAGAGTTTTAGAACGTAAGCAAATCTCAAAATACTGTATGACATTACTTGGATAGATTGAAACTCATTTTATCTTCTGTTGCTGTTGAACGAGAAAGTCCATTTTTACTTGCGATATAGGAATAGATTTTGATCAGAGGTGACATTACGATGATAGAGAACACATCTGTCTGCATGTCTGTATGTCTTTACCTCGACATACAGCCTAAACCACTGTGGGTACTTAAGGGTCTTTGGTGTTTCCTTAGAGGAGACATTTAAATGTATTTTAGCTCCAAAACTAATGGTACTGGTACCTGCCATACAGCCGTTATGCAAAATCGTATTTATCTCGAAAACGGCTCTAACGTTTTTGATAAAAAAAAGACTAAGTATGATATTGTTGCATGGAGAATGAACCGAAATACAATTAACAATATAACAAATTAGATAATAATTAATTTAGCTATAAACTTCAGATACTACTCAAAAATTATGATAAGCGCGAGATCGACCGGCAAGACTTGACTATCAATAATTTTTTTAAGCACGAGTGCATCTGTCAACGTGGAAGAAAAATGGAAAACGAAGGCGAGTTCAAAGTTGAAGCGCAACAGGTAGATAGCACTGCGGATGCTACTACAATCACTTGCTCAACTTATGGGATGGGTTTCGCTTATAAATTAAATTGAATCGATTAAAGATTTATCGATCAATTGGAAGATGATATTAAAATATCTGACTGGCACAGGTGCGTCGTCGTCCTGAAAGGAAACAATTTTTTTGGTAAAGGAAATTACAAACCTTTTGAAGCGGAAGACGATGATGAAAGCAAGTTTTGAACGAAAGGAAACAAAATGTATTATTCCAAATGGAAAGTTAAAATTATTTATTTTCGATTGGGAAACCTTTATAGGTATAGCTGGAAAACGCATTATTTTTCAATGTTTTTTTGCTTGGTCCAGAAAGGAAAAAAGGATTTCTGAAAATTGTCACGGGTTCCGCTTTTCGGGAATTTGTAATGGAACAGAAGTCAAGTGTGGAATTGTATATTTAAAATAAGGCTCCGATCGAAGATCGTCCTATTGCGAAACTATCAGCTATCCCCAAACTTTTCGAATCTCTAGTCTGTGACATACTTGCTTTTAATTGTTCATCCGTTATATGTGAAAATCAACATGGTTTTGTAAAGAAAAAATCCACGGTCACAAATTTATTACAATTCTCTACCTTTTGTCTAGATGCGTTTGAAAAACACTCTCAAGTAGATTGCATCTTTACTGACTTTAGTAAAGCCTTTGACAAATTAAGTCACAAAATACTATTAGATAAATTAAGGAATATTGGATTTAACCATTGTTTTGTTTTGTGGATATCTTCATACCTCAAAGATAGATTTTATAGTGTAATATTCAGAAATAATCGTTAGTGTCAATTTAAAGTTAATTCTGGTGTACCTCAAGAGAGTCATCTTGTCCCTTTGCTATTTGTTTTATTTATAAACGATCTTCCCTCTATATTAAAACATTCTATGGCTTTAATCTATGCTGACGACGTGAAAATTTTTCGAACAATTAACTCCATTGCGGATTGTGAACAACTACAAGACGATCTTCGGAGATTTTATGAATGGTGCAATAATAACTGTTTGTTTTTAAATATTGACAAGTGTAAGACTATGTGTTTTACACGCAAACGTAATTTATTTATTTTTGACTACCTGTTGAATTCGTCACATTTATGTAGAGTGTATAGTTTCTCCGATCTCGGAATCTTATTAGACTCAAAATTATCATTCACCGATCATTATAACTATATTGTAAAGAAAGCAAACAAAATACTTGGTTTTGTAAAAAGATTTTCCCGTGAGTTCCGTGATCCATATGTTATAAAAATTCTTTATGTTTCTTTTATTAGGCCAATTCTTGAGTATGGGTGTGTAGTATGGGCACCATACTACTCTGTACACATAAAGAGAATAGAAAATATTCAAAGAAGATTTTTAAGATTTGCCCTGCGTTTTTTCCATTGGTCAGATAGAGTTATATTACCCCCATACGCTCATAGACTTCAGTTGGTAAGCCTTCCATCTCTTTCTGTTCACAGAGAATATTTGCAGTTCTGTTTCATAACTGGAATAATGAATGGATCTATTTCATCTTCATCGGTTCTTTGTCGATTAAATTTCAATATAAGCCGTTCTAGTTTAAGAAGAAATTTACCAATTTGTACTATTTTTAGCAGATCAAACTATGTCGCTAATAGTCCTCTTAACCAGTTAATAAATATTTTTAATAAATTCTCTTTTCTTATTGAATCTACAAATATAAATCTCAAATCCAAACTCTTTAAAAATAATTTCTATGCTCAAAATCGATCAAACTTTGTTTATAGATAAATTTTAGATTTTAAGAAATATTGTATGTTTAACGTTAGCATTAACGTATTGAAATAAATAAATAAATAAGAATCAATAAACGCAATTCGATAAAACCGAAAGTCTCACTCAGAAGTAAAATGGAATACTTATCTTGTTTTTTTTTTTTAAATCCTGTCAATTTCTTACTTCGTTTTGTTTTGTTTCTTTAAAATTCCTCCTCAAATATCTAATACTAATCCTTCCTCTCCTGATTTTATTTTCCATCAAAAATTATTATTTCTTTTATTTCTCAAGACTTGTATTTTCTATCCTGAACGAACTCTTCTCTGGATAATTCTCCCTGTGCTGTCGGCCAATCAGCGGCCGCCATCTTTGCTGGAGAGAAATCAAACATAATTGAAAACCAGCGGTCCAGCGGTCCGATGAACGTATACAGCCATAAATAACAATTTTCAAATTATTAAAAAAAGTTTTCTGAAACAAAACAAAATCAATGTCGTGATCAATTTTTCCTCCGAATAAAACAAAATCAACCTATAACTGAGAAAATCAGGTGGGAGACTTTATTTAATGCATCTAAATGAAGATTTTGACAGGAATACCATATTCCGCGAAATTAGTTACTCTAAATCGTTGGGATTCGGTGCAGATTAGGGGGAATTGAGAACTAGCGATTAACATTTCTTTTACAATATCATATGCAAATATAAATTAAATACGTAACTTTTAGCATTCTGGGACCAACTGTCACCTGTGCTTTTCGGAGTCAACTCGTCCAACTCCGAACGTTCATCCACTTTTGAGACCATAATGACGTCGAATTTGTTTCTCCAAGATACTGAAAGATGCACCGATAGCTTATGGACCATGGCTGCCCCAATCTTTCTCAGTAAAATGAATGAAGAACCTGTAGGAAGGACAAATAAAATGCACGACTGGATCGCACTTGCTCTTATGTTACAGATTAAGAATTTCAAAATTAATGTTATCAGAGAAAAACTCTTCATAAGCATAAAATTAATTTTTTAAATGACTAAAACAACTCCTTGCAGTCGGGGCTAAAGAAAGGATGCCATGTGATTCAAGCAAATATTTGTTTTTATAATTATAAGTCGTTGTAATGGTTTCTTAAAAAATAAGCTTTTATTACAATTTTTTTAAAACATTTTTATAAAATAAATAAGAATAAAATACGAATAAACGTTAACTTTCAAAAAAAAAGTAGCCGTTTTTTTTTAGATCAGAAATTTTCCAAAAACAAATTGGTTTTTTTTTTTAAAATTCAAAACAATTTTTTTTTTTAAGTTTTAAAATGCAATGTTTTTCAAACTTTTTAGAAGCTTCTCTATATCTATAAAGTTTTTTATTAAAATCCGTTATGCCGATAATGAGAAATTCGATATTTGAAAAATGGTTCTATGGTTCTAATTTCCAAATTTTGTTAATTTATTAAAAATCGTAAAAATGTATCGAAGGAAAAAAAATTTATCAAAATTCTAGTCGCCGTTGTCGAGTAAAATACGAATCTTGAAATCCATTTTATAACATTTGTAAAATAAGTACCGTTATTTTTAGAGAAAATAAATTTTTTTTCACATCTTGTAGATAATATTGAAAATCTTCTATTTATTAAGATTAAAAAAAAATCTAGCATTGGTTTTTTGAAAAATTGAGTTTTGAACAAATTTTATTTTTTAAATCCACAATTTGAATGCACAATAATGTTCAAACTTTTGGGGAACTTTATTAAAAAAAGAATTATTCAAATCGGTTGTATCATTTTTGAGAAAATCCAATGGTTCCAATGGGGTTACCAGTAATAACTACTTATCGGAAAATGAAATTTTTTGAATTTTGTTTTAAAAAATCTGTCGAACAGTTTTTGAGAAAAAAAAAATAAGAAAATAAAATAAAAAAAATTTATGGCAGGTACTGTTATTTTTGGTTTAAAAAAAAGGAAAAAACGTGTGGAGGTAAGAATTAAAAATGATATCTACCAAGTTTGAATAAAATCGGCCGAGCCGTTCAGGCTGTAGTCGAACAGACAGACAGACAGAATTGCGCTTTTTTCGTCTTTGCTATCATCGTAATGCCAACTTTGATCAAAATTTTGAGTTCGTTTTTTTTATACAGGGTGTCCCACAGTCACCGCCCCAAATGAAAACCATGGAGTCCTGATGTCATTTTAAGTCGAAAAACTTAAGAGGTAATTTTCTCGTTTTCGTCCCGTTTTCGAGTTATAACGGTTTTTATGATTTTTCCCTTAACTGGCCTTATCTTTGCCAAACCACGTCCGATTCGTAAGATTTTTTTATAACCAATCAAGAATTTATTACAGTTTTAGTTTGTCCAGAGACTTTTTTTTCTGCGGATAACCGTTTCTCCGCAATTTTGCATCAAACCCAATTTTTTCGTTTTTTAAGTAGTTTTTTTACTTTGATATCATTTTATTCAAAAAAACAAGTTAATGAGTTTTTATTTTTTTCACTTATTTATTAAAGCCCAGTTCATTTTCTTAAAAAAATATTTTTTTTTTCTTAAAAAGAATACTAAATGTAATTAACAAAAAATTAACAAACTGAGTGAATTTAAAAAAAAAAATAATTTTAAATACAGAATTAACTTTTTCTGAGCTATTCTGAGCTGAGAAAAGGACAAATAGATAAAGTTGTCCCATTTCAGCGTATATTAATAACATTTATATATTCTTCATAAGCGTAATCCATTGTTTGCAAATAATTGAAAAAAAAACTACAACTTGAATAAGTAATCCAAAATGGAGTATCAAGTGAAAGAACACGACGCGGACACTAGATCACGCGAGAAGACATTTACAACCTTCAAATCATAATGCAAATCTTTACTGTTTACATTAGTTAACGGTCTTACTAATTAACTTTATCTATTTGTCCTTTTCTTAACCGCAATAGCTCAGAAAAAGTTAATTTTGTATTTCAAAATTATTTTTTTTTTAAATTCACTCAGTTTGTTTATTTTTTTGTTAATTACATTTAGTATTCTTTTTAAGGAAAAAAAATATTTTTTTCTAATAATAAGTGAAACAAATTAATACTCAATGTGTTTTTTTGAATAAAATGATATCAAAGTGAAAAAACTACTTAAAAAACGAAATAATTGGGTTTGATGCAAAATTGCGGAGAAACGGTTGTCCGCAGAAAAAAAAGTCTCTGGACAAACTAAAACTGTAATAAATTCTTGATTGGTTTTAAAAAAAATTTTACGAATCGGACGTAGTTTGGCAAAGATAAGGCCAGTTAAGGGAATAATCATAAAAACCGTTATAACTCGAAAACGGGACGAAAACGAGAAAATTACCTCTTAAGTTTTTCGACTTAAAATGACTTCAGGAATTCATGGTTTTCATTTGGGGCGGTGACTGTGGGACACCCTGTATATTATAAACGCACTGTCATGTTCACTGATTTTTTATTCAACCAGTTTATATGGAATTTTAGGTCTTCTTCTAAAATTTTGAATACACTTTGATGAACGATATCTCGTTAAGGTATGCATCAGAAGTATTTTCAAGTTAAGTATCAATGCCAAATGTTGTCAAAAAGTAAAAACTTTGAAGGACTTAAGAAATATGTATAAATTTCGGATTACTTTTAAGAAATGTAGCGCCAACAAATATTTTTGTAGTGCGAAAAAAAAAACGATTTTCAAAACCTTAAAATTATTCAAAATCTACTAATAATTGACCGATTTAAAAATATTGCGCTAATTCACTTAAAAACGGAGTCCAAAAATAAATTAGAAATTTGGTGATATTGACGAATTTTCAAGTGGGTGTTGTTTCGTGGTATATTAAACAAGAGATAAATTGTTTTTGAAAGTTTATGAAATGTTTTTTAAATCTTAAGAAGAGAGACATTCTTGTACAGCTTATTTAACATACAAAGTTAATTTAATATAAATGAGTCCTTGTGAGAAAATTGCTCTTCACCTATTAAGTAAATTACTTTAGACCGAAATATAACCAATAAAAAAAGCTTAATTTTCAAAAAGCTTTTTTTAAAATTTTTTTTTTGTTTTTACTATAGACCCATAACCGTTAACTGCATTCAATTTCGTTAGCAGTGATATTCTGCTATGAAAAAAAAAAACAATAAAATTAAAATATGTAGTTATCTCCGCGCAGTCTGTATTCTGACTTTAATGAGAAATCCCAGTTACGGATATGTTAAATGCATATTACATACCTTTCGGCGAAAGATATAAAGTTTAAATGCCTGGTTTGATTCAAGTCTCATTTTTTTTTACACTACGACACCGACACAGCAGCAGGACCAGCGAGAGAGATCATAGCCGTTTGCATCGAAAAAAATGTTATTTTATGTTTGCCCATATTTCGGTTATTTATTACAATAACTGTATGTATATTGGAAAGTCATAGGAAATGCAATATAATGGTTCTGAATGTGTTCAGAGCGTTCATGTTCCCGAGATGATAATAACACCGCGAGTATGTGGGTGCATCATATAGAATGATGCCAACTCAGAACATCGAATCGGGAATCTGAAATTGCATCCACATTTTATTAAATGCAATAAGATTTTTTTTTTAAATGAAAATAAAAACAATACAAAAAAAATAAATATGAGAAAGTTATTCTTCCCATGGGCATATTATTTTGAGAGTGTCAATCTTTGACTGAGTGTTGGGAAATGGTTGTTGGTGAAACACGCATACAGTCAGACCTAAGATTTGTCTGACAATTTAAACAAATATTTCTTTTCAAGTACTCTATCGTTTCCCAGACAAATTTGTTCGAAAAGGATTAGTTTTCTGTGGGTAAACTCAGCTTACATTTAATTTGTTGTTAGTTTATTAGTCATGCTTTTGTATCTTTGCCTTAAAATATTTTATTTGAGGCGTTTCAATTGGTGCGGAGAGGTTAATTTGATCACCTGTGGCGTCCATGTTGTTTCGGTAACATGTGTCAGATCTATTGTGTATTATTTAGTTACTGATGCCAAATCACCATGGCAAGTAACACAGTTGAACAGCACGTCCAAATGATACAACTTTGTTATAAAAATGAGTGTTGGCTAGTGCAAACGTTTATGCGTTGCGCCCATTTTACGATAGATGTGGTGGCCCTTAACAGTTGAAAGTGTACAGCAGAACCCGCCAAAGCAGTCGATTTCTCATTGTAAATAGGATTAAGGACTTTCGCATACAACGCCATTTTTTCGCTTAATGGGCTCCGGAGCGTTTGAACAGTACTATTGTTTTTGCCGAAAAATCATCTTTACCGAAGAGTCGCATTTTTGAATCAATGGCTGTGTTAACAGTACAAATGGGACGACACCAACCCACAACAAGGTTCACCATATGATAATGCTTTCCCAAAAAGTTGCCATTTTTTGTGGATTTCGGGCGGATTTTTTTTAACATAATATGTAGGTCTGGCTATACTAAAGTAAGACTTTTTTCATATCAAATGTAAATGACGTCTACAGTGAAGATTGACTATAAAGTCTGAATCACAGCTATCTCGTGTATTATGGAATGATATGTAGTGTCAAAATCCTTTGTGTTCCTTTTGCGCAATACAACGCTGTATTTCTGAATTTTTTTTCACTAAGTATGATAAAGGGAATTAAAACAAGGTTGTTCAAAAAGAAGGGTTTACAAAACACCAATCTCGATAAGTACGCACAATTGACTCCACACGAGAAAAGTGTGTAACTTAAATTTTAGAACGATTTAATTCTTAGATTATGCCGAATAATAATTTCCCAAAGTTTTCTTTGTTAATTAGAAACTGGGTGTTTAAATTTTCTTTAATTAAGATCCCAAATTTTTTTTTTCTTGAGCCTTTCTCAAGATATTGTTGAGAACTCATTTGTCCAAGTGTATTAAGCACTACTCTTTTAGGTGCGTATTTTTTTTGGAATAATAAACCAACTTCTTATTCCAATGATACAATTTAATCAGCATATTTAAGCAAGAGCAAACACCATAACAAGAATGGATAATGGTAGCTTCAAGAGTTTTCGAACAGCAAAGCCAACAAGCCACCACATCCCCACCAGAAAAGAATTAAATAAAATAAAACACGTTTGGTCTAAATAAGTAAGGACATTCATGCATAACCGAAGAGCAAGAAAAGCTTTTTAGGAATACGAAGTCATCACATAAACATCCTTCACTTAACCGTGAAAAATATTTCACAACCACCAAACGAAACTTTTCTATTATCCCAAAATTTTGAATAATCAAAAAAGAACATACTTGAAACTAGCTCTGTATGAATAATTTTGACAGTTATAGCGAAATGCATGTATTATGCACGCAGAAAAAAAATGTTTTATCAAAAGTGACCATATCAATGTGTTTTCGAGTGATTCAAAACAGTGTCTACAAACAAGCATATAGTATTCATTACTGAGGACTTCAGAGTATCAATCTGATTGGTAGCCAAACGTGTAGGAAAACTTATTCTCGACTCTAAAATGGAAACTCTACACACTGAATTAAATAAAGATTTCACCAGTGTTGCTTTTTTAACGAAAATTTAGAACTTTATTTACTAATTCATTCAACAAGTTCTTGGGCTTTCCAACTCAGATTAACAACTTCGATTCATTTAGAACCGTGATTTAGAGGGTATGAAAACTTAGAACTTTGTTAAACAACTTTTTCATTTCTTCAAAAATCGATCCTTGATTTTCAAAGAAAATCAGGACCATGATGGTATTATATAAATGAATTTCATTTTTAGCAAGTAAATCAAATAAGAACAAAAAACATAAATGTTAAAAAAGAAAGACAAATTCTCAAATGTACAAACACCCTGCAGTAAAAAGAAGTTGGATTTAGCAAAACGCCAAGTTTATGAAGTTAAAACACAAAGTAGTGTATTATAATAGTGTATTATCAAAAGTAAAATTTGGGAGGTTTACTTGGCAAAGTTTTCTTTCATTACTCACAATTTAAAAGGTTATGAGAACTTGACAGACAAAGACCATTTCTAATCATTTTTAATAGAATTTTTGTTTATAGAATATAACAAAAAAAAAAAAACACTGAATAACGCTCTACAAAATTTCATCTTTGAACATCAATTCGAAGTACTTCACATAATTTATAAGAACTTGTTAGCCCGGTCAAAATAGACATTCAAGAATACATTAATTTGCACAAAGCTGAAAATTGGCATAAATGCTGGGAACACTATGACAAACAATTTGTCGAGAGTCCCCATCGATCCGACACGTGTGGAAAAAAAATTATTCAAGGTCAAATGTTGCAAACATCGGTTTCTTGCATTTTTCAGCTAAACGGCAAGTTTTATCATAAAATAGGTTGGACAAAAATTATTCATCATGCAATTATCTATAGAAATTGTATTAACACTTTTTCTTCTAAGGATCACCATTTTGGAGATATAGCGATGCATAGAGTTGAAAAAGTTGTGTTCTTCATAATATGCACACGTTTCCGCGCCACCCGTGAGGTAGTGCACTTGGCGCGTTTTTTTTAAGGTGGCTTCCCTGGTAGGCCTATTCCACGATCTATTGTGGTCCTGTTGAGTTTTAATTTTGTATCTGATTGACAAATACTACTATTGGAAATGACGAAAGCGATGCAAGTAATAAGTAATTTAGGAAAATTATTCGTCTGATTGATACGAGTATAATCATCTAATGGAACTTCGTCTTCTGTCTTATTCTTCTCCTTGTTCTTCCTGCTGGGTACAATAAATAGTTCAAAGAGCATATATCGAAATTATCCTCTTCTACTAGCGATTCAACATTGGAGCACGTTTGGCCTCGACAACTGATACATGCTAATGAACAAAATAATCCAACTTTTTTGCAGCTGCATTTAGCATAACACCCTGTTTTGCAATTGCAAAAAATTGTATTGAGGTGCAGGTGGGAGTAAAGTCTGAACTGGTTCCAATGAACCCAATCTTTATTACCAAACCACACTTGAACTTGATAATATACCCGAAATAGATGTTGATGAGCAAGATGAGATGAATAGATGTTGGAGCAAGACAAGCTAATTGTACTCGTTTTTTGTTATGAGTATTTTTTTACAAAAGATAAGTATCGAAACTTATCCAAGCACGTAATTACATTACAAATTTGACGCCGATATAGCAGTGATTTTTACTTGCGACTTATAGGTACTATAAGGCAAGTTATGCATTCGTAAAAAAAAATCGAACTCGAGATTTTGATCAAAGTTGACATTACGATGATAGCGAAGACCAACAAAGTGGGTCTCGCAATTCTGTCTGTCTGTCTGTCTGTCTGTCTGTCTGTCTGTCTGTCTGTCTGTCTGTCTGTCGGCTCGACTACAGCCTAAACGGCTCGGCCGATTTTCTTCAAACTTGGTAGATATGGGTTTTAATTTTTCCCCCCCGGACGCTTTTTTTTGTTTTTTTTTTTAAGACCAAAAATAACGGTACCTGCCACACGATTTTTTTTCGAAATTTTATAAATATTTTTTTTCTCAAAAACTGTCCCACAAATTTAAAAAATTTCATTTGGTTAAAACTAGCTAATGGATGAAAAAACTTTTACAAAAAATTGTTATTTTTGGTAGCCCCCCTGGGTGCATTTTTTTTGTTCTTGATTTTCTCGAAAACGGTACAACCGATTTAAATCAGTTTTTTTATGCTAAAGCTCCTCTAAAGTTTGAATTTTATTACATATTCAAATTTTCAATTTTTAATTTTTTGGATTTTTAAAAAAAAATTCAAAATTTTTTTTTGGAAACTCAATATTTTGAAAACCCCTAGGTCGATTTTTTTCAAACTTGACAAAAAAAAGTTTTTTAACATAATCTACAAGATTTGAGAAAAAAAATTGTGTTTCATCTAAAACTAACGGTACCTTCCATACAAATTTTAAAAAATGGTTTTCGAAAATCGTATTTTTCTCGAAAACGGTTCCGAGAATTTTGCTAAATTTTTTTTCCTTTGATTAATCTTTACGATCTATAATTTAATAAAAAAAAATTTTAAATCTAGATATTACTGACTGTACCTACCATAGAACGATTTTTTCGAATTTTGAATTTCTCATTATCGACATAGCGGATTTTGATGAAATTGTTTATAAAAAAGCTCCAAAAAAGTTTAAAAAACATTGCATTTAAAAACTTAAGAAAAAATATTTTTTCAATTTTTAGAAAAAAAAAGTGTTTTTTTTTTTTAATTCGATATCTCAAGAACGGCTTAGTATTTTTTTTGGAAATTAGACTTTTATTTGTACAATAATAAAAACTTAAGGTTGGCGTACCAAAATTTTTTCTTAAAAATGTTTAAAAAATTTTGTACATAAAAGCTTATTTTTTTAAGGAACCACTACAACGACTTATAATTTTTGTTCTTGCATTAATTCATATTTGGATAGCATTCTGTTTTTGTCTCTTAATACTAAAAGAATTTAAAAATTAATTTTATCCTTATGAACAGTTTTCTCTAATAACATTCGTTTTTAAAATTCCTAGTCTATTACATAGGAGCAAGTTCGTGCGACCCAGTCGTGCATTTTATTTCATTTCAAACGCTTCATTCAATTCATTGCCACAGAATAAACAGCACTCTTTTGAACAAAAAACAATTCCGACCTTCACTGTCTCAAACGCTTCATTGTTAGCTCAAAATGATTTAACGAGTAAGGATGATTTTTGAAATCCTGTGGTATTACAACGGACCAAATATTGGTCTAAGTGTGTTGGCTTTTCCGGTCAGCAGCCACCTTAACCTAACCTAACCTAACCTAAACAAAAAATTGATTCATTTACGCGTGCTCTAGTACGAGGAGGACTTATTATTGATGTACCAGCTTGTTCTTGTTCGTGACGTCTTTTAACTGCGGTAATGGTACCCTTCCGAGTGTACTTTTTCCGACACTGCACATGAATTGTCATAGAAGTCTGGCCTTTAAATTTTCCGAAAATTCATCACCTCTTTCAACACTTGCACCAATTAACGTCTTTAGGCCACGCTGAACAGTAACAATTTCACTTTCGGCTAGATGTTTACTACAAATAAAGCAAAATTGAGACATTTCTTTTACAACAAGAAACTGCATAAAACACATAAAATGAGGGACTGGGTTTTCTTTCGAGTTTATACACTTGAGCCAAATATACATTGTTCAAATGCATGGCAAGCACGTGCAAGTGTATTCGTAAATTGAAAGAAAATACGTGTGATTTTTTCACCAATAAACTTGCGCGAGCTTGTCATGCATTTGAACAGTGTATATCTGGCTTAAGGATTGTATAATATGTATGCATACGCCACGAAAACTAATATTTTTACTTGTACGAGTATTAGCGTTCTGTAATGTATATAACAGTAATTGACATACATACATATTACAACACAACTTTTTCAACTTTTGCATCGCTGTATCTCCAAAATGGTGATTCTTAGGAGAAAAAGTGTTAATACAATTTCTATAGATAATTGCATGATGAATAATTTTTGTCCAACCTATTTTATGATAAAACTTGCCGTTTAGCTGAAAAATGCAAAAAACCGATTTTGGCAACATTTGACCTTGAATAATTTTTTTTCCACACGTCGGATCGATGGGGACTTTCGACAAATTGTTTGTAATAGTGTTCTCAACATTCATGCCAATTTTCAGCTTTGTGCGAATTAATGTAACCTTACCCCTATTTTTGAAGCTAATTTGACCGGGCCATGTGGAGGAATGCCACGCCGCCTAAATTGAAAATACAGAATTTTCAACGAATCTTTGGATTTACTTCAAAGCCTTACAATTTTCATCGTTCTAAAACTATCGCATGTTCCCCATATAATTTATAAGCTGTTGACATGTGTTTCTTCTGTTGTTCTTTCTTTTTGTGTGTCTTTCTCTGTTGTAATATCTAAGCCGATGGTCTCAGTTCCCAGTGCTTTCAGTGTCTCTACTTCATAGATTTATCTACGGAGTAGTGTAATATGTAATGTAAAAAACGAAATAATGTTCCAATTTTTACTAACGGTAAAGCTGTACCTTACGCCCATACTGCCAAATACCTTGAAATGACTTTAGATACGAAGCTAGAATGGAAAAAGCACATCAAAAATAAAAGGGAAGAACTGAACTTAAAGTAGAGAAAAATGTTCTGGTTGCTAGGACAGAACTCTGGCCTATCTATCCAGAACAAAATAAAGTTATACAAACAAGTGCTGAAACCCTTGGACGTACGGTATCCAGCTATAGGACTGTACATTGTACAAAGAAAACAAATGCTGAACCCATCAAAAAATTTTCCAAACAAAGTCCTAAGTGCAATAATAAAAGCCCCTTGGTACATGAGAAAAAGCCATTTACATCGTGATCTTCAAATTCAAATGGTCACAGAAGTGGTTAAAAATCACGCTGTAACAAGAACCAAGCCTCTTGAGCTGATGGTCTAAAAGCAATGGAAAGTATTAAGAGCTTAAGCTTCCACCAATGTGATTTTAAAATAAGAGATAAAAATCATTGTGGTTTTGGTGCGGTAAGAGTCCTACTCTAATTGGTACCGAATAGTACCAAGTGTCTTTTGAAGATTTCCACCGACAAACAAAATGGAATTTAAATTGTCCACTTATTAATTTATCTATATATCTCCAGTCGGTATTTTAGCAATCGAAAAATTGAAGGATTCCCATCTTAGACCTTTGTTCAATATCTTCATTAATGATTTTAAGAGCTCTAAATCTTGGATTTGTAGATTTTTTTGAGGAAATAATTAAAGAGAAATGCTCAAGTTCAACATACTTGTAAAACTTAGCTTCAAAGGGGTGATTCCCAGCACTTTTGCATGCTGTCTCGTGTATGATTACCTCATTTCGAATGAACAAATAAGCAATTCCAAATTGATAGGTCTGTACAATTAAAATGGTTTACATATTTGACAGCTTTATCCTTTTTTAAACCAAATATTGTAATGTCATTTCCTTTTTCTCTTATTTTTTCAAATGAAACTGGTGAAATTCGTATAGTTTCTGTATTCATCAATTTATTTTGCGTACTTTCGCCTCAAGATGAAAGGTATTCTTTCACGCACAATATCGTAGTGCTTTAAGGAGGATGGCGGAAGCTAAGTTCTATAGTAAAAGAAGGGAATCGCGTTGTGTCGTTATCGTCGGCCCAAGAAGAAGGTTGAGACATAAGCCATATTCTACACCTTACCCTAAGCATGGCAGCATGAGCATCATCGTACAAAAGTGTGCTCTCGGTAAAGGTGATAGTGTACAGGCTATAGTACAGCTCAGCTAGCCATAGCTTTATACATATGATAATGGTATGGGTTATAGTTACAACAGAAAACTAGCCTGCGGCCATTTCATAGAAAATCCAACGCTACCAGGTACATGATAGAAATGGAGTGGAGAAATGGTTGTGTTATGATGGAAACTTCATAGAAAATTTCTTACTAACAAAAAGATTATTGAGTCATATGAAGAGTAAGAGAAAACTATATTGGTAGTGGGAGAAACACACCAGAATACCAGAGGTTCAGGCTGAGTCAGTGTATGTATATAGAGTGAAGGGACCATGGGAGAATGGATGGTGTGTAGATAAAATGAAAGAGAGTCAAATAGTCGCCCTGCGGCACTTTGTTGCCAAGATTCGAGAAACGAGCAGTGCAGTGGAGGAGGAAGAATGTTCTGTGTTTAGTATTTCAAGGAAAACAGGAATAAGACTGCGAAAGTCTTCCATCTAGAGCACATTCTATTTCTGTTACATTTTCAAAAACAAATTATGTGCTATTTGAGATATGAAAATCTGAGCAATAGAATACAAAACCTGTAAGTAGGTTGAAGACTATTAAAAGGAAAATTTTTATGAAAATTGAATTGAATTTCTCAGTTAAAAAAATTGGTCTGTTATTGGTCTGTGCATTGAGAAATAGAAGCATATATCTTCTCTTCGGTAGAGAAGTTGAGAAAAATTTTATTTTCTCATACTTCAACAGAGGGAATTTATATTAAACCAGACTTACAAGATTTATCGATTCTCTTTAACAATCAGTTTAGAAATTTAGTTAAAACGTTTGTATTACAAATAAAGTATAGAAAAAACAAGCAGAGGAAAAATCAAGAGGAACTCCAATTTTAAATGAATGAATTAATGAAATTGGTAGCATGGAAGATCGTTGGGAACCAGGATCTAGTTATTAAGTACTCTCAACCCTTTGTGTGTATTGGTAGTAAACAGGAATGGTAACTACTAATGAATTTTTAATATTCCTACTTTTTTCAATTTTAAAATTCATTTGGAATTTTTTCAATATTTAATTTCCACTCGAAAAAATCTAAGTTGAAGTTTTCTAGTTTTCAACAAGAAGATAAACAACTGAAGGACAATCCCTCGAAGAGAAAAGGAAGTATTAGAAAAATTTAAAATTAATTTTAAGGGTAAAATAACAATTTTAAAATATCGGTACCGAGTTTTTGAAAATAAATTATTTCTTCAAGTAAAATATCAGCGAAAATCGTTGGCTTTTGAAAAATTTAGTTGGTGTAAGAATATTTCGAAAACCTGAAAATAGAAACGAATCAAGCCCTGATACGAAACTTTAATACTTAAGTTCCACTCAAACGTTTATTTTTTATTTTTATTTTCGTTTTAATTGTGACTTAGAAAAATGCTTACATTGAACTATAAACTTGAATATTTATGCACATACATAATGGACCTAATTGCCTTAAAGCTTAAAGGGCAACTACATGAAGATGTAGATCCGAAACAAAGTCTTGCTGTGGTATTCAATAAGAAAAAAACCGATAGTTTCAGCAATTCAATCAAAGAATCCATATTGTGGCTAAAGGAAAAGAAAAAAAAAAACCTAAACTTACACTGAGTGTCATTTTTCCATACAGCCTAAATCAACCGAGAAAATATTATTGCTCTATAAAAAGTGTGTTGAGATTTCTCCTCAAATCTGCTACAATTTTAAAATCTAACAGTCAATGAGCGTAGTGTATAAAAAAAAAACTATAACGAAATTTTTCGTTTATGAAGTCATTGTCATTTTATACGGGATTTTTCGTTTTGCATCCGCTCTACTGAGTAATTTTAAAATGCAAAAAAAAACAGAGAACTATTAAATGGAGTAATAACTTTTGGAGATGAAATTGAACATGACTCAATAGAACCTATAAAAATCTAAAAATATTAGATTAATGATAAAAATAAAAGTTCAGAGCTTCAAAGAAATAACATTAAAAATAGTACGTATACGCCCCAGTGAATTTCGAATAAATGTCCATTAAAAACTTTTTGTTTGCATTTAAATGATTTTTGAAAAGCAAAATTGTTGGTTTTTTAATTAATTGTTTTTATAGCATTAGAAAATAGGATTAAAGAGGTCTCTACAATATCAGAAACATGAACAGGGTATCTTAACGAAATGTATGTGTTTTACTGTCAAATGTTAGGAAAATCAAATGTTGGATTTGGGAGATATTATTTTCCATAACTGTGCAATTGGGAACGTATTTTCTGTTTATGCAAATAAAACCGCAAAGAGCAAGTATTGTTTTTGGACATAATTTAACTCGAGGTTTAAATCAAATCTAAAAACATTAACACATGAATGAAAACCAAAAACACTTGTTTTCGAGATAGTCATTTCATCTATCTGACAGTCTAGTGACCTAGTGAGTCAGTTTTGAGGCTTCCAGGAAAAAAATAGAATGCACGACTGAGTCGCACTAACTTGCTCCTATGAAATATACCAGGTATTTTAAAAACGAATGTTATTAGAGAAAACTGTTCATAAGGATAAAATTATTTTTTTATTTTAATTAGTATTAGGAGTAAATATGAATTTATGCAAAATATAAATTACAAAGTCGTTGTAGTGGCTTCTTTAACAAAAAAGCTTATAAATACAAAATTTTTGAAAAAAAAATTTTTAATTTTTATTATTGTACGAATGAAAATTATATTCCCAAAAAAATATTGAGTCGTTTTTGAGATATCGATTTTCAAAAAAAAAAAATACTTTTTTACCAAAAATTCAAAAAATATTTTTCTTTAAAGTTTTCAAATACAATGTTTTTTTAAAAGCATCTCTATAAAAATTTTCATTAAATTCCACAAGCTGTAGTACGAGTATCTTAACGACACTCAATACTACGGGGGATAAAACGCCCACTCATCAAAAATTATATTATATTATATTATATTATATTAAAAAAATCATGAATTAAATTAAGGAAGCATGAATATGATATTGTAAGCAAATAGCATTATATAAAGGCAAATGAAGAACGTTGGGGCCCTATTGTTGAGCCAACATGATTTAATTTAGTAATAAGTTAGTTTTAAGTCAAATTGTATATAAAACAAATTGAAAAATAAAATTCTTAATCTTAAATCTTAAATGTAATATGTTCAGTTGAGAATACCAATTAACAATTTGCTAACTTAAAAATAGTTAAGAAACTCATTCTTAATCTCAACCATTCTCGAACTAATATCCTATTCACTTAGTTCTCTTAGTTAACTTCCGCTGAACATACCCAACGCCATGATAGCCTGTGCATAAAATTTAAGAAATTAAACAGATCTTTTTTTGACGTTTAAACATTGTAAAAAAAAAAACTTCGCCTCGTGTGCGGTCGCATTTTGTTTTATATCTTAAAGTAATTTTATAATTAAAGTTTTTCTTAACAAAACCCTGTGCCTTTTCATTTTTTAACAAAAGGGAAGTCTCACTACTACTCCTCAAAAAAACGCCCAACATTAAAAGGAAAAAAGTTCCAGAAGCCGATTCAGTGTCTGCGAAAAAAGACCCCGACAAATATCTTAATTTCAATTTTTTTTATTAAATTAAAGATCATAAAAATTAATTGAAAAAATAAAATTTTAAACAAAATTAAACAATTCTAGGCGCGCGCCGTTTTCGAGAAAAATACAATTTTTGAAAACCATTTTTTAACATTTGTATGGTGGGTACCTTTTCTTTAAGATAAAATTATTTTTTTTTCACATCTTGTAGATTATATTGAGAAACTTTTATTTATCAAGTTTTAAAAAAATCTAGCATGGGATTTTCGAAACATCGAGTTTTGAAAAAAAAAATGTTGAATTTGTTTTTTAAAATAAAAAAAAAATGTTTGAAAATTTGAATACACAATACTATTCAAACTTTTGGGGAGCCTTAGCAAAAAAAAATGATCAAAATTGGTTGTACCGTTTTTGAGAAAATCAAAAACAAAAAAAAAATGGTTTTATGGGGGGTACCCTTAATAGCTAACTATGTCGATGAACCAGAAACAGAACCAGAGCCAGAGTCAACTCTTGATGTTTCTTTTATTAACGTAGGTAGTCTTTATATCTCTGTGGAGGACGTTTTAAATAAACTATCATCTCTTGATTGCTCTCATACTCTTCCACCTGATAATATTCCAGATATGTATATTTGTTAAAAATTGTAGACATAATTTTCTAATCCCGTTTCTTATAATGTTTAATCTCTTGTTGTTGCTGAAAGTATTCTTTTATCACACCAATTCACAAGTCTGGTGCTAAGCTAGACATTGAAAACTATAGGCCTATTGCAAACTTACAAGTGGTCCCTCAGTTTGAAGCGATTGTCAAGCGAAAACTTTACGCTGTCCCTCGGTTTTTTATATCTGAAGATCAACATGAATTTGTTAGTGGAAGATCAACGTCCACAAATTTAGCAATTTTTACTAACTCTTGCCTTAACAATATGGAACAGCATTTACAAGTTGATGCTATCTACACGGATTTTGCTAAAGCTTTTGATCGTGTTCAGTTTCATATTTTAGAGCGTAAATTGGTAAGTTTTGGGTTTCACTCTGCTTTACTTGGCTGGATAATGAGTTATTTAAGAAACCGTAAACAGTATGTTAAATTGGGATCGCATCTTTCAAAAGCTATTTTAAATCACTCGGGAGTTCCACAAGGTAGCCATTTAGGTCCTCTTTTTTTCCTTCTCTTTATTAATGATTTACCAGATTGCATTTTTTATTCTAGTGGGTTACTTTTTGCTGATGATTTCAAGTTGTTTAGCAAATTAAATCTGTGTCGGGTTGTACAAAACTTCAACAAGATATTTATAGGCTTTCGAGTTGGTGTGATGTCAATTGTTTGCATTTAAATATACTTAAATGTTCTATTATGACATTTACTCGATCTAAGAGTCCAATTTTATTAGATTATAAAATCGATCTGAATGATCTTACACGAGTCTCGATGCATAAGGATTTGGAAGTTATTTTCGGTTCTTTATTGAGCTTTGTGCTACATGTAGATTTTTTAATTGCGAAGGCAAATGCCATGCTTGGATTTCTTTTTAGAAACTCTAAGAAATTTAGTGACCCATACACTTTGAAAAGTCTGTTTTTCTCTTTGGTTCGTTCTAATCTGGAATATTTCTCATATGGCCGCCCAACTATAAAAGCCGATCTTTACGGGTTGAACGCTTAGAAAAGGTTCACGAAGTTTGCTTTGCGTAAAACTTACTTGTTTTCAGATATGCCTGCTTATGATATCAGATTCCAACTAATTCAGTTAAAACCTCTGCATTGCAGACGAGTGTATTATTTCGCAATGTTTGCTAGAGACATTATTTGTAGCCATATAGACAAGCCGAAGTTGATGTCGTTATTAAATATTTATGCTCCTGTGCGTTCCTTACGTCTTAGAGAAAATGACTTCTTTTATATCCGTAGACATAACACTAATTTTGGCTCGAACAATCCTATATGTAACTCGGCTTCTTGTTTCAATCGATTTGAAGATTTATTAGAATTCCATTTGAGTCGAAATGAATGTAAAATTTTGCTATTAAATAATGTTTGATTGTGTAATAGATTTTAAGTTTAGTATGTAAGTTATTTTATGAAAGTCGATTGTACTTGTTAGAGTTAAATAAATAAATAAATAAATAAATAAATAAATAAATAAATAAATAAATAAACAACCTTTTTTTGGAAAAAAAATACATTTTTAATCTTTAATTTGGTATCTCAAAAACGACTCAATATTTTTTTTAGAAATTTAACTTTTATTCGAACAATAATAAAAACTTTAAGTTGGCGTACCAAAATTTTTTCTTAAAAATGTTTTAAAAATTTTTCTATATAAAAGCTTATTCTTTAATGAAACCACTAGAACGACTTATAATTTTTGTTCTTGCATAAGCTAATATTTGCTTGAATCACATGGCATTCTGTTCTTAGGTCCAACTACTAAAGGACTTGTTTTAAACATTTAAAATATGAATTTTATGCTTATGAACAGTTTTTCCCATATAACATTCATTTTTTTGAAATGCTTAGTCTTTTACATAAGACCAAGTTCGTGCGACCCAGTCGTGCATTTTGTTACAGATTTTGTTATTTTTTTTATGCTAAAAATTCTTTAACTGCTTGAGTAGTATTGTATATTCAATTTTTTTTTTCATTTAAGAAAAATGTAATTTTTTTTTTAAATTCAACAATTCGAAAATCCCGCTTGATTTTTGAAACTTTACAGCTCGACTAACTATCTATATGATATTACTAGCGTACCCGTGCGGGAACTCCCGCAAGCAATTTTTTTTTCAACTGAAGTTTTTCAAAATAAATCATGTAAAGTTTCTGTAGTTTCGCTCAGTTTTTCTTGCATTGGAAATCTTGTGTAAATGGAAATCTTGTGTGAAGTACGGAATGTTGTTTTTGGATGCTTATTATTAAATTAAAACAAAACAGCAAACCAATAAATCCAATCAAGTCCTTTTCTTAAAGGTAATGGAGCCAAGCGAAGGATATTTTGAAAAAACTAACAAACAATGAGCAAATCACATATATATGTAACTATCCTATAACAATGTATGTAGTTAAACCTGTAGGCACATAAAGCTTAACTTAACTTAAAATAGTTTAAATTCAAAGACACACAAATATTTGTCAAATTTTTTTTGTTTTTAATTCGGAGAATTTTATTTTTGTTTTATTTTTTTTAAAACTTTTTTGAGTGTTTTTATCGTTACTGCTTAGGTAAATTAATCAAACAATGCCCCTCCTCTGGGCCCGCACCACCAAAGTATGGCATTTCAATGCAACTACTTATGTATATGTACTACATTTCAGTGCAATACGAAGATATAAGTAGAGATAAATAATTTTGGGGTCTTTCGACCAAGGAAATTGATCGGAAAATACTTGGGGATGAAAAAAATGTTTCAGGTAAGCGGGTTTTTCTCTTAAGCGGGTTTTACCGTAATATGAAAATACAACTCACGTCTAAAGTGCGAGAATTTTATAATTATTTTGACAATATCAAAGGAAATGTGTTACAAAAGTCAAAAGTACTGAACAAATAAATTTCGTTTTGATTTAATTTGTAAAGAAATATACCTATTAAATTTTTCGTAAATTTTGGAGTGCAATATTATTTGAAATCTGTATGAGCACCTTTTTTCAAGATCGGAACAAAATCGGTCCAAAAAGTAAAGATACATTGTGGAATAACTCTTAAATAAATGAGCCCAAATTATTACGTTGGAACAACTTTAATGAAGTGGATATAAAATTCAAATTTCTACTTTAGCGAATTTTATAAGAACACTCTGGACCAAATTTTTAAAAATCCACTTTTCCACTTAGGTTCTAAACTCAGATGCACCGTTAAACAGAATGACGGAAAACATGCGTTAAATCACGTTTTTGGGGTTCTTTTATAGTTTTCATCAAAATCTCAACAGTTTATTTTTTAAACACGAATCAGATACTTGCTCTAAACAGCGGTTGAAAAGAGTGTTATTGAATGTGTATTTAAGAAGTAAGCGATAAAGTTATTAATCCCGTCCAAGCCTTGCACTTTTATTAGGTGTCGAATTTTTCTTGACTAAAAGAATTTTTATTTTTAAATATCTAAGTGCTAAGTTGACTCTTATTTGAAAATGACATAGTAGCTAGAATCGTTTGTTGGTGTTCCAACGCTAACACGCTGGAAATAGAAAGTCTATTTTTTTAATTTTGCTTCATTTCACCTGACCTTTATTCCGGGACTGAAATTAAATTGATTTTCAACTACCTCACTTGTCACGGTTATTCAATTAAATCCCCCGCAGAAAATTTGTTCCCGTCCACTGTCACCAGCATCAAAGCCAAAAACTACCACACAACCTAATTACAAAAAAAAAAAAAAATAAGTAAATAAAATAAAACCCACCTTCCGTGACATTTTGACATAATTTTGCTGTTTATTCTACTTTTGTCAAAATTATTGCAACCAATCACCCGAATAACCCTAATTACCCGCCTTCCGCCATCAAAACTCAAAAGTTGTATTATATGTATAGCCCCGGTCTCATGTGAAAGTATATAATAAATATTTTGTGAAACAAATGGCACATTTCTTGCGTCCCGGATCCGAAAAGTGCTACGAAATACATGAAATTTTATTCATAATCAGCATTCGGTTGGCCGCCGGCGGTACGGATGACCCGAGGCGGATGGGGGTATGCCATATTATTTTCAGACTCGAAAATCCATCATTTCTGTAGAGCCTGCGGCTATCCATGGGATGAAATATTATAATTACGAGGTACACAAAACCCGCTCTCGCTCTCTTTTTCTTGTAGAACCACCAGCGCCACAGCCCCTGCAGCAATAGCGGCAATAGCAGCAGCAGCAGCAGCAACATCATCTGCAGAGCCATCTGGTGAACGTGAACGTAGGTGAGGAGCTGTGTAGTGATGTAGTGATGTTGAACGTTTTATACGTTTCGTTTGGTGTTAAATGTGACAGGGGAGCAAGCCGAATGCAGAACTTGTTTGATGGCATTTTATTCTATGAGCCGGGGAGTCGGGGCTTGGAAGGTCGATTTGGCGCGCATGTGGCAAAACAAGAGGGTGGGTTGGGTCAGCCGGTCTCGGTGGCTTGTGGTGTGGTGGCAGATGATGATGATTGTGATGACGAAGAGGAAGGACAGTCCACAATATTATGGCCAAGATGATGAAGTCATATTACAAAAGTACTCTTGTCGACTTATGTTAACTATTTGGGAAGATTATGTCCTGGTGTTGTCTCATTTTCGTCTTGTTTTGTGTGTGTGGTTAGAAGCTTAGGAATTATTGCGTTAGCGGAGGATGTTTGTGTTTCCTTGATGGAAGAGAAAATATAGATTCTCTTTTTTGTTCGGATTCTTTTAACTCTTTAATTTGAATTATGAATGTTGCAGTAAAATGACATTTTTTTCAATTTGAATAAATGCTAAGTGGGTGTATAATTTTCTGAGCTGACCCATTTTCTGGTCGAATCAAGGTCGTGATTCGGAGTTCGGTATCAGAATGGTTGGTTGTAAATTGAATAGAAGGGGGGAGTGTAAGAGCAACAATGAAACACTTAGATGAAGATGTTAATTTTGATTGGAGTTAGATAGGCATCTAATTGAACAATGAAAATGAGTTGAAATTCTATGATATGTGGTTGGGTGTAGCTTTGAGAAGAGCGCTAATTTCTTGTGAAGAATATTTCGTACGACTTGTTATTGATGTGTTAACATCTTTATGGGGACGATGTATATACATATGTATGTTTGTCTGGTCTGCAGCGAAATTATTTTGTTACAAAAAAGAAATTTGTATCATTTGAAAACTACTACTAATGGATTTCTTCATTCTATGCTTACTTTTCTAATAATAGTCGCGTGGTTTTGTAAAGCTATCCACAGAGTAGGATTTTACGTGAATAAAAAATACAGTACCTATCTATAGTGTAAGAGTACTGCCGGTAAAATGTTTTTAACCCTAGAACCCTACCCACATTTCCTACCATGGGTACCAAAGACCATGTACTGTTAATTATAAAAAAAAACATATTACCAATCATATTAGGCACAGGATGAGAAAGCACTCTCGGTAAGTTTCTAGGGTTAAGAATCTTACTGCAGATGGGTTTTTTCAGTTTATCTAAGTATCGAAAAATGGAATTTCGGTGGTTTTGTTCTAGTGTGTTGATGCAATTGATACTTACACATATCTCTATGGCTGTGTTCATTAAGAAATCGTGCGTTTTTATTATAATTATGTGACCATTTTTTTTTCCATTCGGGAAGAAAAGACGTTGTCATTTTTCCTTTTCGTTTTGCAGAAAAATCGATATTTTTTGAATATTTTTGAGCTAAAACTTCATTTTTACTTGCGCCAAATATGTACATATGTATGTAGGTAGGAACCATATGGTAAGTTATGGGTTCGTAAAAAAAATAAACTTAATATTTGGTCGGACTAGACAGGTCTCGGAATTCTGTCTGTCTGTCAGTTTGACAACATTTCTTTGAACTTTGTAAATAGCATTTTTAATTTATTCCCCCAACACGTTTTTTACTTGCGACTTATAGGTACTATAAGGCAAGTTAGGCATTCGTAAAAAAAACGAACTCGAGATTTTGATCAAAGTTGACATTACGATAATAGCGAAAACTAAAAAAGTGGATCTCGCAATTCTGTCTGTCTGTCTGTCGGTTCGACTACAGTCTAAACGGCTCAGCCGATTTTCTTTAAACTTATTGGTAGATATCGCTTTAAATTTTTCCGCCACACGTTTTTTTTCTTTTTTTTTAATACCAAAAATAACGGTACCTGCCGGTACCCCCATGGAACCATTTTTTTTTGTTTTTGATTTTCTCAAAAACGGTACCACCGATTTTCATAATTTTTTTAATTTTTTAATTTTTAATTTTTCTTCCTAAGGCTCCCCAAAAATTTAAATAGAATTGTGCATTCAAATTTTCAAAAAATTTTTTTTGGATTTAAAAAAAAAAACCTGAATTTTTTTTTTTTCAAAACTCAATAATTCGAAAACCCCAAGCAAAATTTTTTTTAATCTTAATAAATAAAAATTTCTTAATATAATCTACAATATATGAGAAAAAAATTTCATTTCACCTAAAAATAAAGGTACCCACCATACAAATGCTCAAAAATTTAAGAAAATGGTTTTCAAAAACCGTATTTCTCTCGAGAACGGCGCCTAGAATTTTGATAAAATTTTTCTTCTTTCAATTAATTTTTATGATCTTTAGTTTATTAAAAAAAATTGAAAACAAGATATTACAGCTTGTACCTACCATAGAACCATTTTTTCGAATTTTGAATTTTTCTCAATGAAATTTTTTATAGAGAAGCTTCTAAAAAGTCTAAAACATATTGCATTTCAAAACTTTAAAATAAATATTTTTTTGAAGTTTTGAAAAAAAAAAACTATTTTTTTCTTTTTTCAAAATTTGATAACTCAGAAACGGCTCAATGTGTTTTCTTGTAAATTTAATTTTTATTCGAAAAATAATTAAAACTTTAAATTGGCATGCCAACATTTTTTTCTTAAAAATCTTTTTAAAATTTAATATATAAAAGCTTTTTTTTTAAGAAACCACTAACACGACTTATAATTTTTGTTCTTGCATAAATTAATATTTGCATAGCATTCTGTTTTTGTCTCTTACTACTAAGAGAATTTAAAAAAATAATTTTATCATTATGAACAGTTTTCTCTAATAACATTCGTTTTTAAAATTCCTAGTCTATTACATAGGAGCAAGTTCGCGCGACCCAGTCGTGCATTTTATTTCTTTTTTTTTTTCAAGACCAAAAAATAGCGGTTGTTCTCAAAATTTAAGAAAATATTTTTTTTTAAGAATTTTTCAACATAAACAGAACAAAAATATTCAACAAATTTCATTAAAAAAAATGTATTTTAATGGTACAATTATAGATCCATATTCTTGTCTCCAATTTCCAATCAAAAGCGCTACAAATTATTTTGATCAATTTTCAAACACTAAGGCTCATTGAAAGTTTAAATAATATTGTGTATTCAAATTTTCAAAAATCTTTGTTTTTGAATTTAAGAAAAAATATTTTTTTTTTGAAAACTCTATATTTCAAACCACAATGCTAAATTTTGTTCAATCATGATATGTAACACAGGTATACACACATTTTGGTGCCGATACTTTTTGAACTGTTCTTTAATAAATTTGACCTCCTGAAAACGAATCTGCAATCGGTTTTTGCCTAGCAGCTCCCGTTTTCATGTTATGGGGTAGGGTGTTGCAAACCTGACACCACTTAGAAATACCCAAAATTATTGGGAAAAGAAGAAAGTAAAACATTTTTTCTTTCAAAGTCCAAGCTCATTTAGTGATGTTTACATATAAATATAAATAAATAATAAAATAATAATTTTATTAACAAGATACTAGCGAGTACATTTCATATACAATATATTTTTCACTGCTGATTTGATGTACTGGAACCCAAGAAGCTTCGTTTTTTGCTTGATCTGCAATGTGGTTTTTTCGGACAATCTCTTAGCAGATTCCAGCAGTAATCTGCCTTCATATGCGTATCTCACTTGCCCTGGTATCGTTCTTCCATTGTCCTTATATCCTGGTGAAATCGTTCACCTTGCTGTTCACTCAAGTCTCCCAAGTTTTCAGGAAACCAGTCCAAATGGTTTTGCAAGTAATGCACCTTGATGCTCATGTTGCATCCAAGCTTACGAAAAGCAGTCATCATGTTCTGAACTAAATCCTTATAATTTAAAGCCTTCTTGTTGCCTAGAAAGTTTTCGAAAATTGACACAAATGATGTCCACGCTTTTCGCTCTTTTTCATTCATAGATTCAACTAAATTGGTGTCCTTTATTAACCGTCTGATTTGAGGTCCATCGAATATGCCAGCTTTTATTTTTTCAATGCTTAATCCTTGCATCTTTGTAGATATGAATTTAAAACATGATAAATCCTTATCTAGAGCCTTAACAAATTGCTTCATTAAGCCAAGTTTTATATGAAGTGGAGGCAGGATTATTTTATTCCGATCAACTAAAGGCTCATTAATAACATTTTTTCCTCCAACAACCATGTTCTCTCTTTCAGGCCAGTCTTTTTTTACCCATTGATCTTGTTTAGCTCTGCTATCCCAAAGGCACAAGAAGCAGGGATATTTTGTGTATCCACCTTGCTGTCCAAGGAGAAAGTTAACCATTTTCAAGTCAACACAAATGACCCACCCATGTTCGTGATACTTAATCTTTTCCAAGACTATAGCTATATTCTTGTACTCTTCTTTCATTTGGGTTGAGTGAGCAATAGGTATTGATTCCAATTCGTTACCATTGTGTAAAAGCACACACTTCAAACTTCGCTTGGAACTGTCAATAAACAGACGCCAACGATCTGGATCATACTCGGGAAGGCCCATTTTTGTTAAGAGACCTTTAACATCCTGACAGAAAACGAGATCTTCTTCCTGAGAGTAGAACGTAAGCAACTCTGCTTCGTAAATAAAACACTTCACTTTTTTACAACCAAACAATTTATTGTTCCACATTCAAATATACCGAAACTAATTTTCGAAAACAATTTACTTATCTCTTTAAACCAACTTTACCCTTTCACTATTAAAAACAAACTGTATCCAGGTCGGCAACACAGTTGTCTTATATAGCAAAATTTAGGTTCTATTATTTTAACTATATAATTATCTTTCTATGGCAGGTAGAGGGGGTAATAATTACCCTTCTATGACAGGTAGAGGGGCTAGTAATTCCCCTTCGAACATTCTTTCATATGAATTTCTTGCATATGAATTTTTTTAAATTAGCGTAAATTGAATATTTCTGTAACTCAAAAACTAGAGCTGCTAGGGAAAAATGGTTTTCAGTTTTGAAATCAGCGTTAGAAGTATAAATAAAATCAGCTGCAAAACTCAAGACACCAAACATTTTTTTTTTTTTTGTAGACCTGTGTAATTAACAGTTTCTACAAAATATATAAATACAATTGTCTTTTATCTGAAAATAACGGTACCCACCATACCAATAGGTACATTAAATTGGAGATTTTCAGAGTATTTAATCTATTTGATGTGGAATACTGTAATCTACGAGTATATTATAGGTACTTAGGTTTAGGCGTCTGTTTTATACTGAAGAGAAAAAGAAGTGAACGATACTGTAAGAGCTGTTTAAAATGTAGGTACATTGTATATTGGTTCTCCCAGGTTAGGGACCTGTTGAAAACGACTCCAAGAATTCTCGCTGTTTCCACAAAATCAATAGCCATACTATCAAGCATTAAATGGAGGAAATAAGAAAGCATGAAGAGACCGTTTTGTTGGGACCAAATATGGATACTTTGAAGATCATGATTTATGTTATGAACGCAGTTTTCAATAAGACCAAGCTGCACATCATTTGCGTACATCTGTAGGTTCATTGATATGGAGCAAAAAATAATTGAGAATTAAAAGCTTCTTTGTGGAACACCTTTCAAGACTAGCAAACATGAAGATAGTGTATTGGAAGTAGTGACAGCTTGTTTTCTTTCACTCAGGTATGAAAGTAGCAAATTATTTGCAGAAGATGAAAAATTAGCTTGGGGTAGAACTTAGTGCATAAGAACCGAGCGTTCAGTTGTATAGAAAACATTGCAAAAATCAAGTAACACTAAAAAACATACTTTGTCTTGACTTGATCAACAGCTTGCGACAAATACATACAAATTCATATGGTTGATAAATATTATTTAGCATTTTATTAAGAGAATATAATATATTATAATTATATATTTTTTTTTTCAATTTAGAATCAATTTAAAATAAATAATATTATTTTTAAAAATATTCGCAATGAAGTTGGAAGTTTAATGTAACCAAAAATTTCTCAGGTTTCTGAATAAAATATCATTTGTTCATTTATTAGCCAGAGGACTGAGGTTTTTAGTAGTAAGTAGTAGTAGTAAGATATTAAGGCTTAACTTAAAAAAAAAAAAAATATATATAAATAATATTATAGTTTTATTAAACCTATACTATACTACTAACAAAGATGCCTACTTACATACAAATTTGTTTCGTAAAACCTCACCAGAGACTGATAAACTAAACGGACAATCCACGACTTCTTGCGCAAATGTCTTTTTCACAATACTAACATAAGAAACAGAATCGAGTTGCACCACGATTTTATTGTAAGGAGACTTGGTACTTCAAATTGCCAGTGCTGGAAATTCGATCGATATCCTAGTTTTTGATATTTTCGACTGTTTCAATAGTCCACGAGACTGATATGAAATACGGGGGACAAAGTTTAGTTAATTTTTTTTTGTTATAAAATCAATTACTAAAAAATATTTATCCAACTCGTAGCAAAGATGTATTATTTGGCGTAACTTCGGTGGAATTCATCTTAGTATGAGACCTGAAATAAGAGAACGGTAATAATTTTTCCTTGCGAAAACATACTAGGGACACGTCAGGGGACTGAGAATCAGACACTTTGAGCAAGATAAAATAAGGTCACCCTTATAATATTTTTAGGCCAGGTAGATATCAATCAGATTTAATTTTATAAAAAAAAAACATATTAAATAATTGAACGGATATTAAAATATTTCTTGGACCGCCGAAAATTCCATCGTTTGAAGAATTACCCATATGTCAAAGAAAGCTTCTTAATGACCGTCAATACAGCTTTATCGGCAGTCGTTCAAATAATAATCTGATGGCATGTCTCTCCAAAGAGTGAAACATTGTTTTGGAAAAAGAGAAAAATTATTGCGCTTGATATTTCTAAGACATTTGGTATCAAGCTCTTTTGTCGAAAATGTTTGCGTTTGGTATTAATGAAACCCTTATTCTTTCGATTAGAAATTACCTTCTGGATCATTTAATACATGTTGTACTAGACGGTTTCAAGTCTGATCTTCACAAATTAAATGCTGGTGTTCCCCAAGGCTCGGTTTTGTCTCCGACTTCATTTTTTATTTCAATAAATGACCTCTTGTCTGAAACTTCTAATCCACTTTATTGTTTTGCCAACGACTCTTCCGTCAGCTTCTTATACTCGTTCTCAAATTTACATCCATCTCCTTTGGAAGTGGAATTGCAACGGTATCATATGATAAGCTCATTGAACGCCTGTCTTTATAGCATTGCTCATGGGGTATACAAAATCGTGTGAAGATTGAATTTACCCCCTGGATCTATATGCCTGAATGAAACTTTTATCGAAGAAACTGAAAAGCTTTCAATACACGGTATGTGTTTCAACGACTATCTTAGTTAGATTGACTATATTTTCGGGACCGCCAAAAATTAAATTCTTTCTATATCGGTGTAAGAAATTTGTCATTCCTTGCTAGAATTTTTAAGGCGTTTATACGTTCTAAACTCAAGTATAACTCACATCCATCTTTGAGAAGGTGATGTCAAAGCTTCTCTTCAGTTGCTGAAAGGAATTTGGAACAGGGTGTTAAGACTAATAGAAAACAGAACAATCATGGAACCATTCCTATCTCTTGAAAACCGTCGGAATGTTTCATGTTTTTCTTAGTTTTTCCACTTTCTTCACAAGTAATACTCCCTCGAAGTAGACATTTCATTCCTCGCCCAATCAGTTCACGCGTTTCACTAGAAATGCTCATCAATTCATCCTCGAGACTCGAGCCTAATATTGGATTTACCGTCAATTTCAATTTTCACACTTTCAAAATCAATGTTCATTGACAGCTCCTTTCTCTTTATCCTTAATTTCCACTTCGCTCGAGCTGTGTTTAATACAATAAGCCTCTCCCACTAAACCCATCGAACTCGAGATTTTGATCAAAGTTGACATTACGATGATAGCGAAGACGATAGCGAAGTGGGTCTGACAATTCTGTCTGTCTGTCTGTTCGATTACAGCTAAACGGCTCGGCCGATTTTCTTCAAACTTGGTAGATATGGGTTTTGATTTTTTACCCCCGGATATTTTTTGATTTGATTTTTTATGCCCAAAAATAACGGTACCTGCCATACGATTTTTTTCCGAAATTTTATAAATAATTTTTTTTCTCAAAAACTGTCCCTGCGATTTTCTTAAAAAAAATTCAAAAAAATTAATTTAGTTAAACCTAGGTAATGGTCGAAAAAAATTTTCAAAAAAATGAGTAGTTTTGGTACCCCCCTTGGGACCATTTTTTTTGTTTTTGATTTTCTCAAAAACGGTACCACCGATTTTGATCATTTTTTTTATGCTAAAGCTCCCCAGCAGTTTGAATATTATTGTGTATTCAAATTTTCCTAAACAAATTTTTTTGATTTTTAAAAAAACTTTCAAAATTTTTGTTTGAAAACTCAATATTTCGAAAACCCCATGCTCGATTTTTTCAAAACTTGATAAATAAAAATTTAAAAAAACAATCTACTATATATGAGCAAAATAAATTCATTTTACCTTAAAATAGCGGTACCTTTCATACAAATGTTAAAAAATGGTTTTCGAAAATCGTATTTTTCTCGAAAACGGTTCCGAGAATTTTGCTTAAATTTTTTTTCTTTCTATTATTTTTTAATATCTGTAATTTAATAAAAAAAATTTGAAAACAAGATGTTACTGACTGTACCTACCATAGAACGATTTTTTAAAATTTTAAATTTCTCATTATTAGCACAACGGATTTTAATGAAATTTCGTAGAGGGATACTTCTAAAAAGTTTAAAAAACATTGCATTTCAAAACTTTAAGAAAAACATTTTTTTTGAATTTTGAAAAAAATCAATTTTTTGTTTTTTGAAAATTCAATGTCTCGAAAACGGCTCAATGCTTTTTTTGTAAATTTAATTTTTATTCATACAATAATAAAAACTTCAAATTGGCGTACCAACATTTTTTCTTAAAAATGTTTTAAAATTTTCTTATATAAAACTTTATTTTTTAAGAAACCACTACAAAGACTTATAATTTTTGTTCTTGCATAAATTTATATTTGCTTGAATCACATGGCATCCTATTTTTACCTTTAACTACTAAAGAAGTTTTTTTTAGTCATTTAAAAAATGAATTTTATGCTTATGAACAGTTTCTCTAATAACATTCAATTTTGAAATTCTTAGCCTTTTACATAGGAGCAAGTTCATGCGACCCAGTCGTGCATTTTATTTTCATTAAGATCGTTAAAGACGTTTTCGAGATATATAAATAAGATTTTCGAAAACTACTATATGGCAGGTACCGTTAGTTTTGGAGTTAAAAATTAATTTTCAATTCTCCTCAATACCAAGTTTGAAGAAAATCACTTTAGAGTTTTAGGCTGAAGTTCGAGGTACAGACATACAGACAGAAACGGAATTTTCGAACCCACTTTTTTCGTATTCTCTATCATTGGTCGCGTTCGGGTACGTATCGAAAGGTATCCGGATTTGTTGGTGTTGTTGTAATCCCATAGGAAAAAACAACTGATTAACGAAACAGCTGATGTCAAGCAGAAATCTAAAGCTATCCAAAAATTTTTGGTATACTTAACTATCCAAGGGGAATTTTGAAGAACAGCTGACATTTCAGCTGATCTATTTTCTTTTGTGTCGAGTACAGGGTTGGCCGAACTGTAACTTTTTAACATATGTTACGTCTAGTACTAATTTACTAATTGAGAAAAGTAAAGTTTGTTGCATTAAAGATCTCATTCGGATCCTACTGCAAAGCTTTTATTCTTTGAACTTCAGATTGTTTCTTGATATAGGAGGTATTAAACTCAAATTCTTTTAGGGTTTTCATAGAAATATGAAATGATCTTAACTCTTAAACATGACTTGTTATGGGATTATATGGACATATTTATTGCTGAGTTTTCAGAAAAGGATTCTTTTAAGACTATAAGCTTATACATATAATCTTATTGCAAGAAGAAAAAATAGTTTTGCTATAAGATTTAAGTAGTTTTAAGCAGCAAAAGTGTTTACCTCTTAAAATAAGAATGTTATGAAACCCAGTTCAGTTTCATAGGTATAACAATGGGATTTTTTTTATCAGATTTCAAGAGTTTAGCTTTGGAGAGTAGATATGTTAGTTGGGCTTATTCATTTTCAATAAGCGAAGTGAAAATGGCTGGTCAAAAATCTACATAATTATTGGGCTGAAGGTTGATTTACTACACAATTAAAATGGAAAATGATCGACAAGTGTGCTGCGCTCCTTAAAAATAAACAGTTTCAATATAATTACCAGTTCTTGGTTTTTATTATTTTTAAAAAGTTTTTTTGGTAATATTTATATGTACGTACCTTGAAACGACAGCGTCTGCTCACCAAATGCGAACAAGCACTAAAAGAAATCGTAGCTTAACTCTGTCGGCTTAAAGCTCACTGGTCACCGCTAATTAAAATCTCAAAAAAAAAAGAAACCTCGTTGGCGTGAGATAATTTGTGGTTAAAAAATCTGCCCTTTTCAATTTACCTTTCCTCATTGCAGGATTAAATTATCAAAAATTTGAACTAAAAACTTAATAGAGACATTGTCAGTATTGTATATATTTATAAGGGCTATACCATATTATATTCTTAAGTATTTAATGAATTATTATAATAAAAAAAAAATTCATAGGATTTGTAATCCAGTATACATATGTACATATGTATAATATTAATTGTTTGTTTTGCGGATTAGCAAATGGTCTCTTGCTGCAACTTAATCGTCGCAACATACCTTGAACAATAAATTCAGCATTAAAAAATATCTTTAAATCATGTGTTCATAATCCAAATCCTTTGATTATGCCAAAGAAAATTGTTTGTCTCCAAAAATAAACTTCCCATCTATCATGCATAATTCCTACAATTCCTCATCCTTATGGTAAATGAAACATTTTCAGTATTTGTACAAACCTTTATAAGATCATAAATGTGCAAAATTGTTTGGTTTCCATTATTCTATTTTTTTTAATGAATAACCTACGTATGTAGCAGACGTAACAGATTGTAGTAAATTAGGCATGTAGTTGAATCGGCCAACCCTGGACGATTCACGTCTTTTTTTGACTTTGACAGTAAATGGTACCTATCCGGTTTTGGTCGTTCGCCAACGTATCGGATACTAAAGTATCTTAGATACCCTATCGGTCTACGAAGTGAACGCGGCCATTGTTATATCAGTCTGATCAAATTCTCGAATTCGGTTTATTTTCCAAATTCAAAACTTGGCCTATAGTACTTATATCGCAAGTAAAGAGTATTATCACGTGAAATAAACAAACCATTTACAGCAATCAAAAGAAGATATTATGCCTTTTTTAATACATTATTCAACAGATCTTAATATCTCTAAATTCGTACATACCTTCCTCATCGCATAATTATTAGTTAAAAGGATTAACCAATTCATGTGTCTGACCCTCGAAGGACTTCTATTTATGGTACTCTTAAAATTATCCTAAAGAGAGTCTAGCCAAAGGTTAAAACATAACAGCTACAGCACACAATATACATGAAGGTCTCCTCTAGATACATTGCATTTCTTACCTACATCTCTCTTAGTTTTGAAGGCTTCGTAATTCGAATTCGTATGGTTTGAATAAATTTGTTTCTTGCAATTTGCTCGTTCAACATAATTTTCCCACAACAATTTATTCGCATCCATCCAGTCGCTATTGGACCGTTGTTGATTGCTGTTGTTGGTTAGTCCTGAATATATGTAAAAAAATTTCAATTAATCAGATAAACTTATTCAAACATATCGGGGCAACGACAACATACAAATATCTAAAGCTTAACATTTTTTTTTTCATTCGGAAAATATTCAATTTTGTTAATGATTAGTTTTGTGATTTCCGGATTCGTGTGACTTCCGTCTTTCTCCTTATACAAATTTGAGGTTTGATTTAAGTCCGATAAATTATTTTTGGCATTCAAGTTGATTTGAGTTTTATTTTATTTTTTCGTTTCGTTTGGAGATTGTTTTCACTTGAACGTGTTGGTATTAGCACACGTGGTGTTGTTGGTGATATAAAGTGCTAGAGGATATTTAGATACTTGTTGCGTGTTTCTAAACAATACAAACAGAAATCTGCTGGTGTCAATTTTATTGAGTGCGCGACGGACACTCTGGAAGATTTTAAGATAAATTCTGTGGTCAAAAAAATTGTCGTTTAAGTGACTTCAAAAAATTGTTTTGAGAGAAAGTCTTAAAAGGTGTTTGAGAGAGTGTTTGAATAATGGTTTGAAAGCAGTGACTTAAGCTATTTGGTAAGTGTGATAGTTAAAAAAAAAGAAAAAAATGACTTCGATTCATTTTTAAATATTGCTAAAAAGAATTGGTTCCTACTATATTTAGAAAAAATATTTCAAGAAAAGATATATACAATATGTAGATATTGGAAATATAATATGTTGTAACGTTTATAATTTTATTTACTTTTTACAAAAATCGTTGTTCTTGGATTTAAAAAGAAATACATTTATTATACAGGGTGTCCGCTAATTCATCTGCCATACTTTAGGATGTGATTCTTGGTCATGTTCTAAGAAAAAAATTGTTCTACAGTAAAGTCTGATTTTCAACTTTGACATCACTTTTTAACGATTTAAGAAAAGGTTAACTTTGGTGTACCCTGACCCATGTTAAGGTCAATTTCTCTGTCAGTACTAATGGTATGGACCTCATTTTAGATTTTTTTTTAGTAGAAATACTTACTTTTAAAACTACTGCTTTTAAATTGAGCCGATATATTTTTAAAGTTAGCAGATATTTAGTTTTAAATGGTGTTCAATTTTTTTTGCCCGAGAAAAATTTTGACTGAGGTCAATTTTTTCTCAAAAAATGCTTGTTAAACATGATATTTTCTTATTTTTACCTGACGAACAAAGCAATAGTAAAAAAAAACTCATTAACAAGTGCACCCAAATACCCATACATTTTATGATACTTGGAAAAATCTAAGACAGGTAAAATTAAAAAAAAAATTCCCTGAGGGTTTGAATAAAACAATGATTTTTACAATTTATTTACATTATTATTGGTAAGCATGACATTACCGACTGCAAGATTGACAATATTAGAAAATACATAATAATAATCTAAATAAATTAATTTACAATTATAAACTAAAAATATTCTCCTAATAATCTATGCCTATAATTAAGTGTTGTTTTGCAAAATTTGAACATCTTTGGTATACGTCCATTTCATTAAGAAGATGTTTTATTTCTTCCTTTGCTAAAAAATCATGCCCTTCTCGTTTCCCTTAGAACTGGCCACTTTCCATAAAAGATATCCTCTCGCTCTTGATATATTTATTATTGGAAGTTCTTCACGAAGAGGTATAGAATGTACGTTAAGAAGCTCCCCTCTGAGTCGAAACATGCTTGAGAATTGCGCGATGGTAAAATTTATTATCTCGAAAATAACTCTTTTGGTTGAGGTCATGATTCAACCCACTATAAACCTCCTCCCGATGTAAAGAACTTGAGGCCTTTTTCCTATACATATTTCTATGTTTTTCATTAAAATGACTGATAAACTCATACAGAGTCAACTTCCATGCACTCCGGCCTCCAATTTCTAATTCAACACCAGTAATATGTGACATTTCCATCATGTTTTATTTTGTATCACATGAAAAGCTGCTTTTTTCGGAAGACGATCATTGGACTTATTAAACACTTTTAGTACCTAGTCGACTTGTAATTTCAAGGTTCTGATCAATATTGGAGATATTCCGGTTTCCAACATTATCATATAACTTGGGATACTTAGAGGAAGGTAAGGTCTTATGTAAAACCTAAGCAGTTTTCTCCATGTCATATTAATGGCAGTTTAAGCCTTTAACAGCTTTTCGTTGAGATGCTTATCCATGATTAAACTTTTTTGTGAAAAAAACCCTAGCTATGTATACTTTTTAATAATTTCTATTCCTGCGTTGTTATAATACCGGTGCTAATTTACGCTTGATCTCCCTGCACCTTTTCTGAATACCATGGACTTCATCTTGGACTTGCTAAAGTTTACAGCCAAGTTCCATTTCTTGCGTTATTCGGACGACTTGATTATCATGAGCTGCAGCGATTCCGGAGTGTATGCAAACATCACAGTGTCTCCTACAAAAAGTACTGCTTTCATAACAATTTTGGCATAATCTCCATTTGTAGGTAATACCCTCGTTATGTCTTTGATGAATAATGTAAATTAACTTGGGCCTGACGCACAACCCTGCCTGACTTTTGTAGATCAACGCATTTCGGTCCGTGTCCAAGACAGTTTGGAAGTTTATAATGATTGAATTTAAAAGAAAGAGACTACCGGTTAGATAGAAGAATATTTTGAGAGAATTAAGATATGATCAGTTGTTGTGGATCTGTTAACGAGGAAAGACCTTTTATTTGTTTAACCGAATACTGTTTTAGTTTTTTATTAAGCAAAGTTGAAACGCTTACAGTATATAGGATTTTTTGATTTTTTGTAAAGAACGAATCAGCGATGCTCCTAATTACCATAGGCAAGCTTGAAACTCACTTAACAGTTGGTTCGCGTGTATCCAGATGCATTTAAAAAGGAAATCCCTAGATACTCGTAGTTTAATGGTTCTTCGATACTTTTTTTTTTGTGAACCAGAAAGAAAAGGACATCCTTAAATTGTTTTAGTATGATTCCGTATTCTAATATTTGGTTAAATATTCTTCCGAGATTGGTATTTAGTTCTTCCGTACCATCCGTACTTTTTTTTAGGATATTGTCGAGTCTAAAAATGGATATTGTAATATATGTGGACTTGATGAGGTTGGATTAAGCAATTGACTGAATTGAGTTTTCAGCCTATATCAGAATATAGTCCACTTCTGATGATACATTTTGTTCCATTGACTTTCCTGGCCAAATTTCAAAATCGAGATGAATTATTATAACTAGCTTATTGGAGAGCCTGGATTTCATAATAGCTTTATCTTACAAAGGTTCTTATATCTTCAATTGTAATCAATGTACAAGTTTCCTGAAAGGCACTCAATCAACCGTCTAAACTCATTAAGCCAAGTTTCTCGTTTTATCTTTATCAAAGTATGGTTCTCTAAAATGTAATTTATATTAAAAACAAAGCAGGGCCAAGCCTTAAACCTTGAGGACCACCTAAACTATTAAATTCAAATTTACTTCTGATTTTATTTTTTTAACTTTTCGAGGCCAATTTGTTAATGGATGAAAGTAATCCAGCATGAAACCACGAAGTCTTGCAAATTCTAATAATTCAGGATCAACCGTTTTAAAAGCCATTGGAATATCAATGCAACCAATGCAACGCTGTTATAAAGAGAACCAAATTCTTACATGACCAGAAATTAAGGCAAAAAATCCTGCACTGTCCCAAAGCAGTAGAAATTTCTGGTCATTTGTCAAGAACGTAGACATTCGACTTCATCTTCGGTTCCAACGCTCATCTACAATGACAAATCGATAACAAGCTCTTTAGAGAAGGCAAATATACTTGGAGCTCATTTTACTGCTAGCTCCACGTTGCCTGTTCGCAACATTGCCCCTCCTGTACTTGAGAACTTAAATCATTCAATAGGATAGGTATATTTCCGTACTCGTACAGTTGCAAGAGCCCCTCGAGATCTCGATATACACAAATCCGCTGGTCCTGATGGTATACCCCCTATTCTCCTGAACAGGTGTTCTTCATTGCTGGCAAAACCATTGCGTAAGCTTTTTCATCGCTCCAACTGCTCTAGAATCTTCCCTATATAAGATGGAAAACAGCATTTGTCCAGCCTGTTCCTAAAAAAGGTGACCCTTTCCCCCCTCGTTCTTTCGACCAATCACACTTACGTCCCTTCTTTCCAAGGTCATGGAATCGCTGATAAATCATCAGCTCAAGAAATATCTCGAAGATCGAAATCTTCTTAATATCCGGCAATACGGCTTTCGCAGTAACCGTTCCGCTGGTGATTTGATGGCATATCTCCCCGAAGAGTGGAACAGATCTTTACCTTGTTTTGGAGAAAGTAAGATTATTGCGCTTGATATTTCTAGGGCTTGATATTTCTAGGACATATCGAAAATGCGTGCGTTTGGCATCAAAGAAACCCTTATTCGTTGGATTAGAAATTACCTTCTAGATCGTTCAATACATGTTGTATTGGACGGTTTTAAGTCTGATCTTCAAAAAATAAATGCTGGTGTTCCCCAGGGCTCCATTTTGTCTCCGACTCTCTTCCTCATTTTTATAAATGATCTCTTATCGGAAACTTCTAAGTTCTAATCCACTTCATTGTTTCGCCGACGACTCTACTCTCAGCTTTTCGTACTCGTTCCCAAATTCACGTCCATTTCCTTCGGAAGTGGAATTGTAACGGTATCGTATGATAAGCTCGTTAAACTCCGATCTTTACAGCATTGTTAAATGGGGTAAAAAAAACCGTGTGGAGTTTAATGCTTCGAAAACTCAATGCTGTCTATTGTCGTTGAAGCAAAATGTTCCCGTTATGCCATTGTCGCTGAATGGCACTTGCATTGAAGAAACCGAAAAGCTCTCAGTACTCGGTATGTGTGTTGGAATGATCACATACTCGAGACCGCCAAGAATGCTGCTAAGTGCTCAGGATTTCTATATCGATGTAAAAAATTTGTCACCCCTTTTGATCTGGCTTCCATTTATAAGGCGTTTATACGTCCAAAACTCGAGTATAACTCACGTCTTGGGACAGGCGCTGCACAATCTTCTTTCCATTTATTGGATAGAATTCAGAACAGAGCGTTAAAACTGATTGGAAACAGAGCTATCATGGATTCATTCCCATCTCTTGAACACCGTCGTCGGAATGTTTCATGTATTTCCCTGTTTTATCGCTTCTTTCACAAGCAATGCCCACACGAATTCCCACTCGAAATTTTAAGAGACTTGTTGGCATGAGTTTCAGTATTCCTGAGGAATTGCTCATTTAAAAATCGATGGTTATAATAATTAAGTGTTTGATTTTGCGATCTTAGACTATGAGCAATCTCTAAAATTACCAAATTGTTAGTAAGAAGTTGAGTAGGTCTCTTTTTGGTGGTAGATTTATTCAAAATACCATTGACTGTACACCATTCACGTCTAAGGTCACCTTGAGCAGAAGTAAACTGACATTCATTAATCTCCATTTTTAGTTTTGAAAACGCAAAGATTTAAATTTATTTCGTAAAGATGTAACTCTTGAACCTTATTTTATTTTTAGTCTATATTTTTTTTTACTTGGTGTTCACTGATCCAAGGCTTAAGTTTCTTAATAGTTTTTTTTTCTGATAGAATATGTACAGTTAGTCATATGTTACAACTAAGAGTTTCGATGAAAATATCAAAGGATTTAGAAACTTTCGGTGAAGACATGATCCCAGAACTTAAACATAAGATATATGTATTTCAAATTTAACAAAGTCAATTTTCAATTTTGCTAACATTAACTCCACTTGTCATTATTTTACCGCTGATTTTATAAACAATGCTCTACTGAAATGTCCTCTTCCCCTCAAACAATTCAACCGTAGTTCCCTTAGTTGTAAGAATACTCATGAGTTAACCCCTTAGTCCAAGTTCGGACGTACTGTCAGGTATAGAGATTCTTGTTTTAGTTGCACTGCACGAATGTGGAATGCTTTAACCGACCCAATATTTCCCACTCATTGCAATGTGCAGATATTCAGAATCAATGTGCATCGATATGTCCTTTCAAGTCCTATTCTACTTTCCCAATTGCTCCCACTATGTCTAGTATTATAAGGTCATTCATAACCCCTTGAGTGCGTGTATAATAAAAAAAAATGTCGGCCAAAACTTTTTTTCAAAAAACGGAATGTTTGGGCTACACAGCACTTACTTTGGAAATAAGTTTTCAATACTTCACAACATTGTTCAAGCTCCAAGCGACTCATTTCGTTCGCGGATAATGACTTTCTGTCAAGATTTCGAGCGGAAAACGGCTGTCAGTGTCAAAATAACCTATGATTTAAAAAGAAACCACTAGATATCCCTGACAATTTTAGTGGACTTAAGGCCAAAAAAGTTTTTTTGAATAGAAAAGAGTTTTCCTTATTAAATTTTTCAGGGTCTTCCTGACCCACCGTCAAACATAGACATTCGTATACCCTCAGGCAAAAAATATCAGCTACCATTTCTTAGATCAATTGATTGGGTTATAAAGGTGATAATAATTAATCGTAAGTGATTTAAAAAGTTTGCGTTTTTGATTCGAACTCGATGCAAAATTTGCTTTATGATGTTGAATAAATTTTTTGATCAATTATGGCTGTATAAAACAGCCCCTTTTAGACGATCAGCTGTCAATTCAGTTATCAGTTCAGCTGTCAGTTCAGTTAAAAAAGACAGTGTATTTAGACGTCAGCCCGGTGTCCTGTTGTGCTTTCATTTTACTGTGAGTAGTGGAAAGTCAGAAGAAATACATTTTGTAGGAAATGAGGCTCTACAACGCAACTTCTTGAAACCATTCAATAAATAGCAGTTGAATTATGAACGCATGGTTTTTAACTACAGATTATCAACAGCTCGACACATTGTTGAGAATGCCTTTGGCATTTTATCAAATAGATTTCAAAACTTTCAATCTGCTATAAGCTTAAAAATTGAAAATGTGAATTGTGCTAATTGCACAATTTGTTTACGGAAAAAATGTGGAAATACGTACAATCCACCCGAAATTGACGAAGCTGAAAGAGATCCAGCGCTCTACTTTTTTCAACTCTTTATTATACGCCTTACAAATGCTGTTAATCTTTGCCCTGACCTTTGCCTTCGTCGCTTCTGTATCCACCTCTTTTAGTTTTTGCAGCAACATATTGCATGCTGCTCCTCTTTTCACTGAATTGTTATAAAAAGGGTCACCGCCAACTGACGACTGAGCTGACAACTGAACTGAAACGTATTTACCCATCAGTTTTACTATTAACTGAACTGAAAACTTATGGGAATTCTATCAGTTTCAGTTTTAGTTTTAGTTTCAGTTTCAGTTAAACGCTTCAGTTTTTGTATTTAGACATCAGTTAACTGAAAGCTTAACTGTTAGCTCAACTGAAACTGAAACTGAAATGATCGTCTAAATGGGGCTTACAGAATTTATCTTTAAAAAACGTTAGAAAACTTATGATAGAAGGAATCACCACCAAACAAAGAACCATTCATTTTTATTTTGAAAGTCACCATTCGATTCGGTCACATTGAATTTTCTTTTATGTCGAAAACGGGAATATTCCTATCACTTGTAGTCAGTGCAAGTGAACATTCAACTTTTTTTTCTTGTTTCAACCACCTGAAATTTTCTTAAAGGTAAAAATTGTTAAAGTGAAAAAAACATACTCGAAAAGTCCCATTTAAATTAAGCCGATTTGAGTGCATTCACACTCGCATTCTGATTCGTATTCAATCATAACAACATTTTCCAAAATCCACGAAAATAAATTAATTTAATTAAGTTTAACATTTATGTTAAGAGACAACAACTACATTATTTTTATGAAATTAAATGAAAACAAAGGTGTTAATTAATGAAATGAGAAAACATCCCTTTGGTTTGGATTTATATTCTGCATACCTTTTTTTTTGTTGTTTTCCTTTCATGCTCTCAGTTGAGTTTGCAATTTGTTAATGAGTTTTTTTAAGATCATTAAAATAATGCAGGTCATTTGTGATATACATTTATTTAATTAACTTCATTTTTAATCAACATAAAAGCGAATAGTTGAATAGTAATTATGGTATTTATTCTTTTTGTCAGATAGAGTGATATTTCTTTATAGATGGTAATAAAATAACGCAATATGAACGTCAACATTAGTTTCAGTTGAGAAATATTTTAGACAAAGTGTTAAAATAATATTATAAATATTTGTCTGTGTTCTTAGACATATGAATTAAACTTTAGGTTTTCTGGACAAGAAGGGTCTCTTCATAGACAAAACTGACTGATAGTTTTCATTTTCTGAAATGTACAACAAACATTTTTATCAAATTGTTCAATCTTACTTGAAACTGTACGCGTGGCGTGATGAAAGCGTCACCGACCACACCGTACACCATGAGCACTGATTTGCAGCTGATTATGCTGCGACGAATACGAGATGTTTTTCGTGCGACTATCAAATTTTTACAATTATGAAAATAGGGCGCTAGTGCGATAACTTAAGCGCTGCCAATTGATAATGGAGGGTGATAAGAAAATGCGCATATATGGGAAGTTATGTATTCTTAAAAGAAATCAAACTTTAAATTTTAACTTCAACACCAGATATTACGTGTATTTCAAGAATATGTCTGTCTACCAGTTCTCTCTAAACTTGTAAGCTAGTTTAATATAAAAAAACATATTAAGAAATGGGTACAAATGGTAACTCTCATAGAACCATTCTTTTTTGTATCTTCATTTTTCTCGAAAATAGTACAACCGATTTTCATCAATTTTCTATCCAGAAACTTCTAAAAGGTTAAGTTAGTATTGTGTACATTTGAAAACTACCTCCACTTTGACTTTTTTACAATCAACTAAACTATTTAAAACGAAGTTTTTAAATATCGCTTAAGATAAATAAAATGCACGACTGGGTCGTACGAACTTGCTCCTATGTAATAGACTAAGAATTTTAAAAAACGAATATTATTAAAGAAAAATGTTCATATGGATAAAATTATTTTTTTTAAATTCTGTTAGTAGTAAGACACAAAAATAGAATGCTATGCAAATTATGCTGCAACAAAAATTATAAGTCGTAGTAGTTTTTTTTTTTTAAATAAGCTTTTATATACAAAATTTTTAAAACATTTTTAAGAAAAAAATTTGGTATGCCAACTTTAAGTTTTTATTATTGTACGAATGAAAATTAAATTTCAAAAAAAAAATATTGAACCGTTTTTGAGATATCGAATTTTCCAAAAAAAAAATTACTCAGCCTTATTTTGACATTCGATTTCATTAGAAAGTATGTCGAATTCGAATAATTTGTATTTTGAGATTCGAACGATTATAAAGTTCACTTTATCAATGGAAAGTTCATTTATCTTTCGAAAAGTAAGCAAATTTTCACTTTTGAATCGTTCGAAAGAAATATCATTTCATTCTCGTTCAATTTTGTCTGGCGAATAGATTCATAAAACATGTAAGTTTAGTATATAATGTTAGTGGCAATGGATGCATAAAATGGATTTGATGCATCCACTATCCTTCTCCTATACAACTGGTCCTCGCCGTTATCTCTTTTCATACATAAAACAAATTTTTTTATTTTTAACGTCTGCCTTCAATTTATCAATATTTTCATAAAACAATTTAAAAATGGTAATTCAAAATTCAAGTGTGACCAGATTTGTGTAAATTAAAAAGGCTTTGAAGTTGCCTTCTTTTTTTGTTTATCAATTTGGAAAACAAAATTAGTTTACATGAAAATTAAACAAAAATCAAATATTTTACTATACAGAGAAGTTGTACCGTTATTGTACTTCTTTTTGATATCAATAAACTTACCATACTCTTTTCTAAATGCTCCCAATTTTTAAAATGTCAGTTTTATTTATGTTTTTCAAATTTAAACTTTACCGGTCCGTTAGCATTAGTGTATTTCTCTTAAATGATAAATTATTATTTTTATATTCTTAGACCATAACTTTTTTTAAGTAAAAATCAAAAAGAAAAAAAAAACAGTTTGGTCATACTAAATTAGATAGAAATGTCAGTAAATTTCAAACAGCTGATTTCGGAAATGAATTTCATTGAGATTCATTTTATTCAATCATTCGACAGTGAACATTTTTCGCTCGAATCTCAAAATAAGCATGACTTTTTTTTTAAATTCAAAAAATAGTTTTTTTTTTAATTTTTGAAATGCAATGTTTTTTAAACTTTTTAGAAGCATCTCTAGAAAAAATTTCACTAAAATCCGTTACGTCGATAGTGAGAAATTCAAAATTAGACAATATGGTTCTATGGTAGCTACAAGCTGTAATATCTTAATCTCAATTTTTTTATTAAATTAAAGATCATACAAGTCAATTGAAAGAAAAAAGATTTTGTCAAAATTCTAGGCACCATTTTTGAGAAAAATACGATTTTTGAACACCATTTTTTAACATTTGTATGGTGGGTACCTTTATTTTTAGGTAAAATAATTTTTTTTCTCACATCTTATAGATGAAATTGAGAAACTTTTATTTATCAAGTTTAAAAAAAAATCTAGCATGGGGTTTTCGAAATATTGAGTTTTGAAAAAAAAAAATTTTAATTTTCTTAAAAATAAAAAATATAATTTTTGAATATTTAAATACACAAATCTGTTCATGTTTCTGGGCAGCTATAGCATAATCGGTGGTACCGTTTTTGAGAAAATCAAAAACGAAAAATCGGCCAAGCCGTTTAGGCTGTAGTCGAACATGTAGCATGTTATTGAGATGTTTGATCTAAAAAAAATTGAAATTTCACGATTTTATGGTGAGTGGTTGGACTTGGCATGCTTGCGTTGCTCGGCTAGAGCTCGCCGAAAATGGGTGGGAACTTGTCCGCACACTCAACCCTCAACTGCCACATAAACATTTATCATGCCATAAAAAAAAATAGTAAATAAAAATTTAAAACAATTGAAGATTGTTTAGGAGCGTTATCATCCTGGTTGACTAGTGAACGCGTTGCGGAATTAATTTCACCTAAAAATTCGATGAAATTATCTTTCATGATTTGTTTGATGCTATCAAAGATATCTGATTTCATCGATTCAGTATAGGATGACAATGCGTTAACTATAGCTAGATTGACATAAGCTTTTATGTCGCTGGGTACTTCAGAAGGATTATTAAAATTTCTTTCCTTCGACCTGTTTCCATTTCCGTTGTCTAAAATTTCATGATTCCGTACAGTCTGAATGCTATTGTCAAGATCAATAGACCCTGCTCCTAAATTGCTGAGGCTACTAAAAGAAGGAGCCGAAATGGAATCTATATCAGTAGAACCGTTCGAATTTCCACCACTCTCCGAAATATTCGGTAAAGGAGCTTGGGGAATAATTGGAACTGGTGTTCTTTGAACACGAGGAGTAGGTGGGATATTGGAATTATTCATTATGTTATAAGTTGGTATATTCAGATAATTGCCTGACTTTGATGAAAATCTCGTTTCCTGACCTGAACTTTCAACAATATTTTCGCCTGTTGATTGGGGTCGATCCGGTTGATTGGAGGATCGTGGAACGGGATAAGAATTAGAAATTGATTGATTGTTATTTTTAACGTTTGAACCGATTGAAGTGTTGTGAACTAACGGACTATGACTATATAACAACCTTTGTTGCTCTGTAGGGTTTAATCTACTTGAAGATCTTGTACCTTTCTTGTTTGTAGTACCTGTCTTAGAAGTTTTACTATTGTTGTACTTATCTGTTGAGTCCATTTAAATTTTGTTTGTTTTAAATATATAGTTTTAAAAAAAAAGAAAAATATTTAAGTTTTTTTTTTTTTTTTTTTTTTTTTTTAAGTATATCGAATTACGTTTTCGATGTAAGATTGAAGAAAAAGAAATATATATTCAAGTATTATAACCAACTTACTTTTGTTTATAAGAATAGTTATATTATTAATATATTTAATACCAAATTTACCAAAATATTAAAGAATATGTTTTCAGTTTTGTATTATGCACTTAATAAAAAGATTAAGAAATATGAATCTTTTGAAAGGAAACCTGAAAACGTTTAGAAATTTTGTATAAATTATGTAACTTTGCTTTAAAGTTTGTATATAAACAAAAACCTTTTTTTTTTTGTTTTTCTAATAGAAGTAATGAAAAATTTTGTTCTTCAATAAACTTGTCAAGAAAAATTTTCCAACAAAAATTAGAAACTGTTTTATTTCGTAATATATTTTTCTGGTTTGTACATATATGATGCGGGGATGCTTCGGGCAACATTTTTTTGGTGAAAGGTAAGAATGAACTGAGCGGAAATAAATGGTAAGCGAGGTAAAAAGGGGAAGTTAAAAATACAGCCTTGTTAACTTCCATGGTAGGGTGGGTCAGGCTAACGCTGAATACCATCTCAGCGTCCTCTAGGGGTAAACGTCCGTCCGTCTATAAATAAATGTTTACGTGGCAGTTGAGGGTCGAGTGTTCGGACAAGTTCCCACCCATTTTCGGCGAGCTCTAGCCGAGCAACGCAAGCATGCCAAGTCCAACCACTCACCATAAAATCATGAAGTCTAAATTTTCTTAAGCTCAATCATCTCAATATTTGCTACAAACAGACAGACAGACAGAATTGTGAGACCCACTTTTTTAGCCTTCGAGTTTTTTTCCAAATGCGCATAACATGCCTTATTGTACCTATGTATAAGTCGCAAGTAAAAATTAATATTTACAAACCAATAACTGCACTTGATATACTCGTAACTTATTATTATTCTTGCTTTAATAGCCAGAATGTCTGTTATTTTTTTTTTTAATTTTTAAATCAAGTTTTCGAAATAATTATGTAATTCCAAATTTAAAATTTTAAAAACATAATTTTATACCGATTACCTTCTAAAAGTGAAATTATGTAATTAATTGCTTCTCTTCATGGGCCATCTAGTGGTTTCTTTTTAAATCATAGGTTATTTTGACACTGACAGCTGTTTTCCGCTCGAAATCTTGACAGAAAGTCATTATCAACGTTGGAAAGTGAGTGCTTTGTAGCCCAAACATTGTTTTTTGAAAAGAAGTTTTGGCCGTAATGAAGCACCCACCGAGCCTGCTGTACGCAAGTTTGTGCAAAAAATTAATGAGACAGGTATGCTAGTGGATTATGAATTGTGTTTGCAGAGTTTGATTGAAAAAATAGGACACTTCCATTAGATTCCGTTGTATAGCAAAAGACAGGGTGTTTTTGTCAAATTTGATTGATTTATTTAAATCTTCTTTAAGCTGTATGGCGTTACTCCTCTGATAGTACTTCTTTTACGGTTCGTTTTTCTATGATAACTCGATATCATAGAGCCTGGGTGGTTTAAGAAACCCCTAGAAGAAATATTAGCGTTCACTTGTGCTGTATGTTCCGGGACACCCGAAAGCGTGTACAAAAATAACTTATTTTCCTATAAAAAAAATGCCAATTTAACAATAAATAATGATATTAAGAATGACCTATAATGTTTAGTTGATATGTTTGTATGGACTAAAATATTGTATCCTCCCGTACCGTTCCCGCAGAGCACTGTGTTCTTGCACGCAGTTTTACCTCCGACATTCACCTTTTCATCCCGAAGCAATGAAATATATTTTATTAGTCCCTGAAAATGATATAATAAGGAAAACTGAGATATTTCATGAAGTTTGTTGTCCTTTAAATTAAAGAGAAAATAAAAATAATGAAAGTCGCCATTGGCGATTTTTGTCTTCACATCATTTGCACGGTTGTTTTATTTTTGGAACGCGTACCTATACATATATATGTGGGTATAGCTTAAAAGATATATCTACCAACAGTTTATACCAAATAAAATAAAAAAAATAAAATGTTTGCTGTCAGTTTTTTTTGGATGCATGAAATTAATACAAATCAACGTTTAAATGTACCATGAAATACAGCATATACAGTGGGTGTTAAGAGTGCGTAGCAAATTTAAAATGAAGATGGAAATTTGTTTTCTGGGACTTATGAAATTGGAAGAGTAAATGGCTTTGAGCGGCCTATACTTGTTTATTTTAATGTGTAAAATAGTGTCATTAAGTTACTTAAAAATTGACTTAATTTTGTATCTTTAAAATATTTATATATTGCGTCAAATGCGATAAAAGATTATCACTTTTTTAGTCACTTTTATGTTTTATGCTCCCTTCGCTTTTTTCTTCTTCAACAGTCCAATCTATTAATAGTACTATAATAATGGCTGATCGATGTATATAGTCAGACCTCCCTACTTGAAATTTTATAAATTAAAGATTTGACGTTAAATGCTTAAGCACTATGCCATTTTAAGATCTATTATGTCACAGATGTTCATTATGGATTGCTCATCCAACAGCTTCAAGGAGAATAGGTCACGCCTTTTTATTTGGTGAAGCCCCAATGTCTTTTCTACACAATTTTTTTTTTTTTTTTTTTTTTTATAATTTACTCACGCTCAAGGGAATATGAATACCCTTTAAATGTTTCAACACAGCGTGGGCGTGAAGTTACGGAAGAGAAAGAAGGATAGGAAAGATGTGTGCATCACAACTTCCAAATTTGTGAATCGCTGTTTGCATATGAAGATTGCAGAATCTGTATGTAACACAGCTTACTAGGCTAAGAATACTGAGGTGTTTACTCAGCATACATAGTGATAGTAATTTTTTAAACGACAATCTATCAATTGAGCGATCGTTTTACGTTCCGACACGGTTCCTATTATTTTCTTGAGGTTTTTCTGCTTAATTTCATATAGGATTAAAAATGTTCTTGATTTTGGCTGAAAAGAAGGAGTTTGGCCAATGTGTCCACTTTTGGAGTTCTTTCAAATTTTGTTGTTCTCATGACTTCTTCTCTAATTTTGATTTGTATCACTATTTTTGATATCACGCAATATGACGCACACCACTTTAAAGGTTTTATTGCTCACAAATTCTAACCCTCCATTTCGTGGATACCTGCTTTGTTCAGTACCCAACGAGGCTAAATCCTACCCATGTGACTTCTTTCAATAATTCCTTCAGCACATTTCCCATATGCAGTACCTCTTGGCATAATGAATAGTGCAATGATCTGGCATGCTAAACGTCTGATTTCCAGCTGCTGCACAAAATTGTCTGGGGCTTACTTCTTCGTGCGAAGAAGTGGTAAGTACTCCAAGATTATCCCTTCTGATTGTAGGTACTCTCGCACGCTTCATGAGGTGCTCCAAGTAGTTTAACGATTGAGAAAAAAATTCCTTAAATTTAATATGATATCACAAAGGATAAACCTAACCTATTATAACATCTTCTGTCATCGAAATTGGTTTTTATCTTAGCCGTTCGGAGGTCCCTTCCATTCCTGTTAATAACCACACAGTAATCGTCGTAAGTTCTAATTTATTTGGTTTGGGCTCTCTACGTTCTGCTATCCTTTAATATATTTATTTTACATTTCTGTTTAAATTGGCGTTTTCTTCCGCTTGGAAGCCCCAAAATTCAAAATTGCATGCCCGAGTTCTAAATCTATCAGGACATCCCTTTGAATTTGGCTTTAAGCGAGTTTGTTTAGTTCACCACTTCGCCCAAAGAAGAACTTGGGAGTACTGTTCAATCTCAACAAAATGGTTAAGGTATTTATTGAGAGATATAGGAATCTTTTAATTATTGGGAGTTCATAGCTAGAAATTTGAAATGCAGTTATCTTAAAAAAGTTTCAAACAATAAAGGTATGAAGTCGATGTTGATAAAAATAAAAAAGGAATACTAATATCAAAAAATCTGTGCTCAATACTTTTATTTGTTAGCAGTGATGTAGCCAGTACAATATTCTACGGCGATGAGATTATATGTATAGTGAGTAAAATTTCTACGAACTCATTTCATATATATAAATGTTCTATGGACTCATAGAGATATCTCTGGATTATCTGTGCTGACTACATGATTTTTTTAATGCCTACAGATTTTATGAATTATTTAATGACCGCATTATATTTATAAATAAATGTCTATTTACCCAATACATAAATATAAATCAGTTCATAAGCACATTTATGTATAGTATATGTATTCACTACAAAATTATGTAATGAGTATATACATCTACTCGTAGCCTCTATCTTAAATTGACTGGATTATGCTGTGACCGAATTAATTTGTTCAAGCGAAACCTGTACCCAGTACATGTCTGATTGACTTAACAAACGTTAATTGTATTCTTTACATTATACTAGAGTGAATAAATTTTTGTATATAGAAGCCTGACGAATTTTAAATATCCATACAACTTTTGCATAGTTATGTATTGAGTACATTTCATCTGTTGGTTGGATTAAGAACAGAAACTTATATGTAACCAGTACACATCAACAGTACTCAGTACACATATTGAACTCGCGAGGCAATCCCAAACAATACTCAATATATACGAAGGATGTTGTTTTTAAAGATCTTGAAATACACAAATTTGGTCTAGATTGTTTAACCCCGTTAGTTCTGAAAAGGTGTTTTTCTTACATTGGCATAATCATTCCCTGGAGCTTTTCCATCTGTCGTACTCTTCGGCATTCTTTCGGAATAGGTGAAAAATTGCATTTGTTCAGCCGGTCCCTAAAACAAATGAATCTTCCACCAAATACCAACCAACGTCCCTTCATTCCAAGATCATGTAAACGCTGATCAAAAATAAGCTTAAGAAGAACTTCGATGAACAAAAACTCTTCAATGACGGTTAATGCAGCTTTCGGAGCAATAGGTCCACTGGTAAGGTGTTGACATAACTCGGCGAAAAATGAGAGGAATCCTTAATTCAATTTGACGAAATAAAGGTAATTGAACTTGATGATTAATTTGGTTGGCTATGAAGATTTATAATCATTCAGTTCGAGTTCAGTCTGATATTCAATACCCAAATACTGGGGTACCCCAAATCTCCGTTTTGTCTCCGACACTTTTTCTTGTATTCTTAAACGATCTCTTCTCAGAAACTTTATATCCACTTCATTGTTTTGCTGACCATAACACACTCGGCTTTTCATACTTGTTTCCATATTCATAACCTTCTTCTTCGATTGTGGAACTGAAACGGCCGAGTAAGCTCATTAGATTCCTATTTTAATCTTGACAAAATAATCCGATGAAGCATTCACAAGTGCCCGGAGATAAATTTCAAACTATTTTTTCCATAAAGATTGTCGAAAGCAAAGTCAAAACTTTTATTGAATGTTTATAGTTACTTTTTACGCCCACTGTATTTTTAAGCGAAACAACATTTTTTTGATGTGCCAAGTGGGGCAAAAACAAAAACAAAAATCGGACACCAAAATGCAGTTCAGCCCTGCAGCGATACTAAGAAGAAACAGAAATTACAACTTTTAGGCTGTCATATACTCGTTGTATATGAACATACAAAATTCGCTGAAAGATTTTTCATCTTTCAATAAGTCAAACATACGGGTATAATGTACGTGGCTTTGACTAATAAATAAATTTTAAGTCTTGAGGGGTAAGTTGATACAAGGGAGGGCCATTCTTGTACATATATATGTATAATTGTTTAAGGAACAAATAAATATACTACTCAGTTGTGGACAGTTATCGAAGCTCAAATGACCTCAGCAGATTAAAGGTCACTTTTTTTAGTTTTTATTATTTGCACATTGGGCCTTTTAAAACATCAAGGTAAACTCAAATGTTGTTAACCCAAGGGCTCCAAGGTTTGTTTGTTTTTTTTTTGTTTTTTGTAAGATTTTTAAAACTTAATTGGAAAAATCAAATTTAAGCAGAACACATTGATTTAGAAAGTGTATGGTTCTTGAAGGCTCTTGGTTCTTGAAGCAAGGCAATAGGGTAGGATTGGTATTTAAGTTGAAGAAAACAAGTTGTTTGCGAGATATCAGCGAAAGACTTCTCAATGACATCATTTCTGGAATATTGCATAGTTCAAATGATCTCTGCGGTTTCCCCCGGTAACGCCATCCAAGCGATTAGAAGGGATGCGTCAACTTGAAGGCTTATTAGGATATGTTTTCGACTTGAGAAAATGCTGGAAGAAAAGGTCTAACGGGGTAACATCCGCAGTCAGTTCACGTTGATTCTGCGTGAGATATTCATCCCACAAAATCCCTCGTCCATTATGTTTATTTAGACATCAGCTGTGTGGGACGTAGCGTCTTCATGTAGAAACAGATGTCTTTTGCATCCATTTCGACCAAGAATTCATAGTTTTCATGGACAAGATTACCTTGGGCGGTTCGCTTCTTGGGTTCTCAACATTTTAACTCCCTTGTTGGATCCTTTGTACCGATCACGCAATTCCTTTGCTCTGCATTGGGTATTTTCAGTTGCCAGGAAGGCACCTTTTCCAAGAGCTTTTTAAGACAATACTAATTTGTGTGGTACTTTTCGTGGTACTGTTGCCTAAGGAAACTATTGAGAAAAATACCTACCTGGCGTTTGAAGATACCTAAAGCGGAGCAAAGGATTTGCGTGAGCGTTACAGAATACCCGAAAAGGAGATACGATCCTGGGATGCTTGCGCGTGCCTCGCGATTGCAAAGCAATATTTTTGCATCAATTAGAAAAATGAAAAAGAGCCCCAATATTTTGCAATCAAAAAAGTTTGTTCGACTATGTTTCATTTATTTCGGGTGATATTTCCATTTTCAAGTTGGAGACATTTGTCATTAACAAAAAGACCCAATTTTTTAAACCATTTTTAATTTTTATTCCTAGGGCCATTTTTCATTGGGGACGTATTTCAAGTAGCCGATGTTATATCACAAATAAAGGGTGGGCTAGTGGTTTCTTTGCAAAGCACATGTTATTTTGACACTGACATCTGTTTCCCGCTCGAAATCTTGACAGAAAGTCAGTATCGTAACTCCGCTGTGTAGGCCAAACAGTTCGTTTTTTGAAAAGAAGTTTTGGCCGAAATGACCACCCACCGCACCCGCTGTATTCAAGTTTGTGCACAAAGTTCTGTGCACGATACGCACAGACGAGAATGTGGCTGCTGTAGCCGATAGTCTGAGACTCAATTCACGAGCATCGATCTCAACAGCTCAACATTTCACGCACTAACCTGAGGAGGATTCTGTGCTCGACCATCTCCTTGGTTATCGCTTCGCAGTTTGGGCCTTAGAGCAGCTTGAATTGGACAACTATTTCGGGTGAACAATCATCCTTCCTGACGAGGCGCATTTCCATCTCGGCGGCTACGTTAACAAAAAAAACTGCCGCATCTGGGGCTCGGAAAAACTGCAAGTTATTATCCAGAATCCAATGCATCCACAGAGATTGACGGTTTGGTTCGATCTTTTGCGCACGAAATTCTTGGCGATGTCAATCGACCCCCTCAAAGCTGCAATTTGACCTTTTTTGGGGAACCGTGAAGTACAGATGTCATGCCAACAATCAGGAAACAAAAACTTAAGGCCAATATCAAGCTACAGCCCCAAAACCATCAACAGGGTTGGGTACGATATCCCGCTTTTTATAATCCCGTTTTTTTAAAATCCCGTTTTTATAATCCCGCTTTTTATAATCCTGTTTCTTATGATCTAGCTTTTTTAAAATCCGGCTTTTTTAAATCCTGTTTCTTAGAATCCCGTTTTTTACAATCCCCTTTCTTATTACGACGTGTAAGCAGTGTGGTATGTAACCCTGCAACCCTCCTGCTTGGGCACACTAAAGTATTTGGGGTAGGTGCGAGGTTGGGTGTCTGCAAAGTTTCTTTAGCATTTAAAGAATCTGGAAAATAACCAGCATAAAATCAATAAGTTTTAGCTACGTATTCTAAAAAACGGGATTAGCGGGATTTGGCGGGATTTTAAAAAGCGGGATTATAACAGATTGGGATTTGGAACAAGCGTGATCTTAGCAGCCGGAATTTTAAAAAAGCAGTATTTTAGCAGACGGGATTTTAAAACTTTTTTTTTCGAGATTTTTGAAAAGCGGGACTTCAAAAATCGGGATTCCGATACGCTCCCTTATCAACAAGGTCTTGGAAAATTGGAGTGACAGAATGCGAAGACTTTGTATTCTATAATTAATGGGAATGTTTGCTCTTACTAATAAAGCCAAAATACACTGAAAAAAAAATTATTTTGTTCATTTTATTGCATTTTTAAAAAGAAACTTGCATTTGGCCCACCGTTCGTATATTTTTCAACCGCTAAACTCGTACATCTAGGAATGCCTAACTAGGACGAACTTTTAAGTATAGAGATTCTTGTCTCATCCGCACCACACCAATGTGGAGTGATTTACTGTTTTTCTCTCCCATTTTGATTTTCAGAGCTTCGAAACCAATATGTATAGTAATCTGTCTTTTATTCTTCCAATTTTTCCTAACCGTAGCACTGTGTATAATCATTTAAAGGGTAATCAACACCCCTTTAGTGTGCCCTTTTTATATATGTATAAAAACAAAAAGAATTCTTTTTCAAAAGCATTTTCCGCACTCAGGATTTTGATGGATATCTACCTGCACCTAAACCTAATGTGTGTTATTTGAAAACCGCTCTTTTCCTATTTAGTTGATGCATGTATTCAACCATAACTCAAAATATATACGTAACTAACAACATGAATTTGACATAAAATACATAAACCAGCAAATAACTAAATAGTTACAACCAAGAACCAACCCCATTGGGTAAATATCCTGCGGCCTAAAACATAAAACATTTCAATTTCGATAAAAACAGAAAGCCCTAGTTTTCGGTGTGCTGGGGCATGCCATAACCGTCGCCGCGCCGGCTGTTGCCTCTGCCGTTGCAAGCCGTGCCATCATACTGGCTCTAAATGATAGATAGCTCTCTCTTTCTGTCTCTCTGAATTCAGATACTTTATGTAAATTCATAAAATTGTTACAATTCAAATAGAAATTCCCACCACCATTCTCCCGACCAGAACATCCCCTACCAAAGCCATCATTAATCTCAAACATCGTACTCGCCCTCATCGCTCATCAGCGGCCCCATCATCGAAGTTCCAAAAACACACACTACTCGTAGGTATCTGAGTGTGTGTTGTGGAAAGTTGTTGTTTATTCAAATTGCCGTAATCAACTATTTAATGAAAATGCTCATCAAATTCAATAGCAAACGGCTGAGGTTTCCAAAAAGAATATCCACAATTGGGCGACAATTGGGTGGGACATCGATGATGGTGTACTCGTACAAACGGCCCCCCTATTAGCCAGAATCATCCCCTCTCTGTATTATCGCATTCTTGATGGCATTATTTGAAAATATTAGCCATTAGAATATTTATTGGCAATCACGCTTAATGGGAATTTCATTGAATGTCTATTTTTGCTTTTCAGTGGAAAATGGGTGACATTTGAATTATCGGACACACAAGGACCAGAGTGACACGAACCCGTGATATCACTTCCGGCTCTGTTTTATTTCAGACACTCAAAACCTGAAACCGACACACTACCCACTGGCTTGAAAGAGAATTCCACACCAAGAAGAGGTCATCTGCGCAGTGGTTCTCTCTTGATTTCGAACTCAGCTTCAGCATCTGTGGAAGTATCTGCAACATTTTGCCAGCAACATTTTTGAATTCAACGCCATCCTCGACGTGAAGTGGTCCATTGAAGTTGGAACCGATTTTAGTGTAGTTTAGACGGTCGGCTCGAATGCAAGTCAGGTAAATAAAGATCGGGTTTTGAATTGAAGAAAAGATACTCTTAAAATCACGGTTCAACATGTGCTTGTTTCCTCTTTGTGTACACGCTCGTCGGCGTCGACGACGACAACGACGGACGTTTCTTTGTATCCTTTGAAATTCGCGCGATTTTTTTCTGTTGCAGCAATGACCTTCAGACACGAAGATTGGGGTGTTTCTTTTTTGTGGGATTATTGTTTTTTTTTTTTATCTTTTATTTCGGATGTGTTAGAAAGGGGGCCAAAAAGTGGGGTCGGAAATATTCGAACAGAAGTGGACATAAAGAGGAAGAAAGCACGTGCTTCACCGAAATTGTGTGTGTTTTTGTGATTGGGTGGTGTGTTTTGAATTTTTCGTTTCCTATTCCTGTAGCTGATGATGGGACATAGACTGTGACGAACTTATGGGTTTGGCGCTTTTATTTGTTGCATGTGTGCTGCATTTTAATATGCGTAGATTTTTTTAAAGTGACTTTCTATTTGTTTATGGTGAAAGCGTTTTCTCAAAGATTTATTTATTTTTGATTGTGATATTTTCGCAGGACATCATTTGTTGCATTGGATCAGCGGACTTCTTTGACAGTGGAGCCGACTTGCCCAAAAAGGTGAGTTTCTATTTATAATTGTTGCAGAATTTTATGTTGGTACTCGTATAAACAGTGTATGAAAAGTGTTCAATAAAAACGTTTTAGATTGTTACACTTTCTTCTATAAGCGAATCGAATAACTTATTTAATTAACTAGGTAGCAATTGGGATGCTGCCTTACTGCTATCTCAAGTAAATACGTGGATCTCATCAAGAGAATTTATTTCAAGAAAAAAATATTATGACGGTTAAGGATTGTATTGAAAATAACAAGAAGTTGAAGTTTTATTGCCACAAGGACGTAGTAACTGAAAAGGGCGCAACAAAATTATGTTTGATTATTATTATTGCAGAAATATACATCTGTTCAAATATGATACCTATGTAAAATAAAATATGAATCGTTATTTCGTTGTCCTGAAGATCAAAGCTAATCTTATAAAGGTGGAATTGTCATTTCAGCAGAAAAAAAAATAATGGAAACAATCAATCCATCAAATAATGCTTAACGAGTGAGAAGAAAAATAATTCAACAATGTCAAATACACTTTTTAGAGGAGACATTGAAATTATTGTTTAGCTCCAAAACTAACGGTATCTGTCATATAGCCGCTATTAAAATTTGTTCTTATCTGAAAACGGGTACTGGTCTACATTTTAGTTCAAAAATTGTTGACAAAAGATGTTGTTAATGGTGTCTGTCGTAAACTCTTTTTTTTATTTTAATTTCGACTTTCTAGTTAACGACTCTTTTTGGTTTCTATTTTAATGCAGAACCTTCTTTAAATCTATAATAATATCGTGTTCAAACAAAAAACAAAAAACAATATTCAAAATGTTTGCTTTTAAAATTCAATATCTTGAAAATGGATGAAATATTATGAGGAACCATAAACTGCGTACAATTTAATGCTTCTGTCGTTAAAACGTAAGCGGGGGATGGCTATCCATAAGCGGCACTTGCATTGAGGAAACTGAGCAGCTCCCAGTTCTCGGTATGTGCACCACAGACCTTTTTTTGTGGAATGACCACATATTCGATGTCGCCAAAAATGTTGATAAGTATTTTGGTTTCCTCCGACGTTGCAAGAATTTTTGTGCCCCATCTAATCTGGGTGTAATCTATAAGGGTTCCCAACTAACATTTCAGTTTCTATTAGCTTAGAAATATGGACATGCTGGAAGTTTCAATTTATATAATGCTTCTAAAGAGCCTTCTTCAAAAATAATTTTCCTATAGAAGTCACGGTTTCAATATCATCTTCTTTTAAACCTTTTGCAAGTAAGACACAAAGTTTTTCAGAGACTAGAACCAATTTTTTGGATATGGTTTTATAAATGAAAATAGAGAAGCTGGAACTTGTATAAAGATTGCAATGTGATATGATATAGAAGTTTACATCAGTGAGTTTTCAAAAGGTTTCTATAACAATTTCCTAAGAGCTATATAGAATACGTCTCTTAAGCCTGGCAGACTTTAACAAAAAGTCTTTAAAGAAAATGTCAATGTTCAAACTTCTAAGAACTCTGCAAATGAATCTTAACAGAAACTAATACATTTAATCTTAATTAAAGTTAGGAATATTAAATTGATGCATGTTAACTAATTATTTTGTACACATTTATTGTAATCCATCTATATACTTTTTAGATATTACTCAGGCAAGTATAAGAGTATAAATCGAGATCCCTATGATATATAGCATAGACAATTAGTTTGATTGTTTGCCTTGTGAACCTTAAGGCTAGGCGCGCACATTCAATTTTTAGTTGCACAACTGTTTGGTTGCTTATAGAAAACAAATGAATTATTTGGTTGAATATCTGCGCAGGTTCATATAATTATATGTTACACAAAATAGCGAACTCATCTTAGGCAATCGTTTAGTTTATGTCAAAACACAAACTTCTTAGTTGCTCGAACCAAGCAGTTGCGAAACTAAAAATTGAATGTGCGCGCCTACCCTAAGAGTCTAGCGAAGATGAAGTTGAAGTGACGAATAACTAAAATTTAAGAAAAAATACCTTCGAAAGCAGGCAGCTGAATTTCAGATCAACCATTCGGCTCTTAAAAGTTGAATTGCAATTATAAACGTGCGTTTCGAAACAGGTGCGAAGTTATAACCTGAATATCCGAGAACTTTTTTGTTTTCAAACATATAATGTAGCTGTATATATATGATTATCTTCATTTTGATCTTTTGTGCCCATATATTAGATATAAATGTGAATTTCTTTGGAAGAGGCATATATGTAAATCCAGCATGATATCTCTATACATATATCCCTCAAAGTGGAAATGCATAAAACTATAGATGGGTGAACTGACCGAAATGTTTGATGGTTTTATTACAAATAATATAAATAAATATTACATGAAAATAATTCACGATATTGAAGAAAGGCATAATGTATACTTAACATAACAAATGTCAAACTAAACGGAATACAAACATTTTACATATATGAATGAATGAATCGTGTTTAAGGACACAATCAAAATAAAGAAAGAGTTAAGTAAAACATAAAACAAATCACTACGGTCAGCAATTTAAAGATATTTTGTGCGCTCCCATTAGGAATGAAGATTAGGGCTCAATACTGAAAATTAAATAAACATTTTGTAGGTAAACCCAACAAAGGAAACTTAAGACAATTGTTTAGGTTTTGTTTTTCTTGTGTGAACCTGGCCTTGGCAAAATTGTATATCGCAGTCTTGTGTTAATTTTGAAGTTTGAGAAAGAAATAAGCTGATTAAGTTTTTGCATCTTCCAAATAATATTCAATATGGCCCAGTGCGTAGAGAGATGGACTATTACACAAGAGATGTCGAGTTCGATCCCCAAATAAGGTATAATGTCATTCATGTTTTAAAATTATTCCAAATACATTAATGAATAACAATTCCAATGTGATACATAATTTCAGGTTTAACATTGATTAAATGTCGGAAAAACGTCTTCAAAGAAATATAAATTTACTTTTATTTTCGTATTTTTCAGGCTCGGTAAAAGTTGTAGTGTAAGCTTGTAATAGACATAAAAAGCCGTGCGTTTGTAATTTTTGCGAAGCTTTATTGAAGCCATCTGTCAAAACTTGAACTTCAGTTCAATTTCGAATAGGACTCTGTTAAACTTCTAATAGTTCATACACGAAGCTGGCACCTTTAATAGATCTGTGCATGGTACTTCTAAGAGGATTTTCTCCTCCTTGTTCTTAAACAACCTTTACAAATGTATTAAAGAACTTCGAAAATATATTTAGTTAGACCGAATCGAAGCTGAAATGTTAGTTGGGTTATATTCGTCCAAAGCTCGAGTAAAATGTCCATATTTGGGATGTCCGTCAATTTCGCACTACCACTTCAAAACTTCAAAGATTAATTGGATTAATTGTCGTGAATTTGTCGTAAATTTGTCTTGAAACGAAAAAACTTGTCGCTCTTGTTTTAGTCCCTGGCAATGCTAACTGAACAGTCAATTTTCTCCTTTCACTACAAATTTACGGACATACCAAATATGGAAATTCTACTCGAGCTTTGGACGAATATAATCCTTATACGAGTAGATTACACCATTGATAAAATTTGAATCTCTCGAGCACCGTCGCAATGTTTTTTGTCTTTCTTTATTTTACCGCTATATTTGTAAACATCTTACCAGTGAAACAGCCAGTTACATTCATCCCCTTAAACAATTTAACCGTAATACTCGCGCTTCAGAGAATGCCTATCAATCTACCCTTAAAACCAACTTCGGATGTATTCTTAAATTCAGATATCCTTTCCTAAGCCGCACACCGCACTACATGAATATGGAATGCTTTACCGGATTCTATATTTTCCTCCATACAAAACCAATTCGCATGGGTAAGGGTATCTACTTTTAAATCCTCTCTAACTTTCTTAAAACGCTTGCAGTGTGCTCAAAAATTTTAAGAATAGACAAAATTCCTTTAGTGCGTATGTCTATATGTCTGTATGTCTGCACTTCCACCTACAAAATCTTAGGAAAAAAAATTTACTAACGGTACCTGCCATAGAACGGTTTTTTGATTTTTAACTTTCTCATTAACGGCTCTAACGATTTTGACCAAAATTTTTATGCAGCAACACCTTTGAATTTAAAATATTATTGTATATAAAAATATTCCAACAAATATAATCTGGACCTTCGAAAAAAAATCGATTTTTTTTTTTTTTTTGAAAAATTAATATTTTGAAAATGTTTGAACGATAAGTTTTTTTCCTAAAATCTATATTAATAAATACTCAAAACTTGCATCCGACATTTTTTCTAGAAAAATTTTGATGACATTTCTTATATTAAAAAAACATAATTTAATAGATAATAAAACGATTTTCTAACTTTGTTTAAATAAATTCATACTTTTCTTGAAATCAGACGGAAATTTTATGCATTTAAATATTTTTCTCTAATAAAATCCATGTTCTTATATTTATAAGCAATTTTTAAATTCTAAAGTACCGACTTTTACAAAAAAGCAAGTACGTGCGATCCAGTCATGCTTTATATTTTTTTGTGCATTTAAGTTTTCCTTTTCTACAACGTTTTTTTTTTTATTTAATTTCTTTACTTAATTCTTAAATCACGATATTCTTTAAGAAGTGTCCTTTAAAATTTGTCGAATTCTATTCAAAACACTTTTAGACTCGCTAATGGGCTGAACCCTTGTTAAAATATAGCGGTGCTTCTAACTCACAAAATATTAGTCGATTGCTGGTTTAACTTACCGGAACGGCGAAAGTAATGAACGCATTCAGCCATGTTCCCACTATTTCTCTTTGTTTTTAAAAGAAAAGAAATTAAAACAATTAAATTTGGAATGAAGAAACCTATTTATCCCCTACAAATTTCTTAAGAAAAAACCCGACAAAATAAGAAAAAAAACTATGGGTCAGCGAAAAACAAACGACCAATATTTAATGAATAAACAACCGGAAATATAATATAATAATTTTTTTTTTTTTTTTTTTTTTTTTTTGCGTAGGAAGGTGAGAAATCTTCAGGAAGACACTATAAGCCCGATGCTTATAGTAGTGTCAGATTTTTGCTGACTAAAAAAACACCTCCCTTATCATCAGTGACACCATGGCCTGCTCCGTCCCCCGATCTCAATCGAATTGAGAATTTGTCGGTGGAACTGAAAAAAATCTTTGGGGAAACAGACATTTTGTAAACAAAAAGCAATTGTCAAAGTCTCCGATGGAGAAGCATTGGCAATCCATTCCAGTGAGTAAGTGCGCCAGAAACTTATTTATTCAATTCCTGGCCGTATAAATGCTGTCCCTAAGAACAATGGCGGTCATTCTGGACATTAGTTTGCCTTTCACCAAAGTTAGTACAAATAATTTTAAAAAAAATTTTATTTATTTTAGAAAAAACTTTACTTTATTTAGAATTTCCCTATTATTTTGAACAACTAAAAATCGAGGAAATTTCAATTGAATAATGAAAAAATAAAAGTACAATAATAGGAAAAAATAAAAATACATATATATACATATATGTGAGACGCATTAAGAATTATGTGTTTTAACTAGAAAAGACTAATATTTTACACTAAGGTTTCAAAACTTTCCTGAAATGCTTAAAAATTCTACAGTTATTTCCCTATTATTTAAGTTTTTATGTGAGGTGTTAAATTATTTTTTTTTCATTTAAAATTAGGCCCATGTATATGCCATTATGTAAGGAATATGACATCGTTCAAGGCTTCCAATTTTCAATGAACATTCGGTATAGATCCGGCTGAATTTGAACGATGCACAGTGGCGGAAAATCCCAAAAACGTGGCCAAAACTATTAAAAACAAAAATCAGAATTGTTGTTGTTTTTGTATGCCAACTTGTTAACAGATAAGTTAAGTACATGATCTGATTAATTCCGTTATTTTTTTTGCATCTATTTAGTCAGGCGATGCGACTAAAGTGGGAACATTTTAATAAGCCGCAGTTAAAGATTTTGTTTGTGAGAGAACGTTGGTTTTCTTGATCTTTTTTTTTTCGCTGTGTAAATATTTTGTTCATAAAACAATATGGAATCTATTGCTGGTGGTATGTTTAGTGAAATGAATAAAAAACAGTTAAATAATCTCATGTTATATGATGATGTATAACATTTACAAGAAACGTCCTTTTGTGACTCAAAAAAAATGTTCAACTTTGTGTAGTAATGGAAAAGTTTATGTTTCCCGTGAGATCCCGTGATGAAATGTAGCTCTTAATTTACCTTGATATCTCCTTTATAAGTTATTAACAAAAAATGTTGCGATATTTTGCGATGTTAAGAGCTTTTGTAGATGAAATCTGTTGAACACACTGAAAATTCAAGTTCACCTCAATAAATAGTTTTTGATTTTCTTATTTTTTGATATAGGGTCACAATCAAACTTAATTTTTTTTATCAAGAAATCAGCTAAGTGAGGTTTTAAGAACTTGTTCATCACATGATTCAAAAGAAAAAATTGAGTTTTTGTCAGAAAAAGTTGAAAACTTCACCCACATTGATACATCTGATGAAACAAAGAAAATATTGCCTAAATTTATAAAAAGATATAAGGATCGATTGTTATCTTCATCTAGAAATTACCGAGCTTTCCAAAATACATTCAAAACCTGGTTGGAGTTCGAAATACCCTTTCCATGCCGAACCCATAGAGTAGCTGGACGGCCACAAATTGACGACGGAAAACGCCGGAGAATTAAGCTATCAGGCCTAAATGCAACTTCGGCAAAAAGAGAAAATTGATTCTTCCACCGTAATAAAAGATGTATGCTTTTCAACTCCATCGCGTGCCGGAAAATGCTAAAAAGCTATATAAAAAATTAAATTTTTTTTTTTTTTTTTGCGTAGGAAGGTGAGAAATCTTCAGGAAGACACTATAAGCCCGATGCTTATAGTAGTGTCAGATTTTTACTGACTAAAAAACACCTCCCTTATCTTCTATAGAGATACTACAACTAAGTCGAGCTTAACAAGTAGTTTTGGCAGCAGTTTCGTTCGCATTTTGTCAGGAAGCTCCCCAACGGGAGAACCTGAAAGTTCCACAAGATTCGAGTGGAGAAATTAATTTTGTTGCGCTAGATCAAGAGGTCTTGTTCGGTGCAATCGCCGAAAAACGTTCGTCTCGCTAAGCGATTGTCGGATTTCGTTGTTTCTATGATCTCTAAGTCGTGATCTTAGTTCTGTGGCAAATTTTTTAATTTCGTTTTCTACACTTTCTATATTTAAGTCTCTATGTAAGTTGCTATTTCTTGCATACCATGGAGCATTAACTATTGTCTTAAGTACTTTGTTTTGGTATGTTTGTAAAATTTGTATATTTCTTTCGTTGGTACAACCCCAAAGTTGTATACCGTACGTCCAAACTGGTTTCAGTACTTGCTTATAAATAAGCAGCTTGTTATACACGCTTAGATTGGAATATCTTCCAATAAGCCATGTCAATTCGCGGAGTTTATTTTCGAGTTCATCGCGTTTCTTTTTAACATGAGCCTTCCATTTAAGTTTCGCGTCTAGAGTCATACCTAGATACTTTGCTTCATTTGTATATGGAATTTGCATGGAATTAATATAGATGGGTAAGGTGTTTACGTTTTTATACGTAAAATTTATGTGCGTGGATTTCGCTTCGTTAAGTTCAATTCGCCATTTCCTTGTCCAATCTGAAATGCTATTTAATGCCATTTGAAGCTTAGAGGTCGCCGTTTCTATTGAATCTGATATTGCGAGTACGGCTGTATCATCTGCAAAAGTGGCTAAAGTTGTACCTTCTGTTTGGGGTATATCGCGAGTATAGAGAACAAATAGAATCGGTCCAAGGACGCTACCCTGGGGCACGCCAGCGTTAATTTCCTTAAACTCAGAATACTCCGTTCCTTGCTTAACTCGAAAGATTCTATTTTCTAGGTACGATTCAAGAAGGTTATATATTTGCTCTGGAAAGACTTTTAATTTATATCTAAGCCCGTCATGCCAGACTTTGTCGAAAGCTTGGGAAACATCAAGAAATGCAGTTGAGCAAATCTTCTTTTCTTCAAATGCTTTTTCAATTTCACAAGTTATCCGAAAAACCTGATCGATTGTCGAGTGTTTTTTCCGGAAACCGAATTGGTGTTCGGGAATTAAACGTTTATCTGCAATGAATGGTAACAGTCGTTTAAGAAGCAATTTTTCAAATATTTTAGATGTTGTAGGCAAGAGAGAAATTGGTCTGTACGATTTTTTCTCATTCGGTGGCTTACCCGGTTTGGGGATCATTATAACTTCGGCGACTTTCCACTGCGAAGGTACGTACGCAAGTCTTAAAGCAGCGTTAATAAGCTGTAAAAGCTTAACCATTGCTTTTTTAGGCAACTCTTTGAGGACACGACTGTTAATAAGGTCGTAACCAGGAGCTTTATTATTTTTCTGCCGTTTTATTTCCTGGACAAGTTCAGTCAAAGTGATGTTTCTTATAGATAAACTGTCTGGCCTTGGTTGAAACTCTCCTTCATTTGTCGGAAACTCTTGACCATCGAATGGTTTGAACGTTTCCTCGAGGTCCTCAGCAAATAAATCCGCCTTTTCCTGATCAGTCTTTGCCCATTCAGAATTATTTTTTCGAATCGGTGCCGACATTTTTTGAGGCTTTTTAATACCTTTTAACGTCTTCCAAAGAGAATAATTCGTTTTTTTGTCTGCTGTGAGGCTTTCAAGATAGGAAGAATTCTTTCTGTTTTTAAAATCTCGTAACAAGTTTTTGATTTTGTTTGTTAAAAAGTTGACTACACATTTATGCTGAGGAGCACGTGAGTGCTGCCATGTTTTTCGAGCTTTTCGTTTTTCGCGAATCAATTCTTTTATATCTGCTGGAATTTTTTCTTCGTATTGCCTTGACTTTTTACTACAGACCGGTGTATTATCCCAAGCTGCTTTTTGGATAATATTTATAAATTTGTCGGTTTCATCTTCTAACTCAAACGGAGTTTGCAGGGAGACGTTCAGTGTAATACTGTTTTCGCAATCTTCTTTGAATTTGTCCCAATTTGTGTTATTATTTGTTAAAGACAGGGGCTTTTCTTTTTCGATTACGTTACTGCTTATTGTTAGGATTACGGCCGAGTGATCCGTAGAAAAATCGACGTTATCATCTACTTTCACATATTTTCTGTTAATTCCTCTTGCAATGAAAAAGTCGACAAGGTCGGGAGTTTTTGCTGAATCGGTTGGCCAATACGTTGGTTTTCCTGAAGAGAAAAATTCGACGTTACATTCAGTACCCGCTTTGTAGAGTTGTCTACCCTTCGTCGAGATGCATCGTGATCCCCAAAATGTATGTTATGAATTGAAGTCGCCGCCAATAATAAATGTTGGACCTAATGCATTGAAGAGTTCTTTAAACTCCTGTTTGTCTATCTTGGACCGAGGAGGACAGTAAATAGACGCAATGTTAAAAAGAACGTGTCTAACTTTTAAAATAATAGAAGATACTTGCATTGCATCGAGCTCGATATTCATCTCAAACGAATGATTGATATTTTCTCTGATAAATACGGAAGAACCACCTCTTGCTCTTTCGGATGGATGACATGCGTGGTAAGCCGAATAACCTTTGATACTTAAATTCGAGTCTTTTTTCAAATGAGTTTCAGAGATCAAACAAATATCTATTTTTTCATTAAGAAGAACTGTTTCTAGTTCTTCAATTTTTGGAGTAAGTCCGTTCGCGTTCCATGTTATTATTTTGAGTTTTTCTGACGACTGATCCATGTTTACAATAAATTTGGTGTTTTAAGAGCCGCCGACTCAAATTTGTCCAGTTTCTCAAAAATAATTGTATTAATTCTCCCTTGTTCTTCTAAGCGTTCAATTATAAGGGACAACACATTTTGAACGGAGTCAGGTTTATTAATTTTAAGTTTCTCAGGCGCTGTGACTTGAGCGTACGTCTTTTTCGGTTTTATGTTCGTCTTTGTTATTTTTATGTTTTCTGAGGGTATAGTAACTTTACTATCTTTCCTGTCAGTTTTACTCGTCGCTTGAGTATTAGTATTCGTTTTTATTTTTGGATCTTCGTTTATCTTTGAGGCATTTTTTTTAGTTTTCTTGTTAAATTATTGGCGCCTCTTTAGAATTTCTTTAGCGACCTCACAGCCACGGTAATTTGCTGGATGATTACCTTTACAATTCGCGCATATAGCCGGAGCTTCTCTTTTAAGACGGCATTCATCGGTCATATGTTTTTGCGCGCATTTTACGCAAACAGGGTCTTTCTGACAATACGCTGCAGTGTGGTTAAAACCTTGACAGCGCTTGCATTGAGGAACAAGTCGTTTGTTCTTCCGAAGAGGTTCAATTTTTACAACAATATTCATTATGGTTTTAATATTATAAACATTGTCTACATTTTCATTTTTGTCGAAACTTAGCATAAAAAGCGGAAGAGCGCGTTTAGTATAAGCGGTTTCTACTTCTTTCGACTGTGTTTTTTCGCGTTTTAAAAGATTTGTCGCTTCAAGAATCATAATTCCTTTGGTTTTTAGGTCCGAAATGATGTCTTCTTTCGAACAAGAGGGATGAAGTCCTCTAGCAACAACGCGTAAAGGTCTTTCTTCTTTAATTGAATAACTGTACCATTCAATTTTTTCGTCGCTGAGTTTTTTTGATAGCTTTCTATATGAATCAGAATCATTCACGTTAATTTTCCACGTGTTATTATGAGTCGATGTAGCTTTAAAATTTGCCTGCGCTGTTTCTCTTAGTATTGGAAGAATTTTGTTGTAATCCGCTTGACCAACGATGTTTATCGGTGGTGGGAGTTTCTCATTCGCGGAGAACTTATCTTTCCTTGTACTATTTTCCTGTTTTCGCTGAATTTGAAGCTCAGGCGAATGTTGAGCTTTCCGTTTTTTACCGGGTCTTTTTTCGGTTTCCCGAGCTAGTTCATCTTCATCGGTTTCGTATTCGTGCCGTTTTGGACTAGTAGCATTTATTTTGAAGTTTTGCGAACTTTTTAATATGGTTTTTTCTTCGCGAAGACTTTCGACTTCTTTTTTAAGCTCTTGGTAGAGTCTTATCATTTCATCAAGCTTCTTTTTCAATTCACAATTTTCGTGCTCAGAGCTGTTTGCTTTCGCTGAGTCGCTTTTGGTGCCTTTTGGCACAACCGGTGGACTCTTTCTACCGGAAACGCTCGATACAGATGGAGGTGATCGAGAGACCTTATGCGCTTTCGCGAAAGGATTTATTAAATGCAATAAATGGCTCTCCCCAGAATCCGTAGAGCCTGCCTCCGAAGAGGATGGATTTGCCAGAGAAGCTGGCTTTCCACCTGGGGTAATCAATCTTTTTGTTTTTTCCATTGCATAATTTGTATACGTTGTTCTCAGTATACGGAGGTTGGATTTTAGTCGCCTTTTACGACAAGCATGCCTTACTTCGGGTAAATTCTTAACCCCTACCCGAAGGGTTGGGTACGATATCCCGCTTTTTATAATCCCGTTTTTTTAAATCCCGTTTTCTTATAATCCTGTTTCTTATAATCGCGTTTTTTTTTTAATTCCGCTTTTTAAAATCCCGTCTCTTTTTTTTATAATCCCTTTTCTTACTACGACGTGTAAGCAGTGAGGGGGCATGTTGCTCTCCTGCAACCCCCCTGCTTATGCACATTATAGGATTTGGGGTAGGTGCGAGTATGCAAAGTTTCTTTAGCATTTAAAGAATCTGGAAAATAACCAACATAAAATCAATAAGTTTTAGCTACTTATTCTAAAAAAACGGGATTAGCGGGATTTGGCCGGATTTAAAAAAGGGGGATTATAATAGATCGGGATTTTGAACAAGCGGGATTTTAGAAGACGGGATTTTAAAAAAGCAATATTTTAGCAGACGGGATTTTAAAACTTTTTTTTCGGGATTTTTGAAAATCGGTATTCCGATAGGCTCCATAAATTAATTATTTCACTATCCGTGAATAAAAAAAAAAAATATCTAATTTGGTTTACTTCTGTTTGATTTAAGAGAATTATTTATCAATTATTTCAAACCGAAAAGAAGCCTACCGAAATAGCTTTTTTTAAGACCATAATGTTCCATCTGAACTCTGTTCAGAGCTCTATTCTGAATTAATAAAGAAAAATACCAATTAAGTGTAGAAATTAACATGAAATTGCCGTGTTTTTTTGGAAAAGTTATCCGTAGTACTGTAGGATTTTTTATATATAACAAATACAACATCCACAGTAGGATCACTGCCGATAAAAGGAGAAGTGAAAGTTGCATTTGCAAGAGTTCTAAAGAATTTTGACATTCGCAAATCCGCTGGACCAGATAGTACCCCTGCTATTGTTTTGAAAAGGTGTTCTTCAACGCTGGCAAAATCACTGCTTAAACTTTTCCTTCTGTCCTACAGGTTTCTTCCTGAGTGGATGGAAAACGGCATTTGTCCAGCCTGTCCCTAAAAAAGGCGAATCTTCTTCCCCCTTGAACTATCGTCCAATTGCACTTACGTCCCTTCTTTCCAAGGTCATGGAAACCCTGATAAATTATCAGCTCAAGAAATATCTTGAAGAACGAAAGCTTCTCAATGACCGTCAGTATGGCTTTCGTAGCAATAGGTCCACTGGTGATCTGATAGTATATCTCACCGAAGAGCGAAACAAATCTTTACACTGTGTTGGAAAAAGTGAGATTATTGCGCTTGATATTTCAAAAGCATTTGATAGAGTTTGGCATCAAGCTCTCTTATCGAAAATGCGTCCATTTGGTATCGATGAATCTCTTCTTAGTTGGATTAGAAACTACCTTTCGGATCGTTCTCTTCAAGTAGATTTGGACGGTTTCAAATCTGATATCCACAGGTGTGCCACAGGGCTCCGTTTTGTCTCCGACACTCTTCCTTATATTCATAAATGATCTTTTATCTGAAACTTCTAATCCACTTATTCATTTTTAGATTCTCATCCCTGTCCTTCGGATGTGGACTTCCAACGGCAGCGCATGATAAGCTCATTAAATTCTGATCTTGACAGCATTTTCCAATGGGGATTCAAAAACCGAGTAGAATTTAATTCCTCGAAAACTCAATGCTGTTTACTGTCGCTAAAGCATAACCCTCCCTCAATGCCACTATCCATAGATGGCACTTGCATCGAGGAAACTGAACAGCTTTCAGTACTCGGTATGTCTATTACAGACCACTCTTTGTCGAACGATCACATATATGATGTCGCCAAAAACGCTGCTAAGTGTTTAGGTTTTCTCCGCCGATGCAAGAATTTTTTTACCCCTTCTGATCTGGCTGTAATCTATAAGGCCTATATTCGTCCAAAGCTTGAGTACAATTCCCATATCTGGACAGGTGCTCCAAGAATCTACTTGAGTCTTTTGAACAAAATTCAAAAGAGAGCTATAAAAATGATAGGTGACCCTTGTCTAACTCAAACATTTGAATCTCTCGAGCACCGCCGCAATGTTTCATGCCTATCATTATTTTATCGGTGTTTTTCATAAGCAGTGCTCTAGTGAAATAGCCAGTTGCATTCCTCCCCTCAAACAATTCAACCGTAATACTTCTAGGAATGCTCATCAGTTTACCCTTGAGCCCAATTTCGGACGTACTCTTCTTAAGTACAAAGATTCTTCTTTTAGCAGCACTACACGAATGTGGAATGCTTTACCCGGCTCAATGTTTCCCACTTATTGCAATGTGCAGACATTCAAAATCAATGTGCATCGGTATCTCCTTTCTCATCCTATGCTACTTTCCTAATTGCTCGCACTGTGTTTAACATTATAAGGGTATTCATAACCCTTCGAGTGCGCGTATAAAAAAAAAAGTAGATATTCTTATTTTTTCGGCCATAGGTTCCTTGAAACCCGATTGTTGATCTTCTGACATCCACAGCCTCAAGTAAATTATGTCGAGTCTTGCTTTTTTCTTGGTCCAGTGGGGCATAAGTACTGAGGTATCGGTTTGACATGGACCAAGAGATGACACGTTCTTGGCCAATTTATCTGCAATTTCGACCCCATATATATTCTTATATCCCGGGACCAATCTGATTATGTTTGTTGGATAAAATCTATGCACGTTATAACGTGTCTGTTTGTGAAATTCATTTTTATGGCTATAGTGCCTTATCTTCCATTTATTACACTGTTTAAGTCTAAAAGTACTAATGGTCGCCAACTCTTTCGATCAAGCGGGGCTAGTGTGAAGGGAAAGTTTCTCAAACTATAAATTAACTGCACATAAATAATCACTGATTTACATTTAAAATCCAAAAAAAAAATAGATAAGAGAAATATTTATAGATGAAGCTTCTTACGTTAAAACACATGATGATTGCGGCCGTTGAAGCCACACTTGTCATATTAGCTGCCATTGTCAAATATTCTGTCCTGCCAAATCCACATGGAGAGTTATAGAGATGGGAACATGATAAATTGCTCTTCTTTTTAAACAACACTTTACACCCTTTTCGGTCCAGAAAATTATATTCAGCGACGGGCTCCAGTTCTAGATGAATTGGTAATTGAGTTTGGGAAAATCACAATGCATTAAGTAAATTAAAATAATAAATTAAATTAAATGTAGGAAATGGTTAATCGAACACCCTTTACATTATCTTGTTTCTATAAAATTATGGCAGTATTTTGCGAATAAAAGCTCTGATATCTTCTTTAAATGCATACATTTTTGGTGGATCATTGCCGAGGAATTTTGCTTTTGCCATTACAACAAAGAAGAGAAAATCTTGTGCTGTTTGATCTCAAGATCTTTGCGGCCATTGAATTATCCATTTTGAGAAATCACTTCCCATGAAATGTTACGCACAATTATGTGGTTTTTTCAAGAGCTGTGTGGCACAAAACCTTTCAACAAAAATGTGACGTATACATGGCGAGTACTTTAGCTTAACACTTATGTAAAGATAAACCTTTGATGCCTTCGAAGTAAAAAAATTGAATAAATATGTTAATCACAAACGATGATTGGCTTCATACAGGTTAAATAACCACTTACCACCTAAAGTGACAGAAACCAACAACCTACCTTCATTTTCATTTTCTCATAGGTATGTAGGTAATTCCCATTCATAATTTAATAATTCACGAGCTCGTTATCCCTTAAATCCAAATACATACTTCAAAGTTTGCCGCCTTCTTAATTAAGTATATACCAACAGCACCACAGTATTTCATTCTCCTATTTGTTTATTGTGCAACAGCAAATAGCACGGCCCCCCTTTCAAGCCTTTCCTAACAAAATGTACCTACATAGCCATCATAGAAATTATTCCCTTTTCATAAACCTACTCTTAGGGTTTTCAATTTTGTTTTTTTTTCGTCTCTTTTATGAATTTCGAAATATATAATTCCAAGAAAATAAAATGCATGAATCGGTTTCGGTACTTCATCTCGCAATATGGCCCGAAGGAACTTACCTCCTCGAGCTACACCAGAAAACGTCTGTAACAAACTTGCTCTTATACCCATAACACCCGCACACTCATACAATAAGACCATAATAAATATATATGTATAGTGTACCTTCATATTCATATACGAGTACACACACACACACAAACTGAAAACGAAGAAACGACAAATGAAGTAAAACGAAAATTTAACTTAACCCCGAAGGGCTGATGAGAGCCTCCAGCTATCTAAGTATTTTTGTTTTTCTACCCAAATTAGACCTTGAGGGGAATTTTTTGGGACTCGAGAAGCAGCAGCAGCACCACCACCAACGTTTGGAACAAACAAGTAATTACGTCAAAAAGATTGAAAAAGAAAATGATTCCACTCCTTGGCACTGGCATGTTACGGTTACATTCATATAACGATATAAATAACAAACTACACGAGGAGAATTTCGCCAGCACCATACTCGTAGTTTTGACATTAAGAAAGTCTCACGAAGCGAAGGGTCAGTTTGAACTGAAATGTGAATGAAAAATACAGAAAGTATTGATTTATACAATCTTACATTCCATAACATGTCCACAGGCCCTCGGAACTTCTCCAACTAGGGAAAAACTGCATCGAACTATTCCAAACGTGCTCACGGTTTCAGCAAGGAGATGCACTACCATATGATTTCTTCAATCTTATCCTGGAGCAGATGCAGAAAATTTTCAAGAAATCTGTCCAACTATGTTGGATGTTATTGACATCATCGGTGTTTAGTATTAAAGACTTTCACGAAGGCGATTGATCTTCAGGGTGAAGCTTATTGGTCTTGAATTAAACGAGCAAAAGACCAAGTAAACACAAGCTATCAGCACACCAACATCGCCCACCGACTAGATGAAAACGTCATTATTGATAGCAATAACTTCGCAGCGGTTAAGGAGTTCATCTACCTCGGAGTTAATATTATATCCACGAATGACACCTTAGCAGGATCTGACAAAGGAAAAAGCTAAAAAAAATAGGGACTCTTCGGTTTGACGACACAAATAGATACAAGTCTCTTTTCATATGTAAGACGAAGTGTACTCTCTACAAAAGCCTTATACTGCCTTAAAGCTTTTCTGGCATTGGACGGTATAAACAGATCTGAGACTTGACTCTTGAGACTCAAAAGAAAAAAATCTTCTACAAATATTTGGTCCTGTGGGAAAAGTAGAAGAATGAAGACAAGTTGACACCGGGAACTCCATAAGACAACACGTTAATGTGGTACAAACATTAAATCACGTCCACTTCATCGGCCACATCGAGCGAAGGGACAAGAATGCTCCAGCTAAAGGAGTCCACTGGTGTGAGGTGACAAGTAAGGGGTGGCCGTGGCGCGATGGATGTGTGCTCGCCTGTCAACCTCATGATGACAGCTTCGATCCCTGCCGTCGTCTATGTCGCTTTAATTCCATTAAAAACCTTCTAAAAATTGTCATCAATGGGTTGCTGGTTTACTCATTACATGTTGTTCAGGCATAACACTAACAACATGTAATTGAGTTAAGCTAGTATGCCCAACAAGGATGAACACGAATAAAATAATGTGAATTATAAGCGACATAGAAACAAGACACGGCATTTCTCCGCTTTAGCTCAGCCGCCATCCCTGGAGATAAAAATATCTGAGACAACCACCAACAGTCTCAGAACATCGTGCCGCACATCTTTCCTATCCTTCTTTCTCTTCATTAACTTCACGCCCGCACTGTGTTGAAACATTTAAAGGGTAGATTATAAAAAAAAAAAAAAAAAAAAAAAAAAACACGTCCAGCTTAAACACCAAACCATCGTGGATGACAGAGCGCTTGGTCTAGATGTCTGGAGTGCTCGGCATAGAAGGCGATGGAAAGCCACCATGCCCTGGCTAAGGTAGCGGCCCTTCATTGATTGAGAGTCGGCTGAGTAAGTTGTAAGAATATGACGCATGGTTAGAGGAATTTTTACTCAGGATCTAATGAGAACCAAATATAGATGCTAGCAACGGATTAACTGACCACATCGCTCGGTTATTTAATATATTTGGGAACATCGTAATGATAGCTCGGATTTTAATAATTTCAGTCAGTGGCGGATAAACACATTTCCCAAGTATAGGCTGTTGAATTTTTGCAGCCCTTACCTCTACAATTGTGAATTGTCAGTTCTTAGATTACCTTTACAATCCAACAATTCGGTTCAAATTGCACAAGAAATAGTTTTTGAGTTTATTTTTGAGGTAATCAAAGTTCAATGATGTACTACTAATAAGGCGGGGTATGCCACTCACACAATAATGTACATTCGGTAAACGTAGTTAAATAATCTTTATTGCGCTTACAAACAGTTAAAAATAATAATTCCAATTAACTTATCAAAGTTTCTTACAATACCTTTTTGCGCGATTTTTTGTTGAAAAAATAATCGATAATGTCGTCGTAAGTGATCTTGTTCATTAATCCTGACTCTATACACAAGAGAGCTAAAGCTTTAATTTTTCTTGAATTAAGGTCGATCTCAGATAATTTTTTACCCTTTTTAGATAAGAAAAGCTTCTCTCACTCGAGCAATTTATCGCTGGAGTACATAATGCCCTACGAAGAGCTATGTCCAAGTTAGGATAAACGTTATGCAAATTCTGTTTTCGCAGAAACGAAGATAGAATTTCTAATGATTCAGAATTTGGTTTCAAAATCTATTCTCCATCCGTTCGGAAAAAACGATTCGAGGAATCGAAGGAACCCAAACCTTCGAAAGGAAGATACTGAGGATCTGCACTGGACTTTACTTCGACCGTCAACGACAAAAACAATACAGGAACGAGCATCTCTACACAGAAGCGAATTTAATCCCACTGGACAAATATCTAGTTCATTTAACGATGAAACTAATGGGGAACATCATCGACCACCTGAATCAGCTTATGACAAGGATGACCACAGAACTACGACATCCCGAACCGAAGTATCTCAGTGTGATGGAAACTCTGGATGACAACTTAATCATGGACAACGAGGAAGTAGTCTCGTTCTACGCTGACATTGGGCGGCTAATACGCCATCCCTGCCCACAACCCCCAAAAATCACCACTAATAACCGGGAATGAACACCCTTTTATATAAAAATAATTAAACTTAGGTCACTGTTATAGTTAGGCCCCCTAGGAGCCAACAAATAATGTAATCTTTTTTAAGCCCCTTTTAGACGATCATTTCAGTTTCAGTTTCAGTTGATCTATCAGTTAAGCTTTCAGTTAAACTGATGTCTAAATGCAAAAACTGAAGCGTTTAACTGAAACTGAAACTGAGACTGAAACTGATGAAATTCCCATAAGTTTTCAGTTCAGTTATCAGTTAAACTGATGTGTAAATACTTTTCTTTACATAGGTACATAAATGTAGTAATGTAGTATCTTATTACTTGTAAGCCAAATTGTAAATAGTATGTTGAATAAAACAAAAATTAAAGGAACCCACACCTTTCTTGGAATGGGAATGGGCCACGCAACGTGCAACATTGATAATATTGTAGCGTTAAAAAAACACCGCGTTCGGGGAAAAAACATTTGTTGTGGTGAAAAGAAAGACTATCGTTGTATCACGCACCATCATAATTGAATATAATCAATATTGATAATTATGCTATTTGTAATTTCCATATCAAAACAAATTGAAAAAATAACAATGACTTTTCAGATGAGCTCACACGTACGAATATTCAACGTCGTCGATTCTCGATTGTATCTAAGTTTTCAATCTGAAAAGTATTTGAGTTGTTTTTAGCAGTCAAATAAAATTTTCTGAAGTTAGCACATGTCCACACATAAGATTAAAATTGATAAAATTCGATTATTATTTTTAAATCTTTTGATCCATTCAAAACGAAGAATATCTCCAACAAAACATTTTTCTTTGCAACAATTTTGTATTCAGATCTACCACACCAATACGTGCGGACTTGTATGAGTACGTAGTGGGAGTGGGAAGAGCGTGAAATAGATTTTCCGCAATTTCGCTCTCATTTCACTCATAGAAAGTGTGGGCAACGGCCGATTTCTGGTTGGGGCCGTGAACTGGGTGTCTTACCGTAGAATATAGAAGTTTGCGGTACCGTTGTACAATGAAAAAAAAGGGGAAAAGTCATCAGAAAGGTGTCCTGTGGACTTCTAGAGAGATATTAGAAAACCGTCTAAGAAAAAATTATCGGTTTTCAAATTTGCCGCCCATAAAATATGCCGCCCTAGGCTCAAGCCTACTTAGCCTGCTGGTAAATCCGCCACTGATTTCAGTTCAAATGTGCACATATTTTCGAACAGTTTTGAAATTTCGAAAAATTGAAATATTAATGAAATTTTAATATCCATGCGAGAAAACCACTCAACCGTATCTGGAACGAAGATGAAACGCCAGGTGGCAACAATGTTTCATCTTACACCCTTCGATATGTTCGGCTTACAAACAGAAGCAAGCATACCCATTCGCATTAAGGCTTCCTAGCATTGCACCAGTAACGAAACTGCCCACTCCTCCATTCTGAATTCATTCGGATTAATACCAAGTCAAGTCACACAGACTACACCATTCCACATTCCACTCGAGACCCATCTGGGAAAACTTGACATTTTTGGAAGACAAATAGATTCATTTTTATATAAAACTGATGGGGTTGGTGCAGGTGTGTACTGAGACATACTGGAAATTATAATCTGTTCGCCAAGCCACTCTTAGATCTCTCAACTGTGTCTATAGAAATTCTATTTATACCCTTAAATGCCGATCATCTATCAAGGAGATGGCACAGCATTTAAACATTAACCAGTGGAGGGTTCTGGGCCAGAGAGGTATTTTATGAAATTGATGCAACAAGGCTCTCAAATGATATCTGCTGAAGCTGTACGGACTTTATCTCTAAGACGTACACTCCACCTAGGAGAGTTCTACTAAAATGATTCTATTGACATGGCAAATGTAGATATAAGTAGTTTCACAAGATTGGTTAAGAGCTCTAAGTGTTTCAACGAGTAGGGAGAAAGTCTAGTTGATTTCTTTGGTATCAAGATGAACAAATTTATGGTCTAAGCGCGTCAAGCATTGATGTTGGTAGCCGACCTAACTTCACCTAACTAAATCTTGAGACAATCATGAGATTCCCCTGAGTCCAAATTTCTTTGCTTTGTTTATTGAAGATCTTATCGATTGTTTTCCAGGCATCAGGTGGAATTGAGATTGTTGGAGTTCTTAGTTAAAATCTCTCGTTTGCTGAAAAACAATATGCTTTTTGTAAGTTCGTCTACAACATTGGAGGTTATTTAGTGCGTACGTCTTATATTCCAGGTCGATGTTTTCTTTCAATGACTTTTAAATGAAATACAATAAATTCTATAATTAAATTTTTAACATTATGTAAAGAGGGCGCCTCGGACCATGGTGCAAAGGCGAACTATTTTAAGCAAATTTGGTATTAGAATTAGACAGACTTCTGTTGAAATTTAAGCAATTTCATTTTGTAGTATTGCTCTTCGGCATCAAGATTGTGGTTGCTTTGTTGATGAACACCTTTTGCTTGAAGGGGCTCCAATCGATACACCACTTTTTGACATTATTCGGCGCGGACAATTTTCTTGTTGAAACCACATGTTCTGCAAGCCTTAATAATCCAATGGCATCACAACAAAGGTTTCCAACATGCCCCGATAGCGGTCACCAGTAACGCTTACAGCATTGCTTATAGCATCTTTAAAGAAATATAGACCAGTGACGCCACGGGCTCAAATGGCGCAGTATACAATTACTCTACGAGGTTGTAGTTGTCTTTGGTGCCAGCCAAGTCAAATATGTTTCGTCGCTCATAATGATTTTTAGCCAAAAATAGCTTGATGCTGCCTCAGAAGTTATCATAGAGGTTAGAGAGTACAGCTGTCAAATCCCAACTGAAAAATTGTACCAAATAAATTCGACCTGGAACAGAAAACAAACCTTGTAGAACTTCATCGTCAATTTAAGGAAATCTCAAGTGATGGTCTTTAAAAAAGAGTCTGCTGAACCGATAGAAGTTGTGTAAAGCATTCAAATTTAATCAACTTATAAATAATGTTAAATGTGCAATAAATGCAACATGGAAGAAGTGTTTCAATAGTTAACTTAGTTCCCAATGCGTTAATTAGAAACTCTTAGCACTGGCTAATTGGGTGATGATTTATGTTGCTCGAATTTGCGGTTATGAACAGAATTAAATGGTAGAAAAATTGTTTAGATCTTATGTAAAAGAGGGGTTTTCAACTACCAAGGAATGCAGAATATTATATGATTATCATCGTAGCTGCATTGTCTACGCTATTTATTAAAGCTTTCAATCTTCGTGTCAAATTTATTGTCAATTCTTAATATTGCGGATAGTAGACTATTAAAATTGATAGCTCTGTATAGTATCCACGAACATGGAACTTAAGTTAAGTTTATTTAGTTGACTATATCAATCTGTTAATAAAACAACCTGCATACCTCAGGGTTCGGGATCACAACTTGTCTTGTCAAAAATTTATTTCAAGATGTTGAAAATAAGAAGAGAGTAATTTAAGCTGAACTTGATCCCACATCATGAGGATCAACCAATTATTTCCAGTCTCTGAAACCTGGGGGTAAGAAGAAATATGTACTTTCTGAAAAAAGTTTGAGCACATTGGCTTGGAAGTGATCAGAAAACCGAAACGGAGGTGGCATACCAACTTTTCAGCTTAGGATAGGAAAGCCGGAATCTCTATAGTAGAAAATAAATATTTTTAACGAAACGTTTTAAAAAACTAAATCACACAAAAACTAATACGGACGGCAAAGTCCTGGTTTAACGATCGAAAAAATGCACCTAAGGATTTTTATTGATACTCATCGTCTCTGAAACCTAGGCCTTGAGACATCCAACCGCCATCGTAGTCTAAAAAAAATTGAGAAATAGATCTCAGAAAAGAAGTCAAGATTCGATGTTGTCTCGTGTTGCATGAAGAATTACTATCACTCAGTAGATACCTCTATATGGTAGTTGAGCTGATATGGTCAAAATGTGTTCTTTACTTCTTATTGGTCCGAAACTCTTTTGGAGACCTTTTTTTCAAAACTCAATGAATAATATTGTAATCACAGTTGCTAAAGACAATACTAGTACTTCTGATGTGAACTATTGTCCAGCCGTTACTCTAGAATTCTAGTGCGCCGAATAGAATTCATAACTACAACAAAGCACTTTTCCTTATAATTTCCAAAAACTGATTCATTATTCCTATTAACAACAAGCCGAATAGTGGTTATGTTATGTTGAGTGGATCAGTTCACACTTGAAGAGAGGGACTTACCAATTTACATCTAGAGATATCAATTATGATTCAATAAATGTTCAATCTGATGTACCTCTAGGTAGTCACCTTAGTCCACTTCTCTTTAAAAAGAGTTTTTCAATAAGTACAGTTGTATTGTTTTTTCTATTGTTAATTTTTTCTAACACAAATCATGACTAAATCAAATTTATGATGGTTTGTTTTTAGGACAACAGATATGATAATAAGGTCTAACACGAGTTCCTACCGTTAGGCTGAATCTCATGAGTTGCCCCTATAATCATAGGAGTCCCTTGAAAATGAAGAAATCAAGCGTTCCAGGATTATAGATCTCAGATCATAGATCAAATACAAAGATTCATTTTATATAGTCGCACAACACGGTTTGGAATAATTTACCCAGGACGGTTATCCCTTACCATTTAAATTTGCAAACATTCAAAGCCCATTTTAATGTAATTTCCTCATGGCCCATGATATGCTTATGTTCAAAAGTATAAGGGTCACAATAAACCCATGAGTGAGTGTGAATTATAAAGAAAAAAACAAAGCAGGTTTCTCAAACAAATTATAAGACAGCTATCTCTTCAGGAAAGAGACAGATACCAAGTACAAGTTTTGCATTTTAGGAGTGAAGTAAGATAATTACGAGTAATCTTCATCACGCCCGAACACCGGCCGTGCACAACCTATTTTTATTCTCTTTCCTGTACCAATTTATCTTTTGAGTAAGACGCCGAATACTTTGGTTCAGTATTGTTCTATCTATCCATTAATAATAAGCCAAAGGCCAATCACGAACGTCGATTGGAGAACACACAACCCCGGTAATGATCCTTACTCATCGGTATGGATCACTTTTTTTTCAAAATCAGGAATCGAACTATCCATTCTTTAGCACCGCACTCAATTAGGAAGGGTTTTTGTTCTAACCTTCGAGGTTCCTCCGTAGTAGACCAAGAGTGCATATGCCGAAGGCTAGGTAAGCTAGCTTCCTTTAACCTAGTACGATGTTTGCTAACCTGATCAAATTTAATTCATTCTCAAAAAATCAACCAACTTTCACTGGTTTGATCATTGCCCAGTACACAGCTTGAAGTAATAACTATCATAGGCCCAAACCCCAGGTCCAATCTGATTGGCGTCCATACTAGGCCTTATCTACCACGGCAAATATCTGCCCCTATAAACAACATTGAGTGTTCTCTGACTGGGTTCTAGTCCAATTAGAGCGGAGCTGGATGAACGGAACGCCATCAAGCTTGATTTTAATTGATGACAATTCAAACGCGATCCACAAAATGACAATGCATCCACAGAAAGTCACTGTTTGTTTTAGACTGTGGACACGACGCCATCTTTGTTCCTTCCTTCGTGGAAAATGACATTAAAATCACCATCAACAGAGTGCACTTTCGACCAATGGTAACCAATTTCTGTGGTGTTACATGCCAAACGTTTATATCTCTCACCCAAGTTTTTTTCCAATTTTAACATCTACGTATTCATATCGGATCCACTATTGTTTATATTGTGATATTTTTCATCATAAACAGTACTTGTGAAATATTCATTACCGAAAAGTTGCAGAGATGCATCATAGTGGAGCGCCAGCCAGCTGGCAAAGACCAAGCAACACAAAAGCAAGAACGGGTCTTGGTACACAACCCAGCCTCAATACAATAAATACAAGCCAACAAACTTGGCTAACAAAAGTAGTTAGATTTGGGAAGATGGGGAGCGGTTAAGTGAAAGGAGGGTTCGCAAGTTTCCTTCGGCGTAATTCTACCAGATACTTGCAAAATCTACTCGTACAATTCATATCCACATATACTCGTACCTTCAGCCTTACAAATACATTGCAAGAGAGCGTACGGAACCGGAAAGTATCTACGAGATGGGGTCGTCGTCGGGTGGTTTAGTTGACTTCGTATAGTGTGGCTCAATTGTACTCCAGTTCTTCGGCTTTGCATCCTGCCCTGCTCCGGTAGCGCCTCGGGCTTTTGGTACCCCATCAGAACACAGAGAATGGAACTGAGTTTTTTATTTTGCTATTTGGAACACTCTGGTGCTCCAAGAGATCAAGTCAAGTTCGTGAACGAGTGGGTATCCTTTTTGTGTGTGTTCCTGAACATAATCAACCACCAAGACAGGACCACATCCTTCTCATCATATTCGTAGTCGTCGTTGTCGGTATTATGATGAGGGGGATGCCATGGCATGTGATGTTGGATTCGGGTGTTTGGGTGCTCGGATGCTCCGGTGCACATGCATAACGAATAGGCTCGGGTGCCTATGACCTTTGATGGAATTTCTAACTTTTTTAATTGGTGTAGATTGTGCTGCTTGCTACTTTATTCCTGGTGGTAGGTGTAGTGTGTGGTGAGGTATGGTATACCATCAGTACAGCAGGGCGGTCGGCCCAAGTGCATAAGATCCGAAGAGCTAGAATCCAAAGGATCCCCGCTGGCAATGCGAACGAGAGAGAACCGAAAACTCTTGGCATCCACTCGAAGCTGGAAGAGGAAGAACGTGGTTGCTATACAGAGGGACTGCATTCACCTGGATGTGAAATGAATGATATGACGAAGTCAGAAATGATGCTTCCCCCCACCCCGAATGTGTGGCATATGAATTCAACAAAAGCCTCTGTTGTTTAGGGGAACCTACCGGAGGGTCCCGAATAATCTACAATGCGCCGTTTTCCATTGAGATAATTTCCTCATGCTTCTCCATGGAAACCAAGCCATTCTGATCATAATTCTGTGGGTCTGGATAAACCTGTGCTCCCTACGAAAGCTTCGAACTTTTTTTTTTGTTTTGTCTTCATCCAAAGCTAAGCTAATATGGGTGCAGTAGAGATTCCTCTAGTTGGAGATGATGGTTTCCCCTTCCTTCCATGTCATCATCGTCACATTTTGAGATTGAATTGAATGAAATGTCAATGTTGCCCTGGGGGTAGATTTTTGCAGATAGTTCTATGCACAACCATATAGCCGATTCGGGTTGAATAAATGTGCAGAATGGCAATTAGTTTAGTCGGAGGATAAGTTGAGATGGTCAGTGTTTGATTAAACATTTCATGATGTGATAGAGTTATCTTTTCAAGCAATAATTTGTTGGGTCTTTGATTATGTCATGGCACAGGTGGCACAACTAGCACACATGCAAATATTATTTTGAAGCAAAATCATTAGACCAAGTTTTTGATTACTGAACCAGACCGGACGACAGCAGTCTGATTCGAGTTTTTTTTGTTTAGCTTTGAGATAGTTTGAAGTGAACGGAAATTAATGACAAACTAGCACTTGTCAAATCAATTGCACATTGTATAGATTTGAAAATAGAATAAGGGGGTACAAAGTTATTCCTTAAAGGTAGCATGGATATAACTTGAGACAAAAAGTTTTTCCAATAGTTGATACTTTAAAACTTAAGCCGTATTTTTAACAAATCTATCGGAAATACTTTTTATAGGGCCTAGCCTAAGGCCAGGTATAGAAACAGTTTTGATGGCTCGTGGGATTTGTGCCTTCATGTTCATACGCTCAAAGCTCCCAGCCATTTCAACGACCGTATTTTTAGCTATTAGAGCTTGTCGTTGAATGCTCTTTATTTCGTTCGTTTCTTGGAAGGGTGTTACTGGCTAGATTAGTGTTAGCCACATTCGTTTGCTACAAATTACAGCTGGTTACTCTAGAGATCTCTATAAAATATAATCCCCATGTTGAGGTCAAGGCTTCCTCCGTTACGTGACGAACGTTAAAGATTTTAGAAATTCTTAGACATATCTCAAGGATAGGAATTTAGTAATATGTAATGATGGATGATTCATCCGCTTAGTCCAATTTTGGCAAGCTCTTTCTAAAATTTCGGCCGGTATCTCACGAATAAATACTTCAATGTTGGCTTCCAGTACCTCAATCGAAGCGGGCTTGTCGCTATAGACAAGAGCCTTGACATAGCTCCGCAAGAAATAGTCTAGAGGCGTTAAATCGCACGATCTAGGCGGCCAATTGACCAGCCCCAAACGTGAAATAAACTGTTCACCGAACTCCCCTTTCAATTGGTCCATTATTACGCGTGCTATGTGGCATGTGGAACCGTCTTGTTGAAACCACATGTCATGCAAGTCAAGCTCTTCCATTTTGCGCAAAAAAAAGTTTGTTATCATCGCACGGTAGCGCTCACCATTCACAGTAACGTTGCGATTCGCATCATCTTTGAAGAAATACGGCCGAATGATTCCGCCAGCCCATAATCCGCACCAAACAGTGACTTTTTCTAGATGCTTTGGTAGCTCTTGCAATGCTTTTGGCTGCTCTTCACTCCAAATATGGCAGTTTTGCTTGTTCACGTATCCATTCAGCCAGAAATGACCTTCGTCAATGAACCCAATTTTTCGATAAAAAAGTAGATCTTCGGTCAACTTTTCAAGAGCCCGCGTTGTGGAAGGTCGTTCGGCTTCAATTCTTGCACCAGCTGTATTTTGCCACACATCTTTCCTATCCTTCTTTCTCTTCCGTAACTTCACGCCCGCGCTGTGTTGAAACATTTAAAAGGTAATCATAATCCATTGAGCGCGGGTAGATTATAAAAAAAAAAAAAAAAAAAAAAATCCTTCCGCAAAATTTTCCACGTAGCGGAGTAACAGAGGCCCAATTGCTGCGAACGGCGCCGAATCAATAATTCACGGTCATGTCTAACACTGTACGATACAGCTGCGATATTTTGCTCAGTTCGCACTCTACGTAAGCGTGTTGGTGGTTTAATGTCCAACAATGTAAATGGTGCCAAATTTAGTCACAATAGCCCGAATAGCTGCCTCAGTAGGTCGATCAAACTGACCATAAAATGGAAGGACCGCGCGATGAACTTTCATAATTTGCAAGCGTGGTTCGTTCGTAAGACGATTCATGGTTAAATTAAAGACCAAACTGAAGATGTTTGACAGTGACACAAAACACGAATCGTGCGTGAGCTGTCAAAACCAGTGTTGCCAAAAAGAAAACAGCAAAAAAATCCCTAATACACATCGTTGGTGTTTTTCTTCATGGTACAAAACAATTCGTTTTTTTTTAGGTGAATTTCCTTTTCACTAGTTATCGATTCGTTCAACAAAGATATGTCTGTTTCGAGAACATCGGAAGTACTGATGGTATTTTTTCGCTGGTTTTCAAACGATATATTGAAATTATGAAGAAAAATTTGGGCGGAAAGAAGTAGTATGCTTGTTGAAAAACATTGAAAACGCTTACATTTATAATCAGATAGGTGATGGTAGTACGTAAAACCCTTTTTAAATCTCTTGATAATCCTAATTTCTTGGGTTTCTTGGAAACCTTTCTTCTTCACTTGACATGTTGGCATAGATAAATCACTATCCATTCTAGTAAGTAGTACCCCTTGGCATAATGGTTAGTGCGTTGGACTGTCATGCAGAGGGTCTCAGCCGTTGCAGAAACCAAATTAGCACACAGAAATGGCTAGGAGTTGTAAAGTCTCTAGGTTTAGGCTCTCTATCAGCCGTCATGGCATCTAATTTATTTTTTATTTGCGATTTATAGGTACTACATAGAAGGTAAGTTATGCATTCGTAAAAAAATGATTTTTTGATTTTTAAAAAAGTTTTCAATTTTTTTTTTTCAAATCTCAATATTTCGAAAACGTGTAACTCAATTTAATTTAATTTAAACGGCTCAGGAGCAGAACTTTCCATAACAAGAGATATTTTCTTAGAGGATTTGTCAATTCCTTAAAAGAAGCAGTACTCCCCTGAAAAACTTTTTTTGCAGCGGCTGAGAATCGAACCCGAGACCTTCCGCATGACAGCCCAACGCCTTAACCATTATGCCAAGGAGTATGACAGTTTCTAAGATATAGGACTTCAAAAATCCATAAAACCATAACTGACTGACTTACTGTCAGATAATCAAATGTATGAAACTCTTGGTCTATGTCTAGGTCTTGTGGTGCATGCAAAGGAAAAAATCGAATTTGGCATTCCATCCACTTTCTCAGAAATTTGGAAGGTTTACTTGGCAAGTTTTTCTTCTGAAAATCTAAAAAGTAATAAAAAATTGATCTTTCTGAGAATATGGAAAGATCATATCTCCAAACTTTATAACGGCGATGAAGAAGACAATATTCCACTGCTATGGAGATACTACCATTCGCATTAGGCGACGCAGGCTAACCATACCATCCACGCGACCTGAACGAAATGAAGATAGCTATATCGAATCTTAAGTCCAACAAAGCCGCTGGTGGCCCCACTGTCGAACTGTTCAAAACTGCAGGCGATGACTTGGTTGGGAGTAGGCACCAACACATCTACAAAATATAGTCGGGAGAAAGCATGTCTGATGAATGGAACCTCAGTATTATTTGATCGATCGTCGAGAAAGGAGACCCTCTGGACTGCGCCAACTATGTACAGAGGCATAAGCCTCCTGAACTTCGCATACAAGATCCTTTCTGCCGTATTATGTGAACGGCTAAAGCCTTTCGTCGACAACCTGAGAGGTCCATACTAGTGCGGCCTTAGACCAGGAAAGTCGACCATCGATCAAATATTCAAATTACGGCAGATCTTGGAAAAAATCCAGGAACTTCAAATCGGCAAATACCACCTTTTCATCGATTTCAAAGCGACGTATGATAGCATTTTTAGGGACGAACTACATATAGAGCAATATTGAATTTTGGCATGCCAGATAAACTTGTTTGTTTGTGCAGGATGACGATGGAGAACGCACAAAAAGATCTCACCGATGCATTTTATGTCTAAAAAGGTTTAAGGCAAGCATTCTGTGTTGTGCGACTTCTTCAACATCATTCTTGAAAGAATGTTGCAAAACTTACCCATCACCACTAGAGACACAATCTGTCAAAAGTCCGTCCAATTACTCGGATACCTCGATAACGTTGACATAATTGGATGACCAAAGCGTGGCGCGTTTGTGAGCATTCTGACGGAAGCGAAGGAGATGGACTTAGCGGTCAATGCGTGCAAGACCAAGTATATGCTGTCATCAAGAAAGAACACACAACACCGAATTCTTGGACACAGCATCACCATAGACAGCTATGAGAAAACTAAAGACTTTGAGCTACCTAGGTGCCGCTGAAATCAAATAGAGAATAACTCTTGCCAATCGCTGCTTTTTTGGACTGTAAGGAGGCAATTGATTAGCAAAGTTCTCTCTTGAACAAATAAAATGTCCCTCTATAAAACTCTCATCATCCCGGTCTTTGTGTATGGTGGAGAGACATGGACCTTGTCGAAAGTGGATGAGAACGCTTTGGGATGTTTTGAGAGAAAAATTCTTCGTCTGATCTATGGTCCCGTCTGCATAGACGGCGAGTGGAGGAGAAGATATAACCATGAACTGTACGTGCTGTACAATGAAACCAAACCGACCTAGTCAAACGAGTTCAAGTCCAACAACTGAAATGGCTAGGTCCTTTGGAACGAATCGACCCGAATTTTCCGACACGGAAAGTCTGCGAATCGGACTCCGAAGGACGGACCAGTAGAAGAAGACCGGGGCTCATGTGGCGCACACAAGTGGGAGAGGACCTCTATCAACTTGACGTGCAAAACTGGAGACATCTAGCTAGGGACCGACCTAATTGAAGAAAATTATTAGTTGAAGCCCTGGTCCATTCCGGACTGAAGCCCCATCTTAGGTAAGTATAAGCAAATAGTGAAATCTTGACCGCTTAACACTGCAAATTTTAGTCAGTACTAATAATAACTAAATTTTCTCTCATAATTTGGAGTTTTCAATATTACTCTACTTGAGAAATTTTGATATTAAACTTCATAGAACTTGGTGTACTTTAAGATTTCACTTCTTTTCACGGCTGACTTGCTTCACACAAGCTTTTTGTACATATAAGAACTTGGCTCTCTTTTTTTTAGATGTTCTTAAATGTTTAAACTTAAGGAGTATCTAGATTAAATTAATCAACCAGATTTATTTAATTTTACTAAGTAAAGGGGATAAAATTTTTATACTTAATAATCATCTCGTTTGATTCAAGAGAATAGTGATGATAAAATAACACATCAATTCCTTATTTTAACTGACTGAAAATTGTTAAAATTGCACACCAATTTGGTTAGGACAATCAATTATATTGATTCAATTAACTTACCGAGTTGACTCGTGTAGTTTTAACCGGGTAAGTTTGCGGGTTGTATCACTTGTTTAACTTTACATAAGTATTACTTTGTTCTTAACCCATATTTTTTTTTTGTTTGTTTGTTTAAAAAAAATTAACTAAAATGATGACCATACCTTTAATAATACACAGATTTTATTTTGTATCAAAATTGTTAGAGTCGTTTTCGATATAAGTTAGTATTTCTATACCTATTCTATGGCACTTACTACTATTTTTGGAGCTAAAAGATAACTTTCAATCTCCCATCTACAGAATTTCTCGAAAAGGTTTTGGCTCAGGTTAAGGTTCATGTTTATATACAGACACCCAATTTTCCGTATCCTCGTTCATCGTAAAGTTTCATCAAAATCTCGTGTTCAATTTTTTTTTTCAAATGCAAAACTTACGCTATGGTACCTAGTACATTGGAAGTATAAATCTCATGGATGGCAGGACTTAGTTTTTATTGTTGAAAAATTCATAAACAATATTTTACCAAGTATTATCTACTTTATTCATTTATGTGAATGAAATATGAGAATAAGTTAGCTTTTCAGCAGCTGGTCTTCGTTAACGAAAAGAAAAAATGCTACATGCTGCTTTTCTTGCCTGACCAAATATCTCTCCGTTTGATTGTCTTTTACTGATAAAGTCTTGCTGTAACTGATAAAGGACTTCAACTTGGTTAGGATTTATTCCTACAATAAATCCTACATGATATTATAACGTGTTAGGCGCCGTCTCCCAGTTCAAATAGAGATTTCATTCGATATATACTTAGGTATTCCTCAAAGTCCTTCCACAGCATTGAAAGGTTAAAAATAAAATATGCATTCAAATTGAAAAGGGCTCCGATTCAACTCAATTACAACTCAAAAACTTGTCATACGCATCAATGTTCATTGAATCTGGAATCATCATCGTCATCGCATCTTCTAAACTTCATATCTATCAAACGATGCGAAAAAGCCATGCATGTCCTGCATGAATATCGAATATTCTTTGAAAATCCTTTTAAGACAAAATATTATGGATATCGTATTATTCATTTCTATACTTTTGGAAATTCCATCAAAAATGAATAAACCAAGTATAATAACCCTGATGAGTGTCCTTTGTGAAAATGCAGATTTATTGAAGGCTTTCATTTTTGAAAATTCATGATGGATCTTTTGAATTCTCATATATCCTATCGGTATTCGAAATAAAATCAAAAGGATATTCAAGACAAATGGAAATGTTTGTAGATATATTTATACTCGTAAATGAAAGACTTTTAGCCTTTATAATGAAAGTTACGATTTTTGAAACTATCAAATCCCATTTCAGACATAATAGAAATGGGTATTTTGAATGATTTTATATTCTTAGCCTAGAAGGATGAGTATTATGTTCCTTTTTACAGCGGAAGATGAGGCTATGCGAATGTACCAGGGCGGCCCAGGGAATTTAAAAAATCTGAATACAAAAATTATTGTAAAAAAATGGTAGAAATTTGTGCAAGGAATAAACAAATAAACCTCTCCCCAAAAACCTTACCACTGTAACCCGATTCCCAATTTATAAAATTTTAATTTGAAATATAGGAAACTTGTTTCCCTGATATTTTATAAATTTCCCATTCTTAATGACAGCTCTGGGATTTAAGCATTCCATAAGTGCGATATTCAAAAATGTATGCATATAGAAGGTCACGAATTGGACAAACAAGGTGGCGCAAAATTAATCATCCGTAGTTTCTCTTAGGTTAGGTTAGGTTGGAGTGGCTGTCTAGTTGTTGTTGACTCACTTAGACCTCAAGGGTCCGTTGTGATACCACTAAAGAAGTTACTCATGGGAGAGTAATGAATTTAAACAAACCATTTCGTGCTTTTAATAAAGTTAGAGAGACATTTTGTGTCGATTGTTGCCAGTTCACTGGTATTATCGAAGAAGGGGTTACCGAGATAATTATTCCTTCTATTGGAGAGTGCTGGACATGTACATAGAAGGTGTTGGACTGTCTCCTCTTCCTCCTCGTCCATGCAGCTTCTACAGAAGTCATTTGTGTAGACTCCTAGCCTCAAAGCATGTCTACCTATCAGGCAGTGTCCTGTTATAACTCCTATTGTAGAGCTTATATTTTGTCTGCTCAGGGAGATCAAACCTTTTGACCGTTTTAGGTCTATGCTTGGCCATATTTGTTTAGTTGCCAGGCAGGTGGTACCCTGTGACCATCTAGCATTTGTTGATTCTAGAGCATATTGTTTGAGAAGATGTTTGCATGTAGCAAGTGGTGTTCCTATGTTATGTTTTTGTCTAACAGTAGGCAGAAGTGTTCCGTTTTTGGCGAGCTCATCGGCCTTGCAATTTCCCGGAATGTCTCTGTGGCCCGGCACCCAAATAAGGTGAATATTAAACTGTTCTGTCATCTCATTCAGAGATGATCGACAATCGTGGACCAATTGAGAGTTTGTGGAGACAGACGCGAGAGATTTGAGGGCGGCTTGGCTGTCCGAGAAGATCCGTATATCCTTGCAAGATATAACGTTTTCTTTGAGCCAGGATAGTGCCTCTTTAATCGCCATTACTTCTGCCTGGAATACACTACATTGATTGGGAAGTCTATATGAAAGACTGAGATTCAGTTGGTTTGAATAGATGCCACTTCCAACGCCGTAATCGGTCTTAGAACCGTCTGTATAGAAGTGTACAGCATTGTCTTCCAGGGGTCTCTCTTCTTCCCAAGACGATCTTGAAGGGATGGAAACCAGGAAGTTGTTATCGAATACCATTTTTGGGGTGGTATAGTCTAAGCGATCTGGGATAGATCTGAAGTTGTCTAAGATGGTTGTATGACCAGTATTGTAACTGATCCATTGAGAGGTGGCTCTAAGCCTCACGCATGAGTTGGCTGCCACCATTTTGGAGAAGATGTCAAGAGGTGTTAGGTTTAAAAGCATTTCCAGGGCTGCGGTTGGTGTTGAGCGAAGTGCTCCTGTGATGCACATACCTGCTGGACTTTGATGAGTTTATTTAGATTTACCATCTTCCACCATACGACAACTCCATAAATGAGTATCGGTCTAATAACCGAGGTGTATAGCCAATGGGTTATTTTTGGGGAGAAGCCCCATTTCGATCCTATTGCCTTTTTACAAGTGAAAAGCGCTACGGTAGCCTTTTTTACTCTTTCATCAATATTTGCCTTCCAATTTAGTTTTTTGTCTAAAATGAGGCCTAAATATTTGGCTTGGTCGGAAAAGCTTAATGGTATTCCTTTAATCTTGGGTGGGTTAATCTGAGGAATTTTGTACCTTCTTGTAAAGAGTACTAATTCTGTTTTATGTGGATTGACGTCCAAGCCACACTGCTTAGCCCACTTTGTTAGCCTGTTTAAGGCATTTTGTAGGAGTTCTGAGAGAACTTGGGGATGTTTCCCAGATACAGATATTGCAACATCGTCAGCATAGGCAATCACCTTGAAACCCTCTGCTTCCATTGATGTTAGCAGTTCGTTTACTACCATGTTCCATAAGAGAGGCGAAAGGACCCCACCTTGGGGGGTACCTCGATTCACCGATCTGGTGGTAGTAAAACTTCTCATGCTGGAAGTTATTGTCCTGCTTTTGAGCATGAGACTTATAAGATCAATGAGTGGTTTCTCTAATTCCAGCTTGTTCATTGCTGTTGTGATCGCCTGGTAGCTGACGTTGTTGAAAGCTCCTTCGATATCTAGGAAAGCTACTAGATTATATTCTTTGTATTTGAGGGAATATTCAATACCACGTACCAGCGAATGAAGTGCTGTTTCTACTGATTTTCCCTTAGAGTACGCATGTTGAGCTGTGGAAATGAGACATGGTTTTAAGTTATGTCTGATGTGAATTTCAATCAATCTTTCCAAGGTTTTAAGAAGGAAGGATGATAGGCTGATTGGTCGTAGATCTTTAGGGCTAACGTGAGAGGGTTTCCCTGCTTTAGGAATGAAGACTACTTTTGCCATTCTCCAGGCTTTAGGAATATATCTCAACCTTACGCAGCTCGTCAGAATGATTTCCAATGGTGGAATGATCATGTCAGAGCATTTTTGTAGTTCGGCCGGAATGATTCCGTCTGGTCCTGGAGATTTATATGGATCAAAGCTGTCTACAGCCCATTGCAATTTTTCCCGCGTTATTAGATCAACTGTGTCGCTTGTAGCGGTTCGAGACTCTGATGTTGAGTTGTAAAGTATATTAGAGCTACCTGGAAAGTGGGTGTCTAATAACAGATTAAGAGATTCTTCATCTGTGGTAGTCCATGTGCCCGCATCTGTCGTTAAAGCACTAGGTATAGTTGGACTTTTTGAGAGAATTTTCCTGAGTCTTGAGGCTTCTGAAGTATTTTCTATTTTGCCACAGAAGTTTCTCCAAGAAGACCTCTTGCTCTTCCTTAATTCTTTTTTATATTGCCTTAGAGCTTGTTTATATAAGTCCCAATCAGAGGGGGATCTAGTGTATTTAGATCTATTGAAGAGTTTGCGACAGCTCTTCCTGAATGGTTCTAGATCTTTGTGCCACCAATGAGGTTTCTTTTTACCCTTTACAATGGTAATAGGGCATGAAGTCCTCATTGATTCGTTAAGGGCTTCGGTGAGATGATTTACCGAGAGGTCTAGTTCATCTTTGGTGGAGGAGCTTTTAAGAAGGTTGTGGTCAAGCAGTTGTGCTAGTACCTCCCTATATTGTTCCCAGTTAGTGTTACGGTGATTGCGAAATCCCGTAGATATATTTGCCACATCACTGAGATCAAACTGAATGTATCGGTGATCAGAGTAGGAATTCTCTTTTGAGACATGCCAGTTTGAAATCAGGTTATGGATCGAGTCAGAGGTAAGTGTAATATCAAGTACCTCTTTCCTGTTCTTGGTTACAAATGTAGGTTCATTACCAATATTATTAATGAGTAGATTAGTGCTTAGTATGTAATCAAATAAGGACTCACCTCTCTCATCTGTCAGAGCTACCCCATACCGTGTGATGGGCGTTAGCGTCCATACCGATTAGGAGACCCACTTTCTTCGATTGCGCGTCCGCAATTGCCTTCCTTAAGGTGTTTCCTGGAACTGGGCTGTCGTGGCCAAGGTAGGAGGATATGAGCCAGTAGGTGGCTTTATCCGTTGTTAGGACAGCGGTGGTAGTGTCCTTGTCGCTGTAATTGGGGAGTAAAAATACATTTAAGTCTTTTTTTACTAATATGCATGACCTTGATTCACCTTTCTCCGATGCATATAATAGAGTATAACCAGGAGTCCTGAGGCCCCTGATGATGGAGTTAGAGACCCACGGCTCCTGTATCAAGACGATGTCCTCTTTGTTGCTATGCAGTCGATGAGTAGTTTCTCTTACGATTTTAAAATTTCTCTTGCGTAATTTCATATTCGGTCAGGCTTTCCACTTTTAAACTCTCTTATGAGTTGTTTTGGCAGTTTAAGGAAACAACTTTGTGATTTTGAAGATTTTTCTTTAATAAATAACTAAGTAAGTAATCCATTTATTTATCTTATGAAATACGAGTAGCTACATTTACATGACAAAAATGGATTATAAGCTGACGATAGCTCAGTTGACATTTAATATTTTAACAATTTAAAATTTTGGTTTAATTTACAAATTTTGCTTTAATCGAATTCAGTTATCAATAACATTCGATATTTATTAAAACTTTTTATGAATAAATAAAGATTTTTCCAATTCAGGCCATTAAGAAAACCTACTGTTTCCTGCACCATTTTGAATTTGCTCGTAAATATTGTTGTCTTTGTCCAGCATAAATTTAGCACACTCCAATTAGGTGAAAGCATCTGTTGATTAAAAGTTACATAGAGTGCAAAATTGATCAAAATTTCCATTTAAAAATTAAAGAACTTTGTTTGTTAATATGCTGGTTGCAAAAAAGTTTTCAGCTTCTAAGGTAATTTTTTTGCTATTTTCTTTTTGGCAACACTGGTTTTCACAGCTCCCGCACGTTTCGTGTTTTGTGTCACTGTCAAACATCTTCAGTTTGGTCTATAATTTAACCATGAATCGTCTTAGAAACGAACAACGCTGGCAAATTATTCAATTTTATTATCAAAATGCGTGCTCTGTTAAGAAAGTTCATCGCGCGCTTCTTCCATTTTATGGTCAGTTTAATCGACCTACTGAGGCGGCTATTCGGGATATTGTGACTAAATTTCGCAACAAATTTACATTGTTGGACATTAAACCACAAACACGCTTACGTAGACGGCGAACTAAGGCAAATAACGCAGCTGTATCGGCCAGTGTTAGTGATGACCGTGAATTATCGATTCGGTGCGCGCCGTTCGCAGCAATTGGGCCTCTGTTACTCCAATACGTGATAAATTTTGCCGAAGAATTTAGGTGTGAAGCCTTTCAAAATACAGCTGGTGCAAGAATTGAAGCCGAACGATCTACCTCAACGCCAAATTTTTGGTGAATGGGCTTTTAAAAAGTTGGCCGAAGACACACTTTTTTATCGAAAAATTGATGCTGCCAATGCATCCAGAAAAAGTCACTGTTTGGTGCCGATTATGGGCTGGCGGAATCATTGGGCCGTATTTCTTCAAAGATGATGCGAATCGCAACGTTACTGTGAATGGTGAAGCGCTACCGTGCGATGATAACAAACGTTTTTTTGAGCAAAATGGAAGAACTTGACTTGCATGGCATGGGGTTTCAACAAGACGGTGCCATATGCCACGCAGCACGCGTAACAATGCACCAATTGAGAGGCGAGTTCGGTGAACAGTTTATTTCACGTTTGGGGCAGGTCAATTGGCCGCCTAGATCGTGCGATTTAACGCTTCTAGACTATTTTTTGTGAGGCTATGTTAAGGCTCATGTCTAAAGCGACAAGCCCGCTTCGATTTACGCATCACTGGAAGCTAAGATTGAAGCATTTATTCGTGAGATACCGGCCGAGATGTTAGAAACAGTGCGCCAAAATTTGACTTAGCGGATCGACAATTAAAGGCGCAGCCGCGGCCAACATTTGCATGAAATAATCTTCAAACACTAAATTATATCGACCGTACCATTGATTCAAATAAACATTTCATGCATTTTTCTGAATTTTGTGTTTTTTTTTTTTTTTTAATTTTCGATCTTTAGATAAAAATTGGGTTTTGAATACAAAAATCAGCTTTCTGACTGCTGGGCTACCATTACAAGCAACTCTCTTTGAGTATCTTCAAACTTTTGGAACGATATAACCGATCTTTTAATGTATTTCCATCGCCTGGAATTACTCGTATGTCCATACATTCTCCATTGACTTTACCAATTCTCCATCCACCAATTCTTATTTCTGATTTCATACTGAAGCATTTTTTTGCGAGTCGCGTTTCGGCGAAGTCAAGCACTTTTATAATAGTAATCGGCTTGTTGTGTTTTAAGGGTGTTTTAAGTTAAATAGCACAATTTTTGATGAAATTTTTTTGGAGCTTTTCCATTTCCACAAATTCTTTGTTTCCCCATACTGAATCAAAGATTTTGTAATTTGTTGACAGGCTAACGTGTGCATTTGACAAAATATTTTTCCAAGCGGAGCTTATAAGTTTCTGACAGGTTTTAGTTTTCTCTTCGATGTGGGTCTTGAAATGCACTCATCAATTCTGCTTAACTCCCAAGAACGTATACTCTCTCACGACATCAAGACGGTTTGCAGAAACGAATTATAGATTTCTGCTGATTAACCGCTATTATTTCTTGTGTGAAACCCATTATCTGTGTTTGAGTCCTCACTTTTTACAGTTCGCTCACCATACCATTAATAAAAAAAAACAAATAACAATGCACTAAGATGACATCCCTGTTTCACACCAAACTCCTCTGAGAAATTTGGTCCCTTCCAAGTTAGGTTAGGTTAATGGGCTGACAGTTGATCTTGTTACCGTCATACTTAGATCAATGTAGTTCCGTTGGGATACCCTAGGGTTTGTGACTCCCTTGTATTGAAACCTATGTCATTCAAGCCCTTAAGGGTGTTGATGGGTTACAGCAAACTACAGCCTGAAATGTCGGAGGTTACTTCTAAGTCGTTGAAGAAATGTCTGTCGTCACATAATCACCTGGTTAAGTAGAGGTAGACGCCTTTTAAGAGCGTGATCCTCTCCTTTATCCCCACTTGAGAAATCATCACTCCACTAGGTCCGTAGGAGCATGTGGCTCCTTGCAACGTCTGGTAAGTGAGTTCGAAATGTGAGTGTTTGGTGCATATGTCCGTTTGTTCCATTCCAAACAGCTGCTTTAGTTCAACAATTCATTTCTCTGATGATCCCAATGAATGATTTTTTTAAAAAAGATTTATACCTCAATACTTTTTACCAAAAATACTTATGAGAAACTTCACCTACCTCATGAATTCTCTGCCGCATTTCACCTATTCCAAAAAAAACGGTGAGAAAAACTACACATCCCAGTGCGAAATAGTGAAATGTAAACAAAATGATCCGCACATCATACATATCGCCTTGCCGGAGGCTTTTGGCAAACAAAAATCTCAATTCTTGCGAGCGAGAAGCATACAGCAGTTGACCAATTTTCTGGTCGCGACTTTCGCCGCCGCGCGCCGCGCCGGCCGTGCCAGGGAATCCCAAAGAATCGTGAAAACTCATTTGAGTTGCAATTCACAGGCAATTTCCAATGTCGGAAATGTCGTCTTCATTCTCCTTCGACCGATAATATTCTTCTTCTCATCGAGCTTTTGGATGGCGCGAGGTGGGGGCCCAAGATGGTTTTCCTTTTCGCGTTTCCTCTATCTGGGATCCCTCCGATTTCCTTAATGTTCTTGTTTAAGTATCGTTAAATGCCAATTGCAGCCCGAGTGGCCCCGTGTCCTCTTTCCCTTCGTTTGACGATGGTTATTTTTTCGCATCTTGCGGCGCTGCGCGACGCGGCTCCAGCTTTGTAAAGCTGTGTTGTATTGTAAGTGTGTGTATTTTGTCCCTTCGGGCAAATTGAGCAAGACAATCGTATCGTTGGAGGAAACCGAAAGAGTGCAGTTTGTTTGTGTGGAGATGGTGAACTTCGCGTTCTTCACACAGAAAATTACTGTAAGCATTCGCTTGTAAGCTTACTCTCCGCCATCGCTATTTCGTCGTCGACCACTTTCTGTCTGTTATTTTGGAGACCGAAAGTGTGGGTTAGGGTAGATTGTATTTTGTTAATCCGATTGTATACACTTGAGTGTTCCTTTTTGTTTCAGTGTGTGTATTTGCACTGTGCAGTTGCAAAATTCAAAAGGAAGCAGAAATGGAGGAACCGAGGAAGAACTTTTGATAATGAAAAGTAGGTGTTTGGTCAGCATAGCAACTTTGCGGCGGGGTTTCCACTCTTTACTCCTTTTTACACGTCCTGAGCAGTAAGAGGGTGCCTTGGGGGGTAATAACAGTAAACATTTCGTTATTTTAAAGTTTTTTCTTTTTTCTTCATTCTTTCCCACACACAAAGTTCAACCAGTAGATGTACCTACTTAAGTATGTGACATACATTTCCCGTGTAATTGGAAAATAAATAGGGATAATGACTTTATAAGGAGGTGGGTCACGTTTATTGCAATACGTTGTGCATAGGCTTATATACCTACAGGGATTGATTAATGTTTTTTTTTTAATTTAATTTAATTTTGCTGAAATAATGTATGCATGTGGGCCTTTTTATGTTGAATGGTATTTTAATTGAATTGATTAAAAATAAGCTTTAACGGTATTTAAGTCCATAAAGAAACAAATGGCGTTTCATATTGGTGGGTCTCGGGATAATTTATTGACACATAGATCACTTTTTCAATTTGTTGCTTCTGAGCAACGTGAACTGCTTTTGATGAACCGCAAGACTCCAGCAGCGCTTGATGTTGTGAGGGTTTCTTTCCCCAGTTGATATTGCATTTTAGACTCTTAAAAAGAATGATACAGTGGTGGTCCACTATAACAAATTCCAATATAACGAATGACCGATATTACGAACGCTTTCTACTTCCGACATATAAAGGAATTTTCAATAAGGGTGGGTGGATGTTGAAATGGGAACAAACAATCTGTCTGTGTGGCACGTAGTGCCATCCTGCTTGAACCACTTGTCGTCTAGGTCCATATGGTCCAATCTGGGCCATAAGAAATTGGTTGTTACGTTTTTTAAGGCTCGCCATTGACGGTGATCGACTCAACAACGTGCGTCGTTTTCGAAAAAGTACTGAAAAATGACGTGGCCAAAAATCCACACCAAACGGTGACTTTTTGAAGATGCATTGTCATATGGTGAACCTCGTGTGGGTTGGTGTCGTCCCGTATAGGGCAATTTTGCTTATTATTGGGGTCCTCTTTCAAACGCTCCGAAGACCAGAACTGTCTTTTGTTTAACGTGGGCACCTGTCAATTACGACTCAATTCCACGGTAGGCCTACCTTAATCGGAGTCAGATTGGGTCCTGACCATTAACCCTGAATCAGCCGAAGCCGATTCAGTAGCAAAGTCGTGATATGTTGCAGCATGTGCACACCTCATGCTTAAAGGCGAGGTCTATCTAACATCTCTTGAATTCAAGCACGCGTGAAAAACATATGTTTCCGCATTTGGAATAAACCACAACCACCACGATACTCCCACTAGGGGGCCTACCTCATAGATAGTCTGAGAAAGAGAGGTTGCTTCGGGGAGCTTCGCAACCGAGGTCAACCAAGGTCACTTACAGATGAGTTACTGCTAAACTCAGGGCCTGTCAACCCCAGGATACACACAACCAGCAATCGATCGAAGTAGTAACCAACCACTAAGAGTGTGCTTCCTTTTAGTGGTCTTTTTTTAGGAAAGATATTCCTAAGCAATCTTCTTGATCTCAACGGTCGTATATTTTTATAATCACATTTCGAAGATTGCTTAACCAAAACGTCGAGCAGAAGAGAATTTTAACTCAATTGCTTTACTTTACGTTTTGGCCGTGACACGCCGATCACATCGCCCAAGATGTATATAAATAGTACCAGTGATCCGTTGCTCAGAAACCTGAGATAGGATATAGCACTAAATTTTTTCGGACATAGCTTGAACTAACAAACTAAGCCGCCTTAGGCTGCCAAAATATACCCCCGCCAATGGAAAAACCCTTTATATTTAATGTTAAAAATTAATCTCTTGCAAGGATTTTGTGTAACAAACAGGCAATTTGGGGGGTAATCAATAAAAACTTCCATCTTGAAGACTGCTTATTGATAATTTATAAGGTCAGTTAATTTTATAAAATGTCAGCCATTGGACATTTTTAAAACTTTGTTTTAAGTCATATTAGGATATTCAAAAAATATGCCATCTAAAATGTCAGTGAAAATAAACCTTTAAGCATTCATAAAAAATTGTCAGCCAATATCTGACCATTTACTGAAACTAACTGATATCTTATGAGTACTTGGAGATTTTTCAGATTCCATACTATTTATTGATTGTATAATATTCTAACATCCTCTTATAGTGGTTTAAAAAAAAAAAAAAAAAAACAAACTAAGTTCATAAAAATCACCAATTACCGATCCGAGCTGACCTTGTGCAAGGTGGTGGTCAGCAAGAAGTGCAATTGTGTCGATTTGTTTGACCAATAATCGGTCGGTCCTTTTAGCGCAACATGGATGTCAACGTATATTTCCTAATCGTGTCGCGCCAACTGGGGCAAACACTCCTAAGGATGTTTCGTAGACATCTATTAATGAACGTTTGTAGCTTCTTAGTGACACCTACTGTTACTTTCCAAGTGCTGCAACCGTAAAGTTAAACGGATTCGACTTTGGATCGAAACAGCCGTAGCTTGGTTCTTAAGCTTAGAGAGTTATTCCTCCATATATTTCAAAGCATTCCGAAAGCAGCCTTCGCCTTCCCGATTCAACTGCTGATGTCCTGTTCGCTGCCACCCTCGGTAAAGATGATACTTCCAAGGTATTGGAAGTTCTGTACTTTCTCTACTGGTTGTTGAGAAATATTTATGAGAGAAGATGACTGGGTTCCGAGGCTGATCATCTTTGTTTTGGTCGATTTGAATTTCAGCCTAACGATTTCTGCTTCTCTCTCCACCCCTGTTGCCATTTGGTGGAGATCTATGATCCTAGAGCAAGCATACGTCGTCCGCATAGTCAAGATGTTTCAGGTGAAACGTCAGAGTCCATCGAATCCCTCCGTTTCCCATCAAGGCCGCTCGCAGGACATCGCTTATAACCAACAGAAACAATATTGGTGACAGAATGAGCCCTGTCTGACTCCACTGTGGACTTCAAACTCTTCTGACAGCCACCCTTCGTGCAAAACGTGACATTTAGATTCATCATAAGTTGCCTTAAAAATAGGTAAAGCTATTAATTTATCCGGGATACCCCTCCTGCGTTAAGCAAGCCAAATAAATTCTCTATTGACGTTATCAAAGCCTTCTCAAAGTCAATGAATTTCAGATGAAGTGGTGATCGATATTCGACGCAATGCTCAATTATGATCCTTTAAGTATTGATATGATCAATGCATGATTATCCAGCGCGAAAACCAGCTTGTTCGGTATCGAGTGTGGCTTCTAGATGTTCCCTGATGCGTTCCAGTACTATTTTCGCTCATATTTTGGCAACGGCAGGCACGACGCAAATCCCTCTCCAGTTTTCGGAGTTGGGGGTATGTATTTAAAGAATCTGGATTTAAAGAAACTTTGAATTTATCCTATTTGTTCAATGTCAATAGCTGTTTTCTAAATATACATATAATGTGGCCAATTTTTTTTAATAAGCTTTAGTTTGTAATACATTTCTGTTTAGTTTTTGAAATAAATTCATTGTTTGTTTTTGCTCTTTTTTTAAATTATACCAATTTTTATTTTCTTTAATAACAATTTTTCATAATTTTTCGAGGTAATAATGAACTAAGTCACATTTTTTTTGTTTTTGATTTTTTTTTAAATATTGGGTTCATTTTCCTATTCATGTTTTTCATTTTTGGTCAAAAAAAAACTAGGTGAATAAACTTTCCAGATGTCATTACTATGAGTTAAATATGTATTTCAGTAATTAATGACAGTTTATTTACCTAACCTCTAAATATCTTCGAATTCACTTTTTCTGACTTGGTTCGGTTCAGCTATAAGCCCTCCATATATAAGAATAGAGGAGTTTTGAACATTCAAAGTCAAGTCATTTATGTATAAAATAAATAATAACGGGGGACCTAAATCGCTACCTTGTGGAACACCAGGATCAACAATAAAATGACCAGATTGCTCATATTCTCCAAATAGGATGAGATGCACTTGCTCTTGCACTTACTCTTCCTAGACACAAAATTCTTAAAGTTTTTTGGGTTACGTTTTCAATCATTTTCAGTTTTTGCTATATAATCTGAATATACTATCTATAATGCCCTCTAATCTTCAGCAGCTCTGGATTTGCTATATTTTAACCATGCTTCAATATTACTATTTAAAAGCACTTAATTTCAGTCGAAATTATACAATAAATCTATAAGTTCATCAGAATTGCATTTAGTGAAATTGAACTCAAGTCTTTCCTTTGAGCTATAGGTAGACATTTTTAGTGGAAAAGGACGGTTTAAAGTTCCAAATCAATACCTAACTTCAACGGAAAGTTGTATTTGACTACCTTATTATATTTCCGCAATTACATTATCTGCTCCTCTTACAACAAATGGTTGCACTTTACTCATTTCAATTTGTACATCATCCACCGTGGCTTTTGCTGATATTAGTGCAACGATGTAAGTGCACCTCTTGCTCCGACTCTGACTTTGACTATCGAGAAGTATTTTAATTGACTAAATTTGATATTCAGTAAGCCGAAAATCTAAAATTTGAAAGTCAAACGAGCCGATAAATACAGAAAGGGGGAGGAAATTGCCGACACAAAAACCAAAGAGAACCTGAAGTTGAATTGACTGCTGAAAGGATATAGGCACTTACATCCTGCCAAATTCCAGATTTCACACGTGAGCAAACCCATTAACGTGTTTGCTTACCATATGCTATCTAGCAGAAGGATATGTATGTATATAATATGTGATTGTGTGTGTATGTTTGTTTAATGTGCATTCATTGCAAATGAAAGGTGAAACGTGAAACAATGCGCTTTTGTGTTGTCGAGGTTAATCATGCGAAATGATCACACACAACCTGCTGCCGCTGCATCCAAACACACACAAAAACCATTTCATATGGAACAGGAAGAAAAATCCAGATGCCTTATCCATCCGAAATGGAACAGTCAAAGAGATGGAGAGACATAATTGAAAGTGGCAGGATTATTCATTGGTGTGGTGGTGGCAGTAATTTTACACTTCACTTAATTGCCACATTTCCTAATACGCTCTTGAAATGCACTTTACGCCGTATTTCAATTTCATGGAGCCTTGGTTTGGAGCAGGAGCAGTGGATGTGCTTTTCAGTTGCAGAAATGCAAAGCCAGTAATCACTGAATGGCTGATTAGTTTTCTGTGCTCGATTATCCTTTCTGGTGTAATCGGTGTAGAGAATTTGTTTGTTTAGACTGTCAATTAGTGGTTCGTGATGGATGCGCTAATTGATCATTTCAAAATCACAAAAGATATCGGGAATTATGAAAGGGTTTTTAATTCGACCCGGTTGTCCAGTGATGGTTTGGTGGGAATGGTTGGCATTAAGCCTCAGCGTTTGGCTGACCCTATGTCAGCGTAGAAGGAAACACACTGAGGTACCTCGGTTCAGGATTTCGTTGCTCGGTGACCATCTTTCTTAGTAGCTGATTAGGGTGATTGACGGTGTTTTGCACTAGCTTCTTTGTCGAATTTGGAAGGTATTTATCGAGTGGTATTATCCTTTCTTCTCTTCTCTGTAGAGATCCTCGTTTTTGTAATATTTTCCTCGCTTCCAGTGAAAGTGAAGTCTTTGCATATTTTTAGGATCTTCATTTTGAAGGTTAGGAGTTCCTTCATCGCTGACTTTGAAATCGTAAACACGACTGCGAAGCTGATAACTGGCCGTAGAGTTTTACGCGAGTACTTTCGCCTGTTGGCTTAGTGGTTATCTCCTCTTTTTGAGTGCGGGTTGAACCTTAACAGCTCGTTGATCACCAGGTATTTGACGTTCCTTTTGGCTGCAAAGGTGGATCTATATGGAAGCTTCAAGTTTGCAAGTTGCTGCTGGGCGACTTCTGCTGTCATGGGATCTCCTGAAGAAGACAAGCTCCGATTTTGATATGTTGCTTTTGATGCCCCATTTCCTTAGAAACTGAACAGTCTGTTGACTGTTCTAAACCTTCTTCCATCCGGACAGCGACTAGCAGCGACATTGAGGTAGCATACTAAGGGGAGTCTTCAGAAAACAGAAAGTTTTCACAGCCGGTTGAGAAGCGGTGGTCTGATGTCGTCAGGCTGTAGAGAAAGGGGCCAAATTTCTAACATTGTGCGACTATGGCTTTGATATTCTTCATAGTTGATGAGCATTTTCCCAATTGCTCAAAGAAGTTCCTGGATAAGGGAAAAGAAAAATGCAGGGGATGATATAGCAGATGTAGTTTGTGTATAAGAGCGTCCAACCAGATGCTATCGAATGATTTCTCGACATCCAGAAAGCATCCGACGGTGACGGTGACACGATGACTGTTGAGGCCTATGGTGATGTCATGCTCGAACTTTAGGAGTATTGAGTGCTTCTCCCTAAAGCCAAACTGCATGTTAGGTACTATATTGTTTCCGCTGCAAAACATCTTAATTTCCCTTAGTATCAGCTCTTCCAAGAGCTTGCTGAGGAGGGATATTGGCCTGTAGTTAGGGATCATGTTCCTGATACCTTCCTTCAGAATCACCACGATCTTCGTTGAGGGAATTTGTTTGTTGTTGACACAGTTGATCAAAATAATGGTTAGAAGGATCTGGCATCCTTTTTATGATAAAGTTGTATATTCCATCTGGTCCATTTGACCTCTTTGGCCTGCAACTGCTGATTATTTCAGCTATTTCTTCTGAGGTGCTCAGGTTTTGGCTGCCAACTGGGTCACTCGTTGGATTGGTGTCGCTGAATATTGCTCTGTCCGTGTTCGGTGCCAGGGTTTGTTGGTAGGATATGTTACCTAATAAGGAAAAAGGTTTTATTCATCCGAGCTCCTCTTCAACGAAGCTTACTGAACCAGGCCCTTCTTCGAGAGTTCTACCTGCTTTCTTCCCTAGGCTTTCAAGGATTCCCGAATTCCCGAACATTTAGTTCCTTGAAACTCCTCTTCAAGTGGCTCATTGGACAAGTGTCTTATGCGAGAGTTCCAACTATTGTGTTTGCTTTATTGCGCGCTGAGGTCACATTATATGAAACACCGTCTTAGAAATAAATGAAATTATGAAACAAAATAATTATTTTACTCCAAGTTTAGATCCTCCAAGCCCATCTTATATTGGAAGAATCCTCGACAACGTCGAGCTTACCTCAGCTACGAAGAAAAATCATCAAAGGGTTTAAAACTGAGCTTAAACTGTTGTTAAGTTAACAATGTGCTAACCAAACGTGTGGCTCCTTGTATTTTATTTTATAAAAGAAAAACAAAATTTTGGACTTTAAAATTAAATAATTATATAAATGTTTTTTTTTTTTTTTAAATAATCCTGTGTTTCTAATCATATATGTAGGACTATAGGTACCACCAAAATTAAATGTGCGGTTAGATTTCTTAACTTCACCTTCAATGCTACACCCAAGCCCAACTCCAATGATGGCTATCATTTTCACAAAGAGTTCGGATACTTCGTTACAATATTAACTAATACCCCCAGTACGAACTTTTCTAATAAAACACCATCCCCCCACCCCCAACCACCCTGCCAATACACCTACTTACTTACATCCATCTATATGTACATTTATAGAGAATGCCTGAAAATGTTCAAAAGTATATGGCATGTATGGTAGGTATGTGTGTGTTTGTACATCATCATCAGATGAGATTTAATTCGAAACCCATCCAAATGGCCAGAGGCACAAAATTCTTCTTAACTTGGCCCGAAGGATTTTTTAGATTTGTGTACTCAGACCCAATGTTTGTATAGGTTCACATTTATATTTTTCAACACACACACACTCATACGCACACATTCAGCCCATCCGAATGAACCCAAACCCACTTGGGCACACATGGGGAACTGCCTGGTGGTGGCATATTGAAAGAGGTTGCAGCAGAGACAACCAGCCAGCAAGGCACAGCAGGCAAAGCAGGCAACTAAAGCTCGTATACTTTAAAGTTGAGATAAGGTTTTTGCCTTCAAAACTTTTTCAGCAAAAAAAAAAATATCTTCAACCAAAGCGAACTGAACCCAGGAGCATCGCAGGAGAGGAAGCGATTGCCATGTACGGAACAGACAGAGAAAGAAAGAGAGTGAACGCCAGTGCCATCAGCCATTAGTCGGTCTTATACCCTTCTGCCTTGCCATATCCACCACACTATCAAGCAACGGGCTGTGCTGCAGCCCACTTGAATCCCAACACCTCTGGCAATGCCATAACGTTACGCTTTGCTCTGGTACGAGGATATGGGTTCCTTGGTCTCGTGCTCTGCCGCCGCCGCTGCTCCATGGATATACATACATGCGACCGACTCCCAGATTGGGTGGCATTGGGTTGTGATGTCGGATAGACGAACAGATTAGCTGCGGGGCGAATTTTGGGAGTCAACATAGAGGAATCCTTACGAAAAGGAAGAAGTCGTCAGATGGTGGCCAACAGGCGGATTATGGCATGAGAAAGATTTGCCCCTTCCGATTTTCCATCCAATATTGGGATATGATACTTTATAAACTTGTATACGTTACCAACGACCAAAGAAATTACTGTACGATACCAGGAGTTAGGGGAATAAAAAGCAACAAGAAGTCAAGCCACCAAGGGCGCTTTGAATATTCGCAAACATATTAAGATATGGAAGTGCGGTTATTGGAGCTTCATATTTCAGTAAAGCCCGTTGCATCAGGTGGTGTATGGAGCGGACAAATTTGGTGCGGAAAGTCCTCTACAACTTTATTTCTCGTGAACATGTTTCTTTTTTTTAGGTTCCCTTAAAGGTCTTGGAAACCAAAAATGTTTTAACACAAAAATTACTTAACATCCTGCTGGTCGTATTGAATTGCTTATGGATAAGACCTAGTAGTGTGATCAAATGTAAGAGTCTGAAAACGAACAGCAAATAACAAAAATTGAAAATGTCTTCCGGATGCAAAAAACGGGTACACCTCAGTTATTTTCCGAGATATTTACGTTCGTTTAAATTGTTTAGGACTACAAAGACCTCCACCAATTTTTGCGATGAAAAACCTCACTTAAAAAATCTTCCTTGCTTGAGTACAGTAATGCCCTTACATACAATATCTCTGAAACAAAAAAATATGTTTAGTGTTTTTATTTCAGAGATATTCATTTTCGTTTAAATTGTTTAGGAGTTCAAAGAACTTCCACAATTCATCTCATAAAAAACACTTTTTAAATAATCCTTCCGATTTAGGTAGAGTTTAGAGTCATAACCTTATCTATAATATCTCCGATAAAGTTTACATTTAAGAGTTTTCATTTTGGAGATATTCATGTTCATTTAAATTTCTTAGGGGTTCAAAGAACTCCCACAATTCATTTGATGAAAAAATCTACTAAAAAATCCTCCTGGTTTAGGTACAGTTAAACCCTTACCTATAATATCTCTGAAAAAAATATATATTTTTGAGATTTTATTTTAGAGAGATATTAATGCTTTTTTAAATTGTTTAGGGTTTCAAGGAACTCCAACAATTCATCTGATGAAAATCCCTGCTTAAAAAATCCTTCTGGCTTAAATAGAGTCAAGCCCTTACCTATAATATCTCTTAAAAGTTTTTATTTTAGAGTTGTTATCTTAGAGATATTTTAGAGATATTTATTTTTCGTTTAAATTGCTTAGGGGTTCATAGACCACCAAAATTTCATTTGATAAAAAACGCTTCTTACAAAACTCCTAGTAGAGTGATGCCCTTACTTACAATATCTCTGAAAATTTTTACTTTTTAGAACTTTGAATTCAAAGATATTCATGTTCGTTTGAATTGTTCGTATGGTCAAGGATTTTCAAAAATGTGTCCGATGAAAAACCCTACTTAAAAAACCCTCCTGGTTTAAGTAGAGTCAGGTTCTTACCTACAATATCTCTGAAAAAGTTTATATTCAAGAGATATTCATGTTAATTTAAATTGGGTAAGGGTTCAATTTCAAAGACCTCCAAAAATTCATTTCACGACAAATCCTTTTTACAAAAATCCTACTGGTGAAGGTGGGGTCATTCCCAAACCTACAATATCTCTGAAAAAGTTTATATTTTAGAGATTTTATTTTAGAGATATTCATGTTCGTTTATATTTTTCTCAAAACCAACACCCGACCCTTAGGGGAAAAATAAATATATGCAAGAGAGAAAACAGGGGCAGTAACACGAAGCATGTAGATTTTATATTTGGGCTGTCTGTGGGTGTCCCTTTTGGAGCTCCCCACCACCATAACCAAAGCTATACAACTTACACCGACTTCGACGACGACGAATAGCCTGAATACATTTAAATGTTATTCCAATCAAAAATAAAGTTTCCCAGGCGTATTTATGGTTACCTTTCGTATAAGTTCACCTCTGCTTAGTTATGCGAAAAACAACTTCGCAAGTACACCTCGAGCTGAATCAAAGAAGACGCGTACCCATATAGCGCGTTATGGGATCATTTATCGGCATAAATTCTGTTGCAAGTACACATCATACTTCAAACCCTCACCTCCCTTCAAGTCTTTGCTGCCGCTCAAGTACCTATATTACACGCTCTGAGGATGGGATCGGGATGATATGGGAAATTTTATTCCAGGTGAAATATTTCTAGAACCGAGTGGTCACAAAATGCATCAATCTCTGGGATTCACTTGGTGGGAAAGCAACAGTATGAGTTCCCGCTGTGGCCCTTTTTGTACTTGGCTATGATCCGAGATTGTTATGTGTAACATATCACGGAGGAAAGTTTTGGTTTGGTTTGGTTTTGCTTTCGTTAATGCTTGAGGAGCGCACGAATTCAACCCAAGGCGGCTTTTGAAAAAAAAAATCTTATTAACTGACTTTGAAGCAATTTTGAGAAATTTGTTATGTTGCTAGTGAGTGGGTGCAGGGTGGGAGGATGGGAGGATGTGTCCTGGAGCAATTGCAAATTGGCCTCCTCATATTTGTTTGAAGGGAGAAATACTCGTATATGAGTGTTTAGCTTTACTTTTGAGCGGGTGGGTATTGTGGGAGGACGAGGGCGTACGTAGAGGGATTTTAATACTTTGTGTCGATATGAAATTGTGATACTCAAACCAAATGTTTGTAAATATTTTTTTTATTTTAAAATTAATAAAAGCTATGAACTCAGAACATTATGTAAAGTAAAATTAATCTGTGCAAACGAGCACGTGGAAATATAACACTGTGTAGGGATTAATTGCATACCAAGAGGGCCTACGATCACCACTTTAGTCTTAAGCTTTAATATTAAGTCCTGGAAATGCAGATTAACATTCACTACACACAAAATTCCGGCGGAAACTTTCAATCGTTAAGTATTTCTAAGAAAGTACCCTTTATTTGGTCAAGCAGAATTGAATTTGTCTGATGAATCAAAACAGAGGAGACATTTTCTTTTCAGATTTCTCACAAAATTAAAACTTTAAGGGAAAAATGATATATCAAATTATTTTAGCTCATAAAATTCAACAAATTGGACTCTTTTTATTCTTAAGAGCATATATTTTGAAAGTGATAAGTGCTTGTTATCCGCATCAAAACCATTTTCCAAAACATACAGCTCCCGTTTAAACTGTAGAACCTATGAAGGGCAGGTTTAATGGTTTTCTGGATTCCACGGAGCCTATCCAAAGTAGAATGGTAAAGTTTTGCTTGGGTTTTTCAATGCTAAAGTTGGAAAGGAGGACATCTTAATAGGATTAGTTGGTAAGCCTCTCCTCCACGAAACAACAACAGATATTGACCATCGACTAATAGACTTTGCAGCAACTCGAAATAAGGTGATAAGAAGCACTAGATTGCCAAGGCTATGTATCCAAAAAGTAACTTGGACTTGGTGCTCTCCAGAAGCTCGATCAATAGTGCTAATCGAAGCAAAGGAAGAAATTAATTCCGGACAAGCCTTTCCTATCGATGAACACCAGTTGCAAAGCTGCTGCTCTAGAAAATTACTGCTTCATTGGTTTGGCGAAACAAATTCGTAAGACATAGAGCATTTCGCCGTTAAGCTGCGCCGAGCGTTCAACGAAAATTACAAATGTGTATAGGATGGATATTTGGTCCTTTTTACAAGTAGGGTGAATGGGGGAAATATTGGCCTTAAACTCTAATGGATGTACTAAGATGTAATTCAGAAAGTCAAAAGAAGTCGACTACCATGTTTTCGCCAAGAGAGTCTTCGAATCCCAGTCCCCATGTTCGATACAGCAAGGAAAGTCAAACCTCCACTTTCAAGACGAGGATGGCAAAGAACTTAGCCTAGATGACTGGAAGCAGCATGCTCCGGATCATGGATGGAAAGCCACCGTGTCTATGTTATCAAATAAAACTTAAATCGCCACCTTCCTCAAGATAACCTCTATCTTTCCAAAACTTGGTTTTATATATAAGGAAATCACACATATCGATACCTTCCCGTATGAATGTATTAAGCGATATTTTATAAATTGTTCAGGAAACGAAAAAACGTCTCATTTAGTTATTGTTTTGTGTATTTTATTGGATGAAACAAATTTAAAAATGTCGTTTAATACATTCTTGCGGGAAGGTATCGATATGTAATTAAATAGCATACACAAAATGTTTTCCTTCGAAAATTCTGTAGAATTACTCGTACTGAAATTACTAGTTTAAGTAATGTTTGTCCTTAAGTGGGCTTAAGGTCAATTTTTGTTAATATTTTTGTTTTTTATGTTGTGACGTTTCGGATATGGTTACACCCTTGCCCACTTAAGAACAAACATTATTCACATAATTAAAAAAAGGTCACGGAGAAATATTTACTGGTTTAAGGTTCAAATTTGAAAAAAAAACTCCGATAGTTTTAAAAAACTAAAATCTTGGTGGTAGGTGTAAGAAAAAAGCCACCATTTTGTAAAAGTGTTTTCGTTTTCATTTCAAAACTCCATCGAACTTCATTTCACAACAAAATGGCCAAAGAAAGACTTTTAGAATACACTGGATAGCATCAGCAATTGAAGATGACAGATGCTTTTCACAAAAAAAAAATAGTTTGACACGATACAGAGGAAAACAAATGTGACTCTGGTTTTATTATTTGTAAATATAAATATTTATTTAATAAATAAATTAAAAACAAACCCTTTATTTCTTGAAAAACATAATGTAGGAATTCATTTGGTAAAAATCGTTGCATCTTGCATGTATTTCAGGTTTAATACAGTTGTTTTAAGAATCGGAAGCAGATTTCAAAAAGTTATCAACCAACTTTGTAGAGCTAGCTAACTAGAGAATTCGGAATTATTACTCTACTACCTACAACACCTAATCGTGAATTTCAGTAATACCTTTGTATAGATGACTTATAGTACTCTCATGAAAACGAACGATTGGGGCGACATCTTAAGCATAGCGACAATAGGTACTTCTTAGATTTGTCTCTGCCAAATTCAAAAATACGAAATTCTCTTTTTTACTACTTGTTTTGTATCTTATCCTACTCTCCACTCTAAAATCGTGTGCATATTTCAGCGCCACCACCAGGATAGCGTTGGCAACACAAAATCACGCTCCATGATAATTCTATAGGTTATATATAGAAAGGCAATACATATGTGCATCAATCAACTAAATTTGCAATTTACTTCCGGTCTATACCAAATGTTTTTACCTTTTGTTATTGGAGTCAAATAATCTTCTTTTTTTTTGCTTTTTGCTCTAACACGCTACGGACGGTCAGCAGGCATTAACTAATGCATTGTTTGCCCTTTGTACGAGAATATGTGTAAGTCTTTCACTAAATTTCGATGTAGGGTCCGTCTGGTGATGTCCAATTGCGTGGCTCATCGTCTTATTTATGTTTCTTCATTCTCAGCGACATCGGCAGCCACAGCCCTGATATTCTTGGCCTAACGACCTGTCTGATGGTGGCCACGCCCTGAATGGTCACCTGTGGTTCCAGACTATTCGAGTAGAATAGCTAAGCGCTGGAATATTTCACGCTGCACTTACACCACCAATCGATTATTGGTAAAAAAATCAACACAATTATTCATGCTCTATGCGGAGTATAGCGATTCATTGCTTGTCTGTTTGTAAACTGCAGCTGTCTAATTCACAAATGTCAAATATGATTGACGTACGACGTAGGGTGATTAATGTTGCGCTACCATGTATGTACCTACAAACAATTTTTTTTAAGTAAAAAATTAAAACATTTTGAAGAAAAAATTTTAGTAAGCAAATTTTAAATTTGTATCATTCTGCAAATAAAAATTAAATTTTCAAAAACATAATTTTTTTTTAAACTCCCAAAATTGTAAAAGAAATTTCATTAAAATTCGTTATGCCGATACTGTGAAAGTAAAAATTCGAAAAAAGTAGTTCTATTATAGGTACAGTCAAAAAAGTCGTAATTTACTTTTTTTTTATTGAATTATAAAAAATAAATAAATTAAATGCCATGACGGTTCATAGAGAGCCTTAGCCTAGTGACTTATATTTGTCAACCATTTCTCTGTGCATGTTTGGATAAATGGAGTGGACCTAAAATTTTTCTGCGAATTCCGAACGTCTAATGAGCAGCACTTTTCATGATAAGAGATAGATACTCTTGGAGAATTTGTCAATTAATCGCAAGAGGTAATACATCCCTGAAAATCATTTTTTAGCGGCTGAAAAGCGGTTTTTGAAAAAAAAAAAAAATATTTTCTAAAATTCCGAAGAGAATTGTATTACAGGTACCGTTATTTTTGGTCTTAAAAAATATGAAAAAAACCGAATTAAAAAATGTTATTTACCGGATTTAAAGAAAATGGGCTGAGAATGTTAGGTGTATGGCTTAACTTGCCATATGGTACCCAGAGGCGGCGTAAGGCGTGGGCGGTGTGGGCCTCGCAGTGCAAAGGGCCTTGCGCCTGTCAATGAAATAATCGATATTTTTGATAAACTACTTATGTATGTCGATTTCCTTTACACTCTAGGGATTTCGATCCCGTGTCAAATTTTTTTTGTGGTGTGCGTATTTCGTATACATGTAAATCCCTCCTCAAATACCGATTTGTGTTTACGTTAGAAATATAGCGTATTAGTCGATCAACAATTCCTAAAGCATGCTTGGGAACCATTGAAACCTCATACCATATTATCAATGATGCTTTTCGAAGTAAGTCAGCTTCTTTTAAAAACGGTGTAATAGATGGTACTGAAGTTTAAACAATAGTAACAGGTAAATTGAAAAGGGAGTGAGAAGTTCTGCCACCCGGCAATAAATTAGACGCTATTCCTGTCCATGCAACAGGTAAGACAACCTTATCTTCTCCTCGTAAGATGTTACATAAAGTTCTATAGAGAAATGTTTTTCCGGTACCACCTGGTCCATCGATGAAAACTAATAGCTGTATTTCATTTGTAACTATCTGCAAAATGTCATCTGCAATTCGTTGTTGCTCGTTGTGCAATATGGCTTATGCTTCTATTACCTTTTGATGTTCTTCCTGTCTGATATATCTTTTGTCACCAAGATGGAAATCGCATTCGGCTAGTTTTGGCAATCTGAAATCTTCACAATGGCGGCCGTGTTGTTTAACAAGTTCTTTCAAATAATGTAAAGCATAGTTTTTGCTAGTTTCAACATCATAAGCTCTGCAGAAGTCCTAGGATAGTTAGTTGTGGAATATTTCCCAAAGCTGAGGAATATTTGTTGGCGTACAAATTCACGCAATCTAGTGATACCTAATAAATGAATTCGGCTTTTTATAATGAGAAAAAAGATTGCAAACAACAGAAGTAGGTAACAAATATATTCTTCCACCTCTCAGTCAATGTGCAAGCGAAAAAAGAGGATTATACATTACAAAAGTAATAATTAATGTTTCTTTCATTCATGCATGGTGTAACTAAAGAATGTTTCTCCCGCACTCACTCAAGGTGCAGAGAAAAGAGGACAATTTTAAATTACAGAAATTCTACATATTTGTTCACTTTTCCTCATTCAATGGGTTAAAAGTGAGGCATTCTTTATGTCAATTTATTCATTTATTGAATTATTTGAAATTGCCGAAATTAAAAAAAAATTATGTGTTGTAACATAAAGTTTTTGTGCAATGTCATACTCATGAGTATGTGTGAAATCCTATTCAGTGATAGCTAACTTAGTGGATTTGACTATTTTATAAGTGAGAAAAAAGGAGTTTGACAACAGAAATAATATACATTACATATATGTATATATGATTGACATATATTATACATTTTTTTTAATTAAGAAAATAAGCAAAAAAATAGTAGTTCTCCCATTTTTGATATATTAAATTAATTTTTTATTTTTTAAATCCAAACTTTTTTTTTCGAAAATTTTTCTCTACAATATTATTTCAAAATCAAAACAGCCGCTGATAAAAAATTTTGATTGATATCGGTTGAGCCGTTAATGAGAGACTCAAAAAACAAAAAAAAGTTTAGTTTTAGTTTATTTTAAGTAGTTGTAGGTAGTTTTAATTAGTTTTACTTTAGTTTGTAAGTTTTATATAAAAAATTTCAAAAAAAGTTACAGAATCCGAGTTTTTCTTAATTTTCTCGAGACAAAAAAAATATATATACATATATGTACATACATAGTTTTTTTTTATATAAGAAATTTCTCTAAAATTTTTCAAGCAAAAAATGTGGGATGCGAATCTTAAGTATTAAATAATATTGATTTTAGGAAATAATTTCAAAAAATTATCGTTCATAGGTTTTGAAGACATTGTTTAAAAAAAAAAAAATTTTTTTCAAAAAAACCCAACAAATAATTTTTCGAATATTTTTGTATACAATATTATTTTAAACTTAAGGGGACTCCTGCTGAAAATTTTGGGTTAAAATTCTTAGAGCCGTTAATGAGAAAGTCGAAAATAAAAAAAAACGGGTCTATGGTAGGTACCCCTAATAACATTTTGCCACAAAATTTTGCTTAACCAAAATGTAGCTTATGTTCATAATATCACACCTAATTTTTTTTATCAAAATCGTTAGAGCCGTTTTCAAGATAAATAAGATTTCGCATTACGGGTGTATGGGGGGTACCGTTAGTTTTGGAGCTAAAAAAAAATTTCAATTTCTCCTCTAAGGAATCACCGAAGACCCTTAACTACCGAGTTTGAAGAAAATACCTCCGGTAGCTTAGGCTGTAATTCGAGGTACAGACATACAGACATACAGACATACAGAAAGACGGAATTGTCGGACCCACTTTTTTCGACTTCGCTATCATCGTAATGTCAACTTTGATCAAAATCTCGAGTTCGATTTTTTTTCCAAATGCAGAACTTGCCCTATATCGCAAGTAAAAATGTTACAACCGTCCACCACTTATTTTTTTATATGAAAAATTAAATTAAAAAGAAACTACACTCTTCGCCAAAAGTGTTAGGCACCCTATATTTTACGCTCTATTCTCTTGGAGAATGAATTGTTCGCGTTGTGCCGTGCTAAATGCCTTAGATCGGTTGCGGAAAACTGGATCCCATCTAAATCGTAAAAAATCCGGCAGGAAAAAAGTAACCACGGTAAGAGGAGATCGGTTTTTAATACGAACCTCTATAAAATAAAATGCACGACTGGGTCGCACGAACTTGCTCCTATGTAATCGACTAGGAATTTTAAAAACGAATGTTATTAGAGAAAACTGTTCATAAGGATACAATTAATTTTAAAATTCTTTTAATAGTAAGAGACAAAAACAGAATGCTATGCAAATATGAATTTATGCAAGATCAAAAATTATAAGTCCTTGTAGTGGTTTCTTTAAAAGAAGCTTTTATATACAAACTTTTTAAAAGCTTTTTAAGAAAAAATTTTGGTACGCCAATTTTAAGTTTTTATTATTGTTCGAATAAAAATTAAATTTACGAAAAGAAATATTGACCCCTTTCGGAGAAATCGAATTTTCAAAAAAAATAGATTTTTTTTTTTTTCAAAAATTCAAAAAATATTTATTTTAAAGTTTAAAGCAATGTGTTTTAGACTTTTTAGAAGGTTTACTATAAAAATTTTCATTAAGATCCGTTATGTGGATAATGAGAAATTAAAAATTCGAAAAAAAGGTTCTATGGTAGGTACAAGCTGTAATATCTTAATTTAAATTTTTTTTATTAAATTAAAGATCGTAAAAATTAATTGAAAGAAAAAAATTTTTATCAAAATTCTAGGTGCCGTTTTCGAGAAAAATTCGATTTTTGAAAACCATTTTTTTTAATTTTTTAGCATTTGTATGGTAGGTACTCGTACCTTTATTTTTAGGTAAAATAAAAAATTTTTTCTCACATTTTGTAGATTATATTGAGAAACTTTTATTTATCAAGTTTAAAAAAAATCTAGCATCGGGTTTTCGAAATATTGAGTTTTGAAAAAAAAATTTTGAAGTTTTTTTTAAAAATCCTATTTTTGGGGAGCTTTGGCAAAAAAAAAATGATCAAAATCGGATGAACCGTTCTTGAGAAAATCAAAAACAAAAAAAAAGGTTCCATGGGGGGTACCCTCAATAAACATTTTTCGGAAAATTTTTTTCAACCATTACCTAGCTTTAATTAAATGAAATTTGTCTGTATTTTTATTTTTTAAATCTGTCGAACAGTTTTTGAAAAAAAAAAAGTTTATAAAAACATCAAATGAGCAGCCAGTTGCTGACATAACACAACGTTGTGGGAAACAGATTTCGGCTAGAACCGTTAGAAGGAGACTCGGAGAAGTTGGATTGAAAGGTTGCAAGCTTGCAAGGCAAGGAAAAAGCCACGGCTCTCAGAAAAAAAGAGAAAGTTGCGGCTAGAATGGGCAAAAATATATCAAAACTTTACTGAAGAAGATTGGAGTAACGTTTTGTGGTCAGATGAATTAAAATTTGAAGTAAGCATTATAATGATAATGAAGCTCCGAACTCGGAAACTTTAAAAACTGTTTTAAATTGCCATCCACTTAATTATCTTGAGCTTTTGAAAAAGATTATTTTTTTTTATTTTTACAGGTGTTTGGAAACCCTGGTGTAACCTTTGTGAGGCGGCGAGTTGGTGAGGAATACAACCCAGAATGTGTAGTTCCAACCGTTAAATACGGAGGAGGAAGCATTATGATCTGGAGTTGCATGGCTGCGGACGGAGTGGGCAAAATGTACATTTGTGAGGGTCGCATGGACTCAAAAAAATACATTAATTTGATGGAAAACATGCTGATGCCATCCTTCCAGCATATTTTTGGTGATACAAATAATGCGGGTCGAGTTGTTTCAGCAAGACAATGCACCCTGTCACAAGTCCGCCCTCTCAATGAAGTGGTTTGCTGAAAATGCCATTGACCTGCTTCCATGGCCTGCCCAGGCCACAGATCTGAACCCAATTGAGCATCTATGGGGAATTTTAAAGCGTAAAGTCCGACAATACCCAACAACATCAAAAGAGATGCTCAAAAATGTTCTTGAGCAAGAGTGGCTCAAAATAAGTTCTGACGAATGCCGTGAGCTCGTAAGCTCTATGCCCAAACGAATAGCAGCAGTCATAAAAGCGAGGGGTGGCCATACAAAATATTAAATTTTCTTTAATAAAAAAAAATTTACAACATTTCTGCATACTTGTTTTTTTTTAATTTTACTTGGTTTTAAAATTATGGCATTTTTTCGGGGTGCCTAATACATTTGGCCAAGACTTTATAATGCAAATCAGAAAATCATGTTCTCTATTTCATTAAGAACAAAATGAACTTCGATTAAGGTGCTTTCACTTAATTTATAATTTATTCTTTCAAGAAATATGAAACAAAACTCACCAAAGAAAAAAAATCGTTTGTAATTGAATTTCACGTTTTAAATTTTATTTGGCTCAATTCAGTGTTTTGACATTTGGTTTTTTGTGGGTGCATTCAGGACTTAATTGTGAAGAAATCTGCATTTAAAAATGAATGCATACAGCTCAATTTTTTCGTAAAAATTGAATGTTACAACCGACCCACTGTTACTTTCGTACTCACTCTCCCCTACCCTTAATGGCATTTTGTAGTACCAAGTTTGCAGAAAATTCTTTAGTGGTTTAGGCTATATGCGAAGTTGCAGACATGCTGACATACAGACAGACGTTATTGCGGGTCCCACCTAATGTCAAATTTCGGGCTCGATTTTTTCCAAATACCTTGAGTATATGTATGTATATTGCAAATTAATAATTAGTGTTAAATAAATAATAAAATACATAAATATGTATACTTTTTACATCTTACATTTTTGTACATTCAGTCAGAGGGACGAAATTGTATTTATCTAATAATTAAATTTAAAAATTCTTAACATTTTAAATCGCGAGTAGCAAATGGTGTTTTTTTTTCTAATTCATTTTAAAACTGACATACTTGTAGATTCTCCGTGGATTTTATTTCAATTTTGTTTAATTGAACCCTAATATTTACAATTAGATTAAAATTAATTTACTACTAATTAGGATTCATTAAATTTAATATTTGATGTCACGTGGCACGTACGAGTAGATATACATATATGGGGGCCTCACGTTCCACATTCAAGTTTTAAATTAAAAATCAAAAGATATACATACATGAGAGCTTAATATTAAAAGTCCTTTTACTTTCGTCCTCGGGTTGTTTAGTGGTAGTTTTGGTATAGTTTTGGGTTGCGTTGGCGTTTAGTAGCGGTGATAGGCTGACTCTGGGTCAGCATTAAATCAAACTGTTTCCTCATTTGTAAATTGCTTTAATATTATCCAGGGTTCCAATTAGACTTTGGGTGGGGGTGTTGTTGTTGGTTGGTCATTCTTCTAATTAGCACATTGCTGTACGTTAACAAAAACCTTATTTGCTGCAAAAAGTAGGTAGACATGACGTGAGAATGGATTCCAAGCATTTTCCTTTCAAAAACTTGAAGCTCCTTCATGGATGTCTTGGAGGTAGTGTACCAAACTGGAAAGCTTTGTGCTGATCACTGGCTTCTGGAGTATCTTGTTGATCAACCTCTTTGTCAGTTGGCTGCTTCCGTTTTTTTTCTCAACAATGAGCGAAGACGATGGAATGCCCAGCTGGATTTTTTTAGCACATTTCTTTGTTGTTGATTGAATTACGGAAGTGAATCCGCAGGTATACTTCACTTTGCATTTGGCTGATATTGTAGATCCATCAGGGTGTTTCAAAATAAGGTTTATCCAATTTGCTGCTATTTAGCTGCTTCTGGCCGTTGAAGGTCTCCTAAAGCAGAGAAGATCCGATTTCAAGATGTTGATTCGGATACCTTGTTTTTGTAGAGCTCGAAGAGTCTGTGGATGTGAGTTTCAACTTGCTGAAAAAGCTACACATATAAGCGGTGAAGTGTTTTTTTTTCCATCAATTCAGAATTGTTGCAAAATGTTTAACCGTATTCTGCTTGACTTATCCCAGCACCTAAAGTTCTCCACTCTCTAAGTTAGAACAGTTTTGTGGATTACTGAATATCACTGTTTGAATAATATTTTATCCAAAATTTGATAATGGAACTATTTCTAGCCTTCCACTGGCCATTGCTTGTTTATTTAATATCCATTTTGTCTGTAGCTATCTCAACCCTAAAGTGTTATCATCATTTCTTAACGAAGATTTTTTATTTGCATTTCAGAAAAAAATGCGATATGGATCGAGAACGAGAAAGAGACGTGAAATCCATCGAACCCCGAGATCTCTCATCCACCGGAAGAATATTTGCCAGGAATGATATAAAAATCAGGTTTGTACAGAATAAGTTCTAAATTATGTTAAGAAAAGTTAGACTAACTATAATTTTCATCTAGTGCATCTCCAACTGTCTCACCGACGATCTCGAACTCATCTTCACCAACACCAACCCCACCGGCCAGTTCATCAGTACCACCAGTTGGAGTTGGCGGTGGTGGTGGTGGAGGTGGTGGAAGCAGTAGTACCTCTTCTGGAGCTACCTCCTATCTGCACACGAATCATAAGCCCATCACTGGAATTCCATGTGTAGCAGCAGCATCACGGTACACAGCCCCAGTTCATATTGACGTAGGTGGAACCATATACACCAGTTCCCTAGAGACTCTAACCAAATATCCAGACTCCAAACTGGCCCGGCTATTCAATGGGTCTATACCAATTGTACTGGATTCATTGAAACAGCACTACTTTATCGACCGTGATGGTGGGATGTTCAGGCATGTTCTGAATTTCATGAGGAATTCAAGGCTGTTGATAGCTGATGACTTTCCCGACTTGGAGCTTCTGCTGGAAGAGGCAAAGTACTTCGAAATCGAACGTAAGTTGGCACAGTTTTTTTGTTTTGATCAGACCTAATCTCACAAAATTGTGTATTTTTTCTAATAGCAATGATAAAACAGCTGGAGACCATGCGGAAGGACCGAGTTCGAAATGGCAACTATCTGATATCGCCTCCACCACCAGCCAGAATAAAATCATCCCCCCGGATCGGTTCGACGGAATACAACTTTGAAGTAGTTGCCCTGCACATTTCGCCAGACCTCGGTGAACGCATAATGCTATCAGCCGAACGGTCTCTCCTAGATGAGGTCTTCCCCGAAGTCAATCAAGGCACTCAGACTAGCAGAACTGGGGTATCCTGGAACCAGGGTGATTGGCGACAAATCATCCGCTTTCCACTTAACGGTTATTGCAAACTGAATTCCGTGCAGGTGCTAACAAGGTTGCTGAACGCTGGCTTTTCCATCGAAGCTAGTACTGGTGGTGGAGTTGAAGGACAGCAATTTTCCGAGTATCTACTGGTGCGGCGGATTCCTATGTGATAGTGCCTCTGTGCGGGGTGTTTTGAGGTTCGTTGAGTTGCGGCTCCAAGCTAGCAGCTCGCTGACGCGAAGTCTACAGCCTCTTAAATTAATAAAATAGAATTTTGTATTAAGTTATAAGAACTTTTCAATTTTGAGGTTTTATTTGTTGTCATCTGAAGAATTTGTTTTAATTTTTCTTTTCTTTTTTTTGACTAAAGTATGATAAGTAGATAAAAATTTAAGTAAATTAAACGAAAGCAAAAATAGCTTCTAGATGATACGAATTTTAAGGTAAGATGCAATTTAGATTGAAGTCATCATAAACAGTGTAATCTTTGGAAAAGAACTGATTAATTATTTTAGTTTTTAAATTTATCATAAATAAATAAATAAAAATGTAAAATGTATTAAGACACGATACAAATCTATGTCCTGATATCATTTTACGTTCTTTGCAACAAGATAAAAGTTGATGTTTCATTCGAAAATGTAATTATTGATTATTGGAATAAAAAATGATATCGAGTTTTGTATAACCATTCAATCACTGCAAATATCAACATCATACCGATATCACAATGCGATATCGCTGACATAAAAAAAAAAAATGAGAATAAAATAATTTAAATCTAGGCAAAATAAAAATACTTGTAAAGTGAATACATAAGAAGATTACTTGTTTTATTTGACTTCGTCAGCTTTTATTGTGAAATCCTATCTGTGTTATCAGATCAGGTCCGAATTTTGAGCGCATTTATGATTCAATGGGACCAATCTTCTTTTGCACTCGTGCTGTTCCAAGAGACCTTAAAGATCGTCATATACACAAATCCGCTGGCCCGGATAGTATCCCTCCATTGTTATGAAAAGGTGTTCTTCTTAGCTGGCGTAAATTTTTTTTCTGGCATCTGCAGGTCCCGTTCCAAATGGATGGAAAACTACATTTGTCCTTCCTCACACTCTATCGACCGATTGCACTTAGGTCCCTTCTTTTCAAGGCCATGCAAACGCCGATCAACTTTAAGCTTAAGAAATATCTTGAAGAACGAAAGCTTCTCAATGACCGGCAGTACGGATTTCCTAACAAAAGGTCCGCTGGGATTTATTGGTATACCTCACCATCGACCAGTGGAATAAATCTATACATCGTTTTGGTTAAAGTATGATTATTGCACTTGATATTTTTGACTAGGTCGTTTAGACTACTCGACTTTGCTATTGCTATTTGCTATTCAAACATGATCCAACCCAGAATCGGAATACGGCTTTTATCATTTTCACAGACAATTGTTAAAGCCATTAATTCTAGTGCATCATCCTCGAAATTGGTGCAGCAATGTGGAATAAACTTGCTATCCTCAATATCATTTACAATATCACTGTTATCTGGGTTCTGGGTCATTATAGCATTAGTGGGAGTTAACGGGCGGACGAGCTGGCCAGGCAAGGCTTAGCCCTTTATAACTCATTTACAAAAACAGTCAACATTCCGCCCGGAGTTATGAAGGTCAATATTCTATCAATTTTATTTTTAACGAATCAAACCGTAGATGGAACAGTTTAACTAACTGCAATATATCTAGAAAGGTTTGGTCAACCTATTTATAATAAATCCCAAACGCTTGATCTGATATGCAAAATTAGGCAAGACATAATAAGGATCGTAGCTAGGCATTGGTCACAACTTAAACTATAATGGCTGTGGGGTCTAGCGGGAAAAGGAAACAGTCTTCCATTTATACTGAAAATGCCTTGCTCTGGTTAAATTTAGAGCGCAGTCATTAGGAAGGGCATTTCTTGATGATAAATTTTCGGAAAGGAAGATCAAAGACTTGATCTCTCTTCTTATGGCTACGAAATGGCTCTATAGGACGAACTTCGGTTACTTCTGTGTCGTGTCCCCCGCTTGATTCTTTAAATCTTGAGCTAACGGACTGAGGGGTCTTAGGCTAGTCGCGCACTGTCAACTGTGATCGAAATCAAATAGTTTAATCACCAGTTGAAAGAGAACCGCGCACTGGCAACTCTTTACTCACGCTCACACTCTTTTCTCTCTTGCTCTTATAGAAAACAGCTCAACTGTTGCGAAGGCAATCGTTTAGTTTGTGTAAAACACAAACTTTTTAGTTGCTCGAATCGAGTTGCTCTAAGTGCGTGGTGTCCCATATAAGCCCATATGTTTCATTTTAGCAACTAAACAGTTGCGAAACTAAAAATTGAATGTGCGCGCCTGGCCTTACGGATATTTACGGTGTGGATGATCACTCAATCGGATAAGGTACTGTTTCAGCCCCAGTCAACAAGCTGCCTAGCTTGGCAAAGTGTACTTATAGATGGTGTCAGGTGAGTGTTAGAAGTCAAATTGAGTGAGCGATCGAAATTCAGAATGATTTTTTAATTTGGATCACTCACAATATTAGACATCAAAACCTACTAGATCTTTTCTTAATTTTTAACTCAATGACTCCCTGAGAATGTCCACAATTTGCCATATCAATTCCATCCACAGGTTCACACGCTAATTTGACAACAGGCCACCTACCTATCCTGGCATCAAGCTCTTTTATCGAAAATGTGTGCCTTGTTTCGATGACTCTTTTCTTCTATGGATTGGGAAATTCGAGTACCATTTCCAACCGTTCAATACAATAGTTCTGGATTTAAGTTTGATACTTACATAAAATAAATAAATGATAATGTGCCCCAAGGTTCTGTTTTGTCTCCTTTACTTTTTTTCCCATTTTAAGTAATGATCTTCTGTCTGAAACTTCTAACCAATTAAATTGTTTTGCTAACGATCGTACTTTTTACATTCGTTCAAAGATTTATGCCCCTGTCTTTCAGTTGTTGAACTCCAACGGCAACGTATGGTAACTCATAAAATTCTGATCTTGAAAGCATTGTCCAATTTTAATGTTTCCAAAATTTAATCCTGCCTATCTCTCGTCGGTAAAGCGAGACCTAACCCCCTCCCCCCTTCTACGGCTTTTCTTGCCGACTTTTTTTTGACTTTTGCTTTTTATAAAATCACGATAGTGATATATACACCACACTTGTGCGTGGTGTAACGACACCAGTGTAGCATTCCGCTATACACGCCACACTGATTCGTGTACATTTCAGTTGTGCAAAAGATTTTAAAAAGGAAAGATCTTACCACGAGTACCACTTAAGCAAATTTTAAAATTGCGACGCTTTTCACTGCTGCAGCTGAATAGTAAATGTGCGTGCACATCCCCATACCCATACACCGATGGAGACACCGACATCAAAAATTTTTGATTATATTTGCTGGGTGTCCAACACCTAAAGTGCGCGCGCAGGTGTGGTATGTAAGGGCTGCTTAAAAAAATGCTGATAAGGCTCGCTTAAAAAGTTTATATCTTGAGTTCTATTAATTGGAGGCTTAGGGAAAAATACAGGGCATCATTTCCTGTTTCTAATTAAGGCATTGAAGTCTTTATACCCCTGACACGAAAATAGAAAAAACCGCTATGTTTAACCCCTGCCTAATTCTTTCTCGATGTACAATGGACCTACAACAAACCAACGAAGTGTACGACGGAATTCTTTTAGACTTCCCCATCATCGTATGTTTTCTTTGACCACTTTGCGAGCGTTACAAGTAAAATAATCGTAAATGAAGTTTCAATAACTGGACTTTGAGCAAGTGTTGCATATGCCTTACAAAATGTGATTGATTGATATTTATTGTAGCACACTATTCATTCTTTCTTTACAAAATGGCGGTATTGGACAATTTACATAGGTATGGTAATATTCTACCTTAATAATGTCAATAGGTGCGTTTTATTATTCACAAATCTATCTGGATCCGGATCTGGATTAAGTTTTAACATGTATTACAAAAACAATTTGGGATCCTGTTTTCTATCGGGATCTATTTCAAAGATCCAAAAATTAGTTATTACAGTGGCGAGTAGATGGCTTTTTATGGTAAGGTAGTGTAAACTACAGTGTAAAGAAAAGAGGCAAGAAATAATTTAAAATTTACAAATCCAAGGATAAAAAGAGACGGGCTTATAACACTGCTGTCACTAAGATCCGTATCGTTTTATTTTCAAGGGAAGATCCAGATCCGGATCAAGATAGATTTGTGAATAATAAAACGCACCTAATAATAAATTTTAGTTGTGAAAAACTTCTTTCAAAAATAGCCTTACAAAATGTAATACATAGAAAAAGAATATTTCTACAAACTAGTAACACCTATAAGCGAATTTAAGTAATACTCTTATTTTCATACTTTTAGCAAGGAATGTAGTCAACCTACCTAGTTTAAGACATTATACGGCTCAAACAACAAATAATATAAATATGAGTGAATTCATACGACAAGGTGTTGCTCATTATTTAGTGGTAATAGAATTTAAAAAAAAATAAACTTGGCATTACTTCCCTAAACAAACATTCATGGACTCGAACCATTCGCCTTCGCACTGCCCCATCTATTTAAATCATTTTAAATCACAAGGAAGCTACATTATCATACAGGAATACGAAGTATTAAAAACATGGATGAGGTTGCTGTCAATACTATTTACAGGGTAAGGCAGTGTATGCTGAGCAAAAATGTTACTGTAATCAAGATGGCGATAACTCCCGCTTCCGCTTTTTAAAAACAAATAATTATTAGATTTTCGAATAGTGTATGCGCTATAAAAAATGTTTTAGTTAAAGTTTTAAAAGCACGATGGCGCTCGTGTTATAACTTATGGCATTAATTAAAGACTTTTTCTTTTGTTATCAGTCTTTCTCTTTACTGTTTAACAACAGTTCTCTGAAATGTTGTTTTTATTTGGTAATTCGGAATCTCTCCGGTCCGGAATCCCAACTGAACATTTTCTTTTTATTCTGATGATTCTGAAGTTTTTGTTATTGTACATGTGAAACATCAAATGTACATAGTAATGAAAATCAAGAAAAATGTTTGTTGAAAGATACACTTCGCACAATTAGGATACGAAAAATCACAGCTGTTGAGTTTGACTTTTACGTATATGAATTAGAACTGTCATTGTTTCCTAAGTGAACACTTTGAGAAGAGTTCGGGAAGCTTCCGGATTTCCAAATAAAAACGACATATAAGTAAACGGAGATTTTTAGACGTTTGTAAATGTCAAAGAATAATATGAAGTCAGAACGATATTAAAAAAAATAAAATGCACGACTGGGTCGCACGAACTTGCGCCTATGTAATAGACTAGGAATTTTAAAACCGAAAGTTATTAAACAAAACTGTTCATAAGGATTAAATGATTTTTTTAAACTCTTCTAGTAGTAAGAGATTAAAACAGAATGCTATGCAAATATGAATTTATGCAAGAACATCAAAAATAAGCTTTTATGTACAAAATTTTTAAAACATTTTTAAGAAAAAATTTGACTACGCCAACTTTAAGTTTTAATTATTGTACGAATAAGAGTTACATTTCCAAGACAAATATTAAGCAGTTCTAGAGATATCGAATTTTCCAAAAAAACGACTTTTCTTCCAAAAATTAAAAAAAAATTTTCATTTTGAAATGCAATGTTTTTTAAACTTTTTAAGAGCTTCTTTAAAAAAATTTTTATTAAAATCCGTTATGCCGATAATGAGAAATTCAAAATTCGAAAAAAATCGTTCTATGGTAGGTACAGTCAGTAATATCTAGATTAAATTTTTTTTTTATTAAATTATAGACCGTAAAAATTAATCAAAAGAAAAACATTTTTAGCAAAATTCTCGGAACAGTTTTCGAGGAAAATACGATTTTCGAAAACCATTTTTTAATATTTGTATGGAAGGTATCGTTAGTTTTCGATAAAACAAATCTTTTTTTCTCAAATCTTGTAGATTATGCTAGGAAACTTTTATTTGTCAAGTTTGAAAAAAATTGACCATGGGGCTTTCGAAATATTGAGTTTCCAAAAAAAATTTTGATTTTTTTTTTAAATCCAAAAAATAAAAAATTGAAAATTTGAATATGTAATAATTTTTAAACTTTGAAGGAGCTTTAGCATAAAAAAAATGGTTTAAATCGGCTGTACCGTTTTCGAGAAAATCAAAAAAAAATGAACCCAGGGGGCTACCAAAAATAACAGTTTTTTGGAAATTTTTTTCAACCATTAACTAAATGAAATTTTGTAATTTTTTTTTAAAAATTCTGTGGGACAGTTTTTGAGAAAAAAAAAATATTTATAAAATTTAGAAAAAACCGTATGGTAGGTATCGTTATTTTTGGTCTTAAAAAAAAAAGAAAAAAAAACGTGTGGGGGGAAAAAATCAAAACCTATATTTACCAAGTTTGAAGAAAAGCGGCCAAGCCGTTTAGGCTGTAGTTGAACCGACAGACAGACAGAATTGCCAGATCAACTTTTTTGGTCTTCGCTATCATTGTAATGTCAACTTTGATCAAAATCTCGAGTTCGATTTTTTTTCCGAATACCTAACTTGCCTCATAGTACCTATTAGTCGCAAGTAAAAATACTAAAGGTATTTAAACTTTAATAAAATGGCGGAGAAAGTATGATGCTTAATTGTATTTAAATCTGCAAATTCGTCTAGTATTATATTATACAATTTTTACATTAAATAAACTTGAACCCAAGAAAACACTGAACCTAATGGAGAAATAAAACATGGAATTATGTTTTTAATGTCCATGAAACTAGCTTAATTTGAAAGATAATAATTATGTATTATGTTATTATTGCTTAGAGGTATCATCATAAAGAAAAGTTTTGCGAAATCGATCCACATCCACAGTAACGATGTTTTTTAAGACAATAAAATAGGAATTGTGACTTAATTTAACATTTTTGTTATTGAATTATTGTAGACTGTTTTCCGGAAAAATACGATTTTTAAAAAACATTTTTTAACATTTGTACCGATATGGTGGGTACAGTTATTTCGAGATAAATTAAAAAAAGAATAACAAGATTTAAAAAAAAATGAGAATGTGATTTTCGAAATTATGAAGTTTTCAAAACAAAAAATTTTTAAATTTGAATATTGTGCAGTTGGATCTTACAATTTCTATAATGGGGAATAAGTAACCTTCGACGAGATTTTGGCGGACAGTAGTGGCGATTTTGTTTTGGTGACACCTTCAATTTCTGTTGTTTATTATTCAGTTACTGATGTCAAATCACCACGAGTACGTCCAAATGATATAACTTTATTACCAAAACGTTATTATCAATCAAAATGAGTGTTTGTTAGTGCACACGTTGCGTGCGTTGCGCCCATTTTACGGTAAACGAGCTGGCCCTTCACAGTCGACTCTTCAACGTTTGGTGGCCAAATTGCAGACGACCAGTCCACATACGGCGGCGGTCAAGGGAACGTACGGCGTTTATACAGCAGAACCCAAGACAGCCAATTCCTTGCCGTGCACAAGAATACGCCCTTTCGAAGACTTAAACTTGGCGAATTTTGCATCTGAACCTGGGCCTGTACCAGTCCGAGATCCAACTGACCCAGAAGCTCAAAATTCATGACAATAGAAAACATCGTTTGTTCGTTGAATGGTATTTGGGTAGTTTGGAAGAGGACCCCAAAGCTTGTTTCATTGTTTTTCAACATCTACCCGCTACCCGCTGCTATTGAAAAACCCTTCAGAATGAGGTTAAGGCTGTTGTTTCAATATTTTCGAGTAATGCTTATGCGCCATTTTGCCGTCCATACTGTCGCCAGCTCCCATAATAGGTATGAAGAAGTGAAAGTGTTTACTTTTTTCAACTCCTGTCTGCCGCTCACTTACGTTGATATGTATGTCTACGTATAGGTATAGGTAGTGTACGAAGGTTCTTATCTCGAAGCAAAACAAGTCTCAAATTAGCTCTATCAATAAGTTTCAATCTGCCTTTAACGCACTGTGTTTATTCACATCCTCACATCAGAGTTTGTTGGTCTTATTTGTTAAACCTTCCCCTCTCACCCCTCGAATTGAGTCTTTTACTTCGCAAACGTTATAGTCGATGTTTGCGTATGTGTTTCTTTAATAATCAACCCATCCATCTAACTTAACAGGAGTTAGTATTTAGTTTTTTTTTTGTATTCAGTTTTCTAACATGCCCCAAGACCATTCCATTCCAAAATAAAAATCGAAAGACGACGACAACGACAATGAGGACGAGAGCGAGGACTTGGACGAAAATATACACAACACCAGGACGAATGAACTATGTATTTTCGCTTACAGTCGTAATGGTCATTTATCTTTCGGTTGTAAGTTTTTCTTTTCACCCTTCGGTTCCGTTGTTTTATTATTTTTTGTTGTTTTTGTTTTATTATTTTTGTAATGGGGGGAGGGGATTTTGGCGACGAGTGCTGTTTTGAATTTGCAAAGAGGCAACATAACATCGTTTTCGCCTTAACATTGGACGGAGCCAAGGACGTGTCTTCAATTTTATGTCCTTTTTCGGTGTTTATGTTGAAATATGGTGAGACTGCTAGGCTGCTGTGTGGACGAAGAAGGAAGAACACAATACACGCTGGATATGCGAACTCGAAGATGTTTGTTTGGGTTGATGATGATGGGCGATGAGGTGGACTGAACGATATATGGATGGAGTTCCTCATCCAGCTGTCAGTTCTGATGTACTTCGTTATCCAGGAACAAAGAGACCAAGCTAACTCAGCCCCGGTGGCTCATGGTTCCAGGGAAGAGGATAAGTGAGTTGTTTGTTATTCTTATTTCTGTTATTTTTTTTTTGTGTCTGATATGGCACTATGGCAGGTAGGTAATAGAAATTTAGGTGTGTGGGTTGGTAGGCATACATTTGATAAACGAGCCGGCAATAAGTTTCAGACGGCTTTTCGTCGGCTATTTAGGGCGTTGAGACAGTTTTTTTTATTATAATTTAACTAAATTACGTTGACATATATAATTTGGAACTGTACTATATAGGTAGGTATAGGCTTATAGATATGTAGGTATCTTATACAGGTACTTAACTCATATTCCTGGCTTTTTTTGTTTGTCATAGGTACCTACATATATCATTCACAAAATAGTCTTCCCAAACTAAATGGGAGTTACATGTTGGATAGTCTACCAGTGAATATACCTACCTACCCATATAAATATATAATGTATATAAATAGGAAGGCCAATCCATGAGAGACTTTAGTCTTGAAAAACTTGAAAAAATATTGGTAGGTACCTTATACAATGAGATACTCGTATAATCATTCCTAGAATTATTTTATTTTGAATTCAGGTGAACGGTATGTTGCAATGTATTTATATGAGTAAGCGACTCTTTCAAATTTGGATATTTCAAGCAGATGTATTCAAACAAATTCTGAAATAATCCTTGTTCTTTTTCTTTCTCCAAAATATAACTTCCACGCAAAAATAATTCGTTGACAAATTGTAGGTATAACCTCAATAATAGACCTAACGTAGTACCTATGTCTCTCTAAAGCTTTTGGATGTATCAACGTTTCAACACCGCCAGAGACTAGAGACTCTATTTAATTTTTCCTGCCACATCGCCATAGCTTGGATATGGGAAATGGATTTTTCTTGTTTTGGAAAAGCAGTTTTTGAATCAGTGGCATTAGGATATGATAGTTGATTTTTAAAGGTAGGGCATTGCCCCCTAATGCCCTCCCCTAGCTACGGCCATGGGTGAACCTCGGTGATATTAGCGTCGTTCTGTATTTTGTTAGCCAAGATGATGTCGCTAAAAATGATGTTTCAGAGAAATAGGGGTCCTCTTCCATATGCAGTTGTCTATTGAACTTTGAGCTCCTGGGCCAAATAAATATAATATAGGGGTTAAGGTTCAAGTCCTGACCTGAAAGTCAGATTTTTGACTGCCTCGAGTTCTCCTAAGCAATTTTCTAGGCCGATATAGAGCTCCTTTGATAAATAAGTGTTAATTTATTGCTTACTTAACTGCTCATCTTCAATTTACCTCCAAAAAATGGAAATTCGACTTTGAAGGCCCAACGCTTCTGTAGCAAAGTGGAGAAAACACGTAAACGAATACTCATTTTGAAAATAGTGGAATCAGGACATCGAATGTTGAATCTGGAAAAATTATTAAATTTTCTTGAGAATATTTCGAAATATATACACATTTTTTTTTAAGGATTAGTTTAATGTGTTGATAACCCCAAATGATTTGTATACCAAAAGGGGGATCCACTTGGAAGAACATACTCGACAATTTGAATTGAGGAAAGTAGAGCTAATTTTCGAATAATTTTGAAAATTATACCTAGTTAGTCAAGCTTTTATTTCTTTGTAATCAAAAATTCGCTATAAGTTTAACCTTTTTGTTACTTAGCTATACATGTAAAAGGTGGGCCAAATATAAGTTTCTTTTTAAAAATGCAATAAAATGAACAAAATTAAAATTTTCTCATGTATTACGGCTCAATAATTAGAAAGAATAAATATCCATTAATTATGAAACACAACGTCGTTCAAGTGGCTGCCTTGGCTGGCTTTGCAGTAGAGCTTTCTGTCACTCCAATTTTCGAAAACCTTGTTTATGGTTTAGGGCTGTAGCTCACGTATTGCTTGGATGATATTGGCCTTAAGTGCTTGAATAGTTTCCGGATCATTGAAATAACATCGCTCCTTCACGGTTCTCTACAAAAAGAAGTCCAAAAGGTTCGGATCGCAGCTCCAACGATTTGGGAACTTAGTGCGCAAAAGATTGATTGTGGCATGGGCTGTGTGGCATGGCGTGTTATCCTGCATGAACCAGAGGTCGTCAAAATCTATGCATGTCTTCAATTTCAGGTAAAAAAATTAGTTAACATGGCTCTGTAACGCCCAGCGTTAACCGAAACGTTGTTTCCAGCCTCATTTTCGAAGAAAAATGGTCCAATGATGCCACCACTCCACAATCCGCAAAAAACTGTCACCCTCTGTGGATGCATTGGCTTCGGGACAGTAATACGCAGGTTTTTGGAACCTCAGGTGCGGTAATTTTGTTTGTTTATATGAAGGTTTTTTATAATACAAACTCTATATACTACTGAAATAAATCAGCCAAGTAGAAGACTTAGCACTATTATTGGACTTGTTGAATTATTGATTCAAATTAGCTTTTTTGGCCTTTAGTCCACAAAAATTGGCGTTTCGTCCGGGTGATCTCACATGGACTCATCAGTTGACTTGTGAGGACCTTGTCAATACGCAATTTTTGTAATTTTGTTTGTTAACGTAGCCACCGAGATAAAAATGCTCCCCAGAAGATACGATTTTTTACCCAAAATCGTTTTCCAATTCAAGCTGAATTGAAAACCAAACTGCGAAGCGATAACGAAGCGGATGGTCGTGCGCCTTCAATTGGACCTAGTAAGCGAATAATTCGAGATCTTTGTGCAGAATTCTTTTAAAAAAACTCACTACTTGGGCTACACAGCATTCACTTGGAAATATTTCCCAACGATGTTCAAGTTACTTGCGATATATGTAAGTACTATGAAGCAAGTTCTGCATTTTGGAAAAAAAATGGAACTCGAGATTTTGATCGAAATTGACATTACGATGATAGAGAACTCGAAAAAAGTGGGTCTGGCAATTTCGTCTGCCTGCATATCTGTGTCCTGGTCTGCAGATCTACATATGTACATATATTACTAAATACTTAAAATTAGCATCCCAATTTTTTTTTCTTGAAATTTGTTATTTAAAAAATTAATCATACTTTTCTGAAACAATGCAAAAGTAAACATTTACTATAAGATATTCTAATTCCAGAAGCATAAATGAGAAGAAAAGAGAATTTTACATTATCAAGACCAAGTCATGTATAAATAAACAAAATATCATAGGATCCAAATGGCCACCTTGAGGGAGACTGAAATTAACGTACAAATTACCCGACCACTCATTTCTAAGAGCTACACTAAAAGTTTATTTATTTTCTATTTACATACTTGCAAGATGAAGCCATTTTAAAATTAAATACATTACTGGGTCACATGAACTTGCTCATTTCTTTACGAGACTTAGAATTCCAAAAACGTTCTACATACGAAAATCGTGTATGTTATTGGAGA